>CM077149.1:91182734-91377922 GCA_039583875.1 Platanthera guangdongensis
TGCTTGTGTTGTTAAGCTTCAGTGTTTCCTGTGCTTGTTGTGATCGAGCCGTTCTACCACTTGCTAGGAGCGTGCATTGCGATGAGGTGATTCCTCGCTCTTTCGTCCATCATCCATACTACTCTCCGTAGTAATCCACCCAAGCAACGCGGTGACGGTCACCCGCATTAGTTTTATTAGCATTAAGCTTAGGAAACCAAAATTAAACCCTCTGCCACGTTAGCACTTGCAATCACTTTTCCAATAGCAAAACCACACTCCCTACTTGCACTCCTCGAGAGATCGATATCCGGGGATTAAACTCCTCACTCTTATTACTTAACATCGATTGACACACTTGCCGAGAGCGCATCAAGTTTTTAGCGCCGTTGTCGGGGAGTGCAACCGTTGTGTGCACTTTTTCTTTTTGAAAAAGATGATTGTTGATTGACTTTTCTGTCCTCGTCTTTCCTCGTTCTTTTTTGTTCAAATTTGTCCATGGATAATTCAAAATGCAGGAACCTCAGCTAGCCTCCAACCACGATGAGGACAACTTTGAGTTATCCGCAGAGCTGATCGAGTTTATCTCGCAGCATTGTTTGTTTTATGGGCTACATGGGGAGAATGCCGAGGATCATATTGTTAGCTTCTTGGAGCTTTGTGGCACATTTTGCTATGCAGGGGATGTACAGGACAAGACCATGATTAGACTTTTCGCATTTTCTCTTGCTAGAAAAGCTAGACTATGGTATAGGGATATCATTCAGTGCGGGCTAACTTCATGGAAGAGCGCTGAAGTCCAATTCCTTAGAAAGTACTGTTCGCGTGCGCAGTTCACACAGGTGAATTTAGATTTGGTTACATTCGCGCAGATCCCTGGTGAATCTCTCTGTGAGGCTTGGGAAAGATTTCGGTTGCTACAGTCCAAATATTCTGGTCTGAACGCATTTGGGATGCCGTTCTTGCAAACATTTTATTTCGGTATTCAAGAGCAGTTTCGATATTTGTTCGACACCGCCGCTGGGGGCGCCCTCTTTAATAGGAATATGACTGACGCTTGGCAGATCGTGGATGACGTGGTGCGCTCCAACAGTCTTGGAAGATGCCTCCCGTGCCCGAAGCCATAGGGGACTCTCAGTTCACAGTTAGCAATATCGGGGAGAGCGAGCTGCTCATCCATCGTTTTATGGAATGGTTTGGAAAGTGGTGGCGATCTCAAGCAGTAATATTGCAACAGTTGCGAGATGTTATCACCGCCGTCGGTAAAATGTTGGAATTATGGGTCTGTTGTCCAGCTGAGACAGTGAATGCTATGAACCTCCGAAGTGGTAGGCTGGTGGATAATCGTGCTCGTCGGGAGGACCAACCTTCTGAACCCAGGGATAAGCCATGCACTGATGAGACGCCCGAGGAACCCTCGGCGGCTATTTCACCGGATGTCCAATTCCAGTGGGCCAGGCCTCCATTTCCGCATAGACTGCAAAATATCAGGAAAGAGAGACAGCAACAAAAGTTTCAGGACATTCTGAAGGGTGTTCAGGTGAGCATTCCCATGGTCGACCTGCTGAAACATGTACCGCATTATGATAAGTACTTGAAGGATCTTCTGGCGAAAAATCGAGCTTTCGAGTTATGTGGCAGCATTTCGACCTGGGAGGAATGCCCCACTATGGCAGTGCGGGATTGGCCCGTAAAACAAAAAAGATCAAGGGAGCTTCACGATTGCATGTACCATCGGGCGATCCGTGCTTAGTCATGCGTTGTGTGATTCTGGAGCGTCCATCAACCTCATGCCGTTATCCATTTTTCGGGAGCTGGGCTCTGGTGTTCTTCGGCCCACTAATGTCATTCCGCAGCTGGCTGATCGATCAAAGAAGAAACCGGTTGAAGTTGTTGAGGATCTCGCGGTGGAGGTTAACGGGTTATCCTTTCCGGCTGACTTTGTTATCCTCGATATTGAGGATGCAGTTGGAACGCCAATTATTCTGGGGCGCCCGTTCCTTGTCACTGCCCGAGCTATCATAGATGCGGAAAAGGGTTTGCTGACGTTGCGCCTAGGATCAGAGAAGACTTTTTTTGACATGTATAAGGAGTCAATGGGGGATAGTCGTGCGGAGTTGGGTGCTATGGAGGTTGATGAAGGCCGAACTTGTCAACTAGATGTGGTTGAGGGTGACTTTTGTGACCCCGATATAATTATTCAGGAGGGGTTGTACGAGGCACAGTGTGAAGACCCTCAAATTCTGGCGGTACCTCCATTTGACTCAGATGGGTCTTGCAAGCTCAAGTCGCTCCCTAGCGCGCTGAAGTATGTCTTTCTAGGAGAGAAAGATACTCACCCCATCATAATTTCGGCTCTTCTTACCGCTGATCAGGAGGTCCGTCTCGTTGAAGTGCTGTGGTTACGTAGGAATGCCTTTGGGTGGAAAATTTCGGACG
Organism: Platanthera guangdongensis; assembly: GCA_039583875.1. Classification (NCBI taxonomy): domain Eukaryota; kingdom Viridiplantae; phylum Streptophyta; class Magnoliopsida; order Asparagales; family Orchidaceae; genus Platanthera; species Platanthera guangdongensis. Next base: position 91,185,153 of record CM077149.1, read on the forward strand.
TGAAATGAATTAGCCCCACGATGTGCATGCACCAGATATTATTGGAAGATAATTTCAAGCCTTCAACTCAACCGCAACGCAGATTGAACCCTATGTTGTAGGAGGTGGTGAAGAACGAGGTTATCAAGCTTTTGGATGCTGGTATTATATATCCCATAAGCGACATCGAATGAGTGAGCCCGGTGCAGTTGTTGCCCAAAAAGGGAGGAATTACAGTCGTTCGTAATTTGAACGGTGAGCCGCTTCCTACAAGACTTGTCATTGGGTGGAGAGTTTGTATCGACTATCGAAAGCTCAATGCGGAGACCAGGAAAGACCACTTCCCGCTGTCGTTCATGGATCAGATGCTAGAGAGGCTGGCCGGGCGTGATTACTACTGCCTCCTTGATGGGTACTCGGGTTACTATCAGCTGGCTATTGCCCCGGAGGATCAGGAAAAGACAACGTTTACCTGCCCGTCAGGGACCTTTGCTTTCAGGAGGCTATCTTTTCGGTTGTGTAATGGGGTAGCCACCTTCCAACGCTGCATGACCGCGGTTTTTCGCGAGATGGTTGGGGATTTCTTGGAGTTGTTCATGGATGACTTCTCCTTGTTTGGTGATAGCTTCGATGAAGCGCTGCACCGCCTTGCTTTGGTTTTGCAACGTTGCGAGGATACTAATTTAGTGCTCAACTAGGAGAAGTGCCATTTCATGGTGCAAGAGGGGATCGTTTTGGGGCACAAGGTTTCTCAGTAGGGGCTAGAGGTTGATCCGGCGAAGGTCTAGGTGATTAGAAACCTGCCCCCTCCATCGACACTTCATGGCATCGTAGTTTTTTGGGGCATGCTGGATTCTACAGGCGCTTTATTCGAGATTTCTCGGCTATAGCTAAGCCCCTATCTAATCTATTGGCGAAGGATGTCAAGTTTGTGTTCGATGGCGATTGCATTCAGGCGTTTAATTGCTTGAAGGATCAATTGGTTTCGGCCCCGATTCTCTTCTCCCCTGATTGGACAATGCCTTCTGAACTGATATGTGATGCTAGCGACGTCGCGGTGGGGGCTGTGTTCGGACAGTGTAAAAATAGAATATTTCACACAATTGTTTATGCGAGTCGGACGTTGAATGAGGCACAACTGAACTATACCACGACCGAGAAGGAGATTTTAGCTATTGTTTTCGCCTTCGAGAAGTTCCACTCTTATTTAATTGTTTCCAAGGTGGTGGTACATTCTGATCATGCGGCTATTCGTTTTCTCATGCGCAACAAAAATGCTAAGCCGCGGCTCATGTGTTGGATTTTATTGCTGCAAGGATATGATATTGAAATCCACGATCACCGTGGAGTTGACAATGTGATTGCCGACCATCTATCGAGACTTGATGGGGGAGAAGGCAAAGGCACCCAGGGAGATCCGATTTCCGATGCTTTTCCGGATGAAGGCTTGTTCACCGTTTCTTCCATTGCTTCTACGTCGTGGTATGCTGACTTTGCTAACTACTTAGCAAGCAAGGCGCTTCCGCCGCATTTGACATATCAACAAAAGAAGAAGTTTTTTTCAGATGTCAAGTATTATCTTTGGGAGGATCCACTGCTATTCCGCACCTGCACTGACGGGGTTATCCGACATTGTGTCCCCGAGCTGGAATTTAAAGAGATTCTGAGGCATTGCAATGATCGTGAGGCTGGCGGGCATTTTGGTGTCGCGAGGACTGCTCAAAAGGTTCTTCAGTGTGGTTTGTTTTGGCCTACGTTATTCCGTGACTCTTATACACACGTCAAAGAGTGCAACAAATGTCAGCGCACGGGGAACATTGCTCGACGAGACGAAATGCCTCTGAACAATATGCTGGTTTGTGAGTTATTCGACGTTTGGGGGATTGACTTTATGAGTCATTTCCCCATGTCGCATGGGAAGCAGTACATCCTGGTTGCGGTGGATTATGTGTCTAAATGGGTGGAGGCGGAGGTGGTTACATCAAATGATGCTCGCACCATGCTCCACTTCCTTCATAAAAGTATCTTCTCCCGCTTTGGCGCGCCGAGAACTATAATTAGCGACGGGGGTAGCCATTTCTGCAACCAGCAGTTCGCGCAACTATTGAAATGGTTCGGTGTTCACCACAAAGTTGCTTTGGCCTACCATCCCCAGACATGCGGGCAAGTGGAGATTTCCAATAGAGAACTGAAGCGAGTTTTAGAAAAGTCCATTCACTCTAACCGGAAGGAGTGGGCGAAGAAGGTGGATGATGCTCTGTGGGCTTACCGAATCACGTTCAAGATGCAGATAGGGATGTCGCCCTTCCAACTAGTATATGACAAATCATGCCACCTTCCTATTGAATTGGAGCACAAAGCATTGTGGGCCACCAAATTGCTCAACATGGACTTTAGAGAGGCTTCTGACAAGCGACGTGATCAGATTTGCGAGCTCGACGAATTCCTCTTGGGCGCTTATGAGAGCACGAGCATATATAAGGAAAGGACCAAGCGCTGACATGATAGACATATCTCGCCCAAGGAATTCAAGCAGGATGATCAGGTTCTTTTGTATAATTCACGACTGCGACTATTTCCTGGAAAGTTAAAATCAAGATGGAGCAGCCCCTAGACGATTGTGAGTGCCTCGCCGTATGGCGCAATTGAGATTCAGGACGACAAGGACGGCACTTTCAAAGTGAACGGGCATCGCTTGAAGCGATATGTGGGGAAGGTCATCGATAATGACGTGCACTGCATATTGCTGCAAGACCCCAATGGGTGTTAATTTCTTTTAGTTGTTTTGCTAATATTCGTTGCTTGGATTTACTTCGTCTTATGATTTGAACATTATCTATATAACTGTTAATACATGTATTTGGTCCACATTAAGGACGGTAAAGAAAAGGGCTTATGGGAGACGACCCAATGCTGCTGCTTGCTTAAAATTTGTGCAATTTAGTTGTTGTGCTTAATTGTGTATAGCTTTTTGTGGTTGAAGATATTCTATTTTGCAGGTGGAATTTGTTTGGGCCGTGGGTTTATTGCTGAAGTTTAGCGCCAATCTTCTGGTATGCTCATTAGCTGAGCATAGGTAACCTCTCCCCCAACTTTCATTTCTTTAATTTTATTGTAAATCATGGATATATTGTTTAGTATAAGTCTGGCGGGGGAAAGTTTCGCGAGTCACCTTTGCACATGCACTTGCATACCACAAGAGTAATTTCATTTTCAGTTTTTATTTTATCATGATAGCATTGCACACCTACACTGCATGAGCGCACACTTAAGCCCACGCTCGACCCAAGTTTAATTTATTTCTTTTGTGTTAACCTTAAGATAGTGGTGCCGGCTTAAGATTTTAGGATAGGGTAGTGTGAAACTCGTGCAGTGCTCCTAATCGAGTACTCGTGATGTGTAGAAATAGTATAGATTTAATTTTTCTTTATGCTCGTAGATTTATGCTTTTCTGCATTTGTAAATAATGTTTGTACTACTCAAAACTGTGGAATCTAGAGAAATCAGACGGTAGTGTAGGAATGTGTGTAGCCGCCACTAGTCTCGTATTACTCTAGTCGGGAGGAAGGATCATCTTTCTCGGTGGCTAAGAACTTGCCCCAAGCTACTCTCGAAGCATTGGTGCATGGTTAGTCAAGCGTGAGTGTGATGTAGGCCATCATTTTGGACCCGTTGAGCCTTGTACCCAGTCCTAACATAACCCTTGTTAGCCTATTTTGTGCCTACCCCTCCTGATTGATTCATCCCCACTCCGTGATCACCAAAGCCTAAAAGCCTATCCCAGTAGCACGCCCTTAGCTCGAGCTATAAGTATATCACATCTTGCAATTGGTGTTGTTGTTGAGGTGCAGTTTTGTGATTGTGAAGTGCAGATTTCATGATTATGTAGCTGAATGTGATATAAAAATTTTTGAAAAAGAAAAGAAAAAAAGAAATTAGATTGATATGAAAGAAGAAAAAGTTTAAATGAAAATTCCATTTGAGATTTTGTGCTGGTAGGCGGTGCACGCACCCGTATGTTAAGTCCAAGTCTAGTGGTGTGGAGCACCTGTATGTATTGCTTGGCGAGAGGATTTTTTGTTTGAGCTCATTTGGGTTGTGCGTAGCCATTGTTTACCTTTTGCATCCTTACCTACGTTTACGCTTAAGCCCCATTATCTTCCGAAAGTCCTGCGGATTCGCGCTCGAGTCAAACTAGCGCTGCGGAGAGAGTGTGAACCAACAAGCATATGGTCCCCGACATTGGTGGATTCCTTTGGAGGTGGTCCCAAGCCACGGCCTTTGCCAATGCTCGACTTAGTGACCTGCCTACTTTCTTCCTACGCATGACCGAACGATTCTCCAGAATTCTATTTTTGAGTAGTTACAATACTTAATTACACTTGTCGAAATCTTATAACTTCGTAGCATCATTAAAAAGTTTATCTATTATATTTTCTGTACCCACGAGTATTTGATTTATCGCTTTACTTTATTTTTGAAATCTTTATGCCAGCTAGCTATTTTCTAGTGCACGGAGAGATGATTTGCTCGGGACGAGCAAATGTTTAAATCTGGTGGTGTGATGAGTCTAATATTTATTGGGTTTTTCGGACTCATCTGGGCTAGTTTTCTCACTCGTGCACTGCATTTCAACCGGATATCGGTTATATTTGCATCGCTCGGTCATTGACCGCTTTGTGCACTTTTGTGGCCCAAGGGTGTGCAATTGCGCATTCTGTTGTTGGGGGGAAGCACATGGTGCTCCCAATGGTTCTTTTTGTTTGTTTGTTATATTGGTGCTGGGAGCTTGTGCTCCAGCTTGATTTTTTGCTGTGCAGGTGGCGCGCTTTCCCCAAGGCAGGAATTCTGGAAAACGCACGGTCGTGCGTTTTATTGACGCACGGTATGTGCCCGATCATGCGTTTTATTATGCAGGAAAATCGTCTACTTGAGCTCGACAAAATATCGTCGAGCTGGGCTCAACGATCTTCACGCATGGTTAAACGCACAGTTTCGACCAAACCTTGCGAGAAGGAAACACACGGTTTTCCTGTAGATTCCAGTTTATTCCGTTCTTTAGTTAATCGTGCGATTTGTTCTCGCACGGGCGGCTGCGCCCTTGCGCGAGTAAAACGCACGGTTTTCCTGTTTGTTTCTATTTTCCTGCGCTCTATCGTTAGACGTGGGATTTCCATCACGCACGGGAGGAATCGCCCGTGCGCGAGTAAAACGCATGGGTCAACGCATCTCCTTCCTCGGGTCTATTCTGAAAGTTAATATCGCACGGTTTGCGCACGGTCGTGCGCCAAACTGTGTGTGACCATTTTTTCTGACTTTTCTTTTTAAGTTGCAGATTTCCTCTTTCCAAGGATCCAGCTCCGCTCCCCCCGCCATTTCCGCTCCTCCGAGCAGGAAAACTCGCCTTCAGCCGCCATTTTCTCTCTCTTCCTTGGAGAGTCGATCCGCCACCATTTCTCCTCAGAAAGCTTGCAATAGTTGCGTCTCCGGCCACCTTCATCTTCTCCGACCTCCAAGCTACCATCTGAGCTCATTGTTGCGGCACTTGCGGAGTTCTTCGATCAGAACTAGCCCAGCGATTAAACACGAAGAAGACGGGTTATAAGGAGAAGGTGACAACCCTTCTGGATCCCGGACGACATCTGAAGACTGAGCTCGGACAAGGATTGACAACCCTTGAATCCGGCCGTCAATCTCAGAAAGCCTTCGTGCGCTCGGTTGTTTTTCTCCACCTCTTCTTTTGGCTACTTCATTCTGAATTTGTGATAGTGGGATTATTGCTTGAGAACAATGTTTTGCTTAAGGTTTCAACATGTCGATATGTTGTTATGTATTAACCATTGCTTGTGTTGTTAAGCTTCAGTTTTTCCTGTGCTTGTTGTGATCGAGCCGTTCTAGCGCTTGCTAGGAGCGTGCATTGCGATGAGGTGATTGCAACCCTCGCTGTTTCGTCCATCATCCATACTACTCTCCGTAGTAATCCACCCAAGCGACGCGGTGACAGCGACCCACATTAGTTTTATTAGCATTAAGCTTAGGAAACCAAAATTAAACCCTCTTTGCCACGTTAGCACTTGCAATCACTTTTCCAATAGCAAAACCACACTCCCTACGTGCACTCCTCGAGAGATCGATATCCGGGGATTAAACTCCTTACTTTTATTACTTGACAGCGATTGACACACTTGCCGAGAGCGCATCAGCAGGCTGGGGTACCAGAGCTGGCCTGGGATCCTGTTGCTGTGCTGGTCGGGGTGCTGGGGGTACTAGTGCCTATCTAGGTGTGGGTGGGCGCCTGTAGGGCTTCCTATGCTGTCGTTGTCTACGCTTTCTCTCCTGTCGGTGGGGACCAGCTCCTCTATAGCGTCCCTGACCTCTGGGAACCTCTACCTGAACTCGGTGTTGCTGGGCCACCATCCTCTGATCTAACTCCAACGCGGTAGTGTGAGTTATTATGGTGTGGAAGGTGGATTGGGAGATCATAATCAAAGCCTGCCTCAGGTCATCCCGCAGGCCTCGGTAGAAATGGGCAGCCCGATCTCTGTCAGTGGCTGCAAGGTAACCAGCAAAACGGGCCAGGTAGATGAACTCTCTCTCGTTGTCTGGCACTATCCGGTCACCTTCATGAATGCGCAAGAACCTCTCCTGCAGTGCAGCTCGATCGGCGTCACAAAAGAAGTGCTCCAGAAACGCCTCTGAAAATTCCCCCCACAGTATAGCGTTCAACGATCGCCCATTGAACGTCGAGCGACTGGCCTCTCTCCAGTAGTCTCTGGTGTACCCCTCTAACAATGTCACTACCAAGGAAACTACAGCAATAGCTGAGCACATCATGACCACTAGAATCCCCTCTACGCGCTCGACCCACTCTTTTGTCTGCATGGCAGTCTCCGTGCCTCTGAAAGTGGGAGGCCTCAGGCCCCGGAAGGTCGTCAGTAGGTCAGTGGGTAGCACTAACTGCTATGGTGGATAGGTCATTTCCGTCCGGAACGTCGCCAAAGTAGCTGTCAACATTTGCCCCAAGTCTGTCTCGGTGAAAGGTACATCTGCAGGGGCAACAAGGTCTGGAGGTGGAGTGGCGGGGACATATCCTTTGGAGGAGGATCCCCGTCACTAGACTCTGGAATCTGGAGAAGTAACAAGAAATAAGTGTCAGTACTTTGGAAAAGTAGGGGAAATTTGCAAAACTAACAAAGGGAACAAAGGTATGTGAAAATGCAATCGTACAGTCTAGAATCCCTAAGCCTTTACACTAGGGTCTACCATGCTTCCGTTGTATGGTTCGTCCCGAACCAAGGAACGAAGAAAAGGACGGAGGGATCCTGAGATTGCTCCACGAGGATATATCATGAAAGCTCTGATCCATTTATAAGATCGCCTTCCCAAACCTTAGCCTGGGATGAGCAAGAGGGAATCTTACTTGCCCAAGACGTCCACCCAGTGCTCCTTAAGTGGTATCAAACCACACCACTAAGTATTATTTGTCCGTCTTGCTCGGCTTGAATCACAATATTCACATCTCATCATAGAGTATTGTGAAAGCATTAACAGGAAGCCACACCCAATATATATAATAATATATATCCAAAGTAGTACACAAAGGCCGCAACCACTATTTATACATGAAGCCCGTATGCTACAAAAGTACTACTACTACTACAAACTCCTCGTGCTCTCAATCATGCTCACTAGTACACACGTCTCAAAACTCTGGAGACAACGGAGGTGCCTCTGCTCGAGTAGTCCTATCAGCTAGTGTATCGTCCTGCAGCAGCTGGTCATCACGGTGCTCCGTCTCCTGTGATTAGTTATAAATATAACCGTTAGTCACAGAGCTAAGTGGAAACACATCTCATCTCCGGATCCATATCCTGGGGACGAGCTCACGCACCCAAAAAAGTAAATAGCCAAAGCATAAGAGAACTAGTACAATATTTCATACATAAGTTGGGAGCAACTATTGAAAGAACATACAACATAGTATAACTGGAATAGCGGTAACATTATACGTTAGTTATAACAAAAGCTCCACTAGCTATCAGCACATCAGGTATTCATAACCTTTAATCATTTCACATGGATTCAAACATGCCAAAATGTCGCGGGCATTCAAAGCCGTGCACACACCCTATGTCGACATAGTATGGACCGCTTCTATTCAAGTAGGGTAGTGAGCCCCGCGGGCCTCACCGATGTGGCCATTAGTGATAGTGTCCTGTAAGACCCCCCCTCCCGAAACACAAGACATGGTCGAGGGGAGTCTTATGCCCTGAATAACCGCCTTGTGGTAGCGTCAACACACGGGTCGACCTGTACCACAAGATGCCTATCCTTCGGGCTAAAACCAATATCATTCATGCCAGCCCAACATAAAGAAAATATAGAGGTCAAAATCCACACAAGCATATAAGTCCAAACAAGTACATCAATAATAAGAAGCAACAACAATTTCTTTAATTTCAGAGTACATAAAAACTTTCCCAAAGGGCCACATCATGAGTCTCTCAAAAACTCATATCAGTAACTGATGGCATCGATGATAACGTCACATCAGGCCCTGTCACCCTGGCCTTGATGCCCTCATGCATAACCTGCTGCTGTCCTATCTGATGGGTTTCCTCCTAAAATAGAAGACGTAGCAACCGTTAGTCATAAAGACTAAGTGGTTATCTCATTCTCTCACCCCGGCAGCTATTAGGAACCGAGCGGGAGATAGAGAAGGTACAATATACATATATATATATATACATACAATAGTAGTACAAGCAGGTGTAGTAAGTATACATGTCATGAGTAGCAATAGAAACAATATATAACAATATTATCAGCATTCTATTCTAGCAATTCTACACAAGTAAGAACATTCAACATGATATATATTCTGTAACAGGATAGTAACTTAACTTATAAGAATGCCCATACAGACTTCTAAGTTAAGAGTCAGCTTAATAGTAAAGTAACTCATCATATAAGAGTGACAATACAAACTTATATGTTAAGGATCTTATGCGGTGCAATGCAATATGATGACTCACCCATGCTCACACACACACACACATACTTCTATGTCGATACAGACTTGTAGTTCCCACTTTTCGAGCAGGTAGCTATCCTCTTAGTTGTCATCCGTCGCGGACAGACGGTGACAATGAAACTGGCTTTCCAGTACTAGGCAGGCATCTACACTACCAAGTCTAGGCCTCCATATGCCTCAACGCTAAGAACATAATAGCGGAGCCCATGCGTACTACGGCTCAGAGGGGTCTCTGGTAGATGTGCACCAAGAACACAACCCAAACTGTCCTATCGTCGTGGCACAGAAGGAGACTATGAGAGCGTATCACCAAAGGACCAATCCCAACCGTCCACTTTGGCACGGAAGGAGACTCGGGAGTGAGCACCGTGGACCAAGCCCAACCATCCAAAGTCTATCTGTCAACTCCCGTCAGTGTGACGACTGGCGAGCCCGTAGACCTGCCACACTATCCTTAACCAGGATTATGACACCGCGTGTCAACTCACACAACATGCATTTTCACTTGGCCATGCCATCACATCCAAGTGCTCCATAGTGAGTCTCTTTTCATCATTCACATCTCGTGCTCAACAACACGCAAGGGCTCCACACCGAGTCCCTTATCAACACATCATTTCAGTGCGGCAAACACACACGCACTTCCAACCCTTCCACATTTCCATACATCCAAGCACACGAGCGTTCATCATTTACACATGTGGTAAGGCACCTTATACAACATACCAATCCCACACTGTTACTTGTAGGAAGACATAACTCTAAGTAGTGGTCTACTATACACATTCCATTAATCAACATATCACATGCCATGCATTAACCTCATCAAATCCCTTTCCAAATGATATTCATCGCATTGTTATCATCAAGCGCATCCTTACCGGTTCACATAGCTAATTCATTTGTACAATCCAAACTCATCAAACCATTTGTTCGCTAAGTTCCACCAAACCATTTCGTTCACTGCACTCTATGGATTACCTTTTCACGCATTATTATTAGGATACATCTTTACTATTTTTCACGAATAAACCATATGCTTGTTTATTGATCCAACACCCAAATCTCATCAACCACTTGTTCACTATGTTCCTCCAAACCATTTGTACAAACACGCCTCACCAAACCATTTGTTTACTTAAGGATCCGTCAACCAAAACCCATCAATCATTTGTTTATCACGGTTACACTTCACTAGGTTCACCCTACCTCAATGTTGTTTTGCTACGATCTCTCTACCAAGTCCAAACCTTGTTCTACACTAACCAGAGAACATCATTTACCTAAGGCATTACTGTACAACAAATTCGACTGGACATTCCCCGAGCTACAAAGCTCGTATGACAATGTGTAACCATCCGTTGGAAAGGTATTTCCAAGGACTACAACTTCCGTATTTGGTCCAAGACTTAGATCAGGCCGTATCATACTCAAGAATGGCCTCGAAGTTTGTTGCGCGCAGAAAACAGATTTCTGCACGCATCTTAAAGCACAACGAACGACATCGGTTCGTCTTCTTCCTCTAGCCATTTGTTCAAAACTATATTCAGATTTTCCTCCTCCCTTATTCACCCTCAACAGACCATTTCTTTTCACGAAACCAAGTCCATCATCTTCACAATGAAGAGGAGAGGTTGAAGACATCCAATCCTTAGGAAAAGGTCCTAACATGGTCTCTTTCTAGGAGATCTTCATCTCGTAAGTCAAACTCCTTTGAGTCGACATCTCTCCTAGATAATAACTACAGATCTAGCACCAAGAGAGAGGGTAGGAAGCTCATCTCATTTCCGGCCATGGATCTCGTTATCCTTCTCTGCGGCATGTTTCTTCCTTGTCGGTATTGTTCCTCACAAAAAGGAAAAGTTCCTCCTCCAGAAAATCTGACACCGGCGATCTTCTTTGTTTCGTCGGGTTCGACAAACAACAACTCAGCAAGAAGAATGAAGTGATGGCTAGGATTTTCTCGCATGTCTCCTTTTATAATAAGAATTAGGGTTAGATTGCTTTGCCACGTGTAACCCTAACATTGGACCGCCCATTACTACCTAAAATAAGTCTTGTTGAAGAGACCGGCCCACAGGAGTCATTTGGCGCATTTCCCGAAAACTCAGTTTAGCCTGTATATATGAACCAGTATACACAGTCTGGTCCTAAAAATTCTGTAAGTCAAAATTGTTGAGTATCACTCGATGATTCGTCGAATGGCGTCGAGGCCACTCAACGCCTACAGATTCCAGAATAATTTCTAAATTAAAAGTATCATTCGTCGAGTATCACTCGACGATTCGTGGAATGGCATCGAGTTCACTCAACGCACTCGATGCCTATAAAGTCCAGAATAATTTGTAAGTTAAAAGTATAATTCGTTAAGTATCACTCAACGATTGGTCAAATGGCGTCGAGTTCACTCAACGCACTCGATGCTTCCCGAGTTAAAAAATATTCTAAGTAAAATCCTTATTATTCGCCGAGTGTCACTCAACACCTCATCGAATGGCGTCGAGACCGCTCAACGCTCTAGACGCTTCCCGAATCCAGAAATATTCTATGTAAAATTCTTCATATTCGACGAGTATCACTCAACGCCTAATCGAATGGCGTCGAGACCACTCAGCGCTCTCGACGCTTCCCGAATCCAAAAATATTCTATGTAAAATTTGCCATATTAGTCGAGTATCACTCGACGCCTGTTACCAGTGCGCCCGAGCCCGCGTCAACTTTCCTGACTCAAAACACACGCGAGGGGTCTAGCACGAAATCAGACGTTACATGGCCAGTCCCGCCACATTGGGGGTGGTCATACCGCACAACCCAGGCCCCAACGTACAGCACCATATACTCTTGGATGTGATCGACATCCGGTGATTCTGCATTTTGGCCGACCAGCAATGGAAAACCAAAGAGGAAAAACATAACGGTCGGTCACCCGTGGTACTCATCTCCCAGACGCCTTAAGTCGTCGAACTCTCCACACCGGTACGAACGGTTTGCGGAAGTGACTGACCGACCACGACTTATCAAAAGTAATTTACAAACAATCAAATTTATCAATTTACTGGTACGCATCGGGTCTGCGGTGGCCTTCCCTACTATGCTTCAAATAATTCGGGCAACTGACACTTGGCTCAACTTTCGACAAAGTGTGTGGGAGCACTTTATTTGGGGCTAAACCGAGAGTAAGACCTCAACTCCCGTTATTCCCAATTATGGCTCAACCTAACAGAAGACCGCTCGTCAAAGCAGGACCCGTGCTTTAAAATGGTAAATTCCAGGAATAAGAGTGCGGTAATAAAAGCTGCTGAGAATATAAGCTGTAGAATTGAAATGATATAATGAAATAAGACATTAAGATAGTGGAGTAGTATTGAACTGAAAGTAAGTATTGAAAAGAACTGTACCAGTACGAGACTGGAATAGTACTGAAAATAAATGAACTTAACTGAAGGTAAATAAGCAGTACCAGTACGAGACAAGAGTACTGAAATGAAAGTACTGAACTGAAATATAGGAACTGGACCAGTGCTAGGCTGGAATAAATCATAAATAAAATGGTTAGTAGTCCAATCACTACATTCAGGAGGCTTCAGTTCCATCTCTGTTTATAGGAGGCCAGTTCATTTCCATTTCCATTCTCAGGAGACCAGTTTAGTTCTACTCAGCTCTTCGGAGGCATGTGTGAAAGTGTATAGTTGCCTACCTAAATCACCTAGGGGGGGGGTGAATAGGTGAGATGTGTGTCTATTTGCGGAATAAAAATTTCAGATCTAAGCGCAGAATTATATACCAATCAATCACAGACGAAACAAGATTTATAGTGGTTCCCCAAACTTGGGTACATCCACTTTCCCTCACCGATCTAGTAATACACTAGACTCGGTTACTCCACTATCTCGGATTGAAAAACCAATCATAAGCCTCGGAACAACATTCATACAATCTCGATCCACAAAGCGGATCTACACTCGGAAGATAGGACTTCCTACAATCTCGGAGTCAAATGCTCCTACACTCGGAGAAAAATTCTCCTACAAGAATGAAATATAATGAATATAGAAATACAAACAATGAATCTTTGTCAGATCTGCAAGTAATCGGCCAGGATCCTCCTCTTGTAGACTTGCGGCTTTATCAGAGAGGTGAAGAAAATCTCGGCAAAATCAGATCTGGATCTTCTTGGATTCACACGATCAAATAGAAGATGAAGAGTTGTGGGGCAATCTCGATCTGTAAAACCTTCTTAATCTGAATCCTCTGAAAATGAAAACCCTAGCCGGATGAGAATCGGCGGCGGCGGCTTTGCTTCTTGGAGAGAGAGAGAGGAACAGAAAACTTAGATCTTAATCGGCTGCAAAAACTTCTGATTAAACTTCTTCTTCTTCTTAGGGTTTGTCGGTTTGACAAGACCTTATATATGATCAGTGATAATCTGTCATAATTAATTCATACGTGGACCAATCACGTCAAGGTTCATTAAGGAATCTGTTAATCTGGACTTAACGAAACATTTCAGAAAACTGAAGTGACATACTCGAGTGAAGAAATTACTACTCGAGTACTTTACAGAACTACTCGAGAGAGATGAAGATAACTACTCGAGTACTTAGAGACAGTTACTCGAGTAACTTGAAGAAAACTACTCGAGTATATTCTTGAAGAAAATTGAGAAGTTGATCAGCTACTCGAGTACTAAAAAGACTTACTCGAGTACTTAAGGAATTACACGTGAAGTGGAGTTAGACTACTCGAGTAAATGAGAATAAACTACTCGAGTGATAGATGAACTACTCGAGTCAGAGACTAAGAATATTTTCTGAACTGGAATTCTGGGCTACTCGAGTAGTGAAGCTGAACTACTCGAGAGGATAAGAACTACTCGAGTATATGGAAATAACTACTCGAGTAATTGACTTAGAGAAATTCTGCGGGAAGAAGATTCTGGTTACTCGAGTATAAATACTGGACTACTCGAGTAGTAGATGAACTACTCGAGTACATGACTTAACTACTCGAGTAAATAGAAATTACACGAGGTGCAGACTTTTGTAACTCGAGACAGAAGGTATAAATTACTCGAGTACTATAAAGTACTACTCGAGTAATTTACTTAGAATATATCTGGAGAAGAAAATCAGTTAACCCGAGAATAAGAGGGAATCTACTCGAGTAGTTGTCTTAACTACTCGAGAGCCATAAATTGACTACTCGTGATCTATCATTCTTACTCGAGTAAAAATAATTTTACTCGAGTATTAACTAAGCTATTCACTCGAGTAGGTATAGAACTACTCGAGTAAAACACTTAGTAAATTCCTTTTGACAGAATTCTCTTCTTCTTTGGTGAGACCAACATCAAGTCTTTTCCAATTAGTCCTAGAGCTTGAATATGAAGTGTATCCCAATAGAGAGGCTACACATGAGTCAACACCTTGGATCACACAATGAGGGATTACATTGTATGCTCATGTGTTTGATGATCCATTGTAGACTGACATTAGTCTACACTTGCCATTAGAATCCTGCAAACACATAACTTAAACAAAGCATCAAATACAACTTAATTCATCTTAGTTCAAGGATGACTTCATCAAGTCTGGGTTAGTGTGGATACAATACCCAACAATCTTCCCCTATTTGTAGAAGTCAGAACCCTTTACACTAAGGTGAATTATAGACATAAAAAGAAAATGCTGAATAGACAACTCAGTGTAAGCAAACATAAGACTATGAACAAGATAATATGATCAAAAACTTAGAATTATATAAATGCGATTTCCAAAGTATCATTTCTACAACAATCATTTCCACAATCTCATATGCCCCTTGTAGCTTAGACTTGGTGGTGCTGCATGTCTTGCTTCTCTTGTTGTCTCCTCTGATAGTTGTATTTCTTGGGGTAGTACTTATGAGATCTTGGAGGATCAGCAATGTTATTTCTCCCAAATTTTCTGTCATACAGTCTCCTCTTGGTCATAGATTTCTCATATAGTTCCCATTCCTGGGAGCTGTAATGAATATTCCTGCTTTCAAGGAAGTCCATAACAAGTTTGAGAGTATCCAAGATGAGAGACTTAGAGATAGGAGAGCAGATCTCTGCAAATTCTGGAGCTTTCCTCTTATCAGCATCAGAAACTAGAATTGACCTGCTGGCAGAGGGACCTTCCCCATACTTTCTTTTCTTTCTTGAAGTCTGTATCTCAGGAGGAGTTTGGAGAAAAATATCTGCAGGGTCATCCTCCCAGATTTGAGCATAAGAGTCTGGAGGAGGGCCTTCCTGACCTTCAGGTCTAGGAGAGAAAGTAGGTTGCAGAGGAGGAGCAGGAGCAGCAGCAGCTAGGGGGTTGACATGATGAGGAATGATATTTGGATCAACAGCAAATTCAGGAAGGATTTGATTGTGCATCCAGACAGCAGTGTCATATGTATGGAATTTGACACTCTGAATTTGTGCTAAGACATCATCATGGATCTCTTTCATTTTGGCTTTCCAAAGCTCTTGCATGACAACATCTGATTTTTCTAAATATTCTTTCACTAAATTCTCCCCATTTCTGACTTCTACAGTCAGCTTACTGATAGCATCTTCTTTGAATGTTCCAACTTCTTCACTAGATCTTCATTTTGGTAGTTTCAACTTTTTTATCCATTTCAATCTGATTACCAGTAAGGGTTACACCTTGCTCCATCACTTGACCAACACTAATAATAGTGTGGTCTAGAGCCTTCCCACCAATTTGGAAAAGGTGTCTTAGCTGGTCAGTATTATGTTGGATTTCTGCAAATCCTCTGCTCATCTCAGTCTCCAGAGCAGTGATTTTATCAGTAACAGCTTTAATAGAAGCATCAAAGTAGGTTCTCTGTTCTTGAAGCAGAAGGACAACTTGAGTCATCAAATCATTAGATGAAGCAGCAGTAGCAACAGGAGGAGCACTAGTAGAGGGAACTGGAGGAGGAGGAGCTACCAATGGAGCTATTTCTGTAATGGTGATAGAGGTGTTTGCTCTTGTAGTGTGAATCAGGGCATCCTCTTCATCAGTGACTGAGGGTATGAAGAAGTCCAAATTTCTTAAAGGAGCTTCAGCTGGCTCAGGGGATAGCTCATCATCAATGAAAATGGTCTCAACCTGCTCTTGGTGTGCAGCAGGAGACTTTTCTTGAGAAGGAACAGGAGCTGGGGATTGAACTGGAGTGGAGGATGGCAGTATGTCAGTAGTGGGTTCCTTTGGAGAGAGAGGAGGAAGATCATTTGCAGTCAATTCTTCTATCATCTCATTGATAGCAACTTCTGTGGAGAGGAGTGCTTCTTGAAGTTGATGGTCAGATGGTGTTTCTTCTGGAGTCTGAGGAGGTGGAGTTACTGCTGGAGGTGTAGGAATCCTTGCTGGGACAGAAGGAGCAGACTCCCCCTCAATAGATGCACCAGTGGAGCTAGCAACCTGATGTGGAGAGGGAGATGGGGTCCTGTCCTGTGTGGCTGGAATTTCTTGACCTTTTGCAGCTTGTGTTGGATTTTGCAGCTTTAATTCCCATCTGTGTATGGAGGATATAGAGACTTTCTTCATGTGGTGAAGAACAGTCTCTTTAGAAAAACTGAAGACCTCTGGGTTGATTTCATGGAGGAGCAGAGAAATAATTCTGGCATAATTGGGAGCTTTAATGTTGTGTCTGATCTTATCTAAAATCATCATCCCAAACTGAAATCGTTTCCTGTACACTATGGCTTGCATAATGTCAAAGAAGGAAAGAGATATATCTCTTATGGAGTTGGTTTTGCAGAGAATAATTTTTCCTATGATGTCCACAAGTAGCTTTCCTTCAGAATTCATGTCAAAGCGTTTGATATATTTAGAATCAGTAGACAAACCACAGAACAAACAGGTTCTGTCGGATTCATCTGGTCCAAGATGGTCTTCCTCATCCACAAGCGGCAAGCGAAGAAGTTGAGATACAGAGGTTTTGGTGAGTTTGATTTTAAGACCTCTGACCTTCGATTTGAGAATAGCTCCATGTCTCTTAACCTTGACATTTCTAAAGAATTCGGCAACATCTGGAAAGAGTATTTTGCATGGTTCTTGGAGTATGAAGGTGAGTCCGGCGGTGTCGAGCAGTATCATGAGGTTATGGAAATCATCTGATAAGTAGGCGATGCCGGTGGCGACATGTTCGGAACCAATCCCAAACTTCGACGAAGCCGCCATGATCCAGGAACTGTTGGAAAGACTGCGGCGGGGAGGAAGAAGACGCGGCTCTACAACTTCTGGAGGAAGGCGAAGAGATAGTCGGGGTACTCGAAAGCGAAAATGATTTCGTGTAGAAAGATTATGGAATTTCTTATTTATATAACTCTAGGTTTATGTCTAATGAAAATAGAAATGATGGAATCATACCTTAGAAGTGGCGGCATAAGCCTCGGGTTGCGAATAATGAAATTTGAATCAAGGAGAAAAATCGGCTGTCATATACTCAAGTGACTTAATATTACTCGAGTAGATAAGTCTGGAAGTACTCGAGTAGATATGTTGAGGTACTCGAGTAGTTAGGTTGAAGTACTCGTGTGAAGTTAGACTACTCGAGTAAGTGATTCTGCTACTCGAGTAAGTTATTCTGCTACTCGAGTAAGTTACTTGAGTGACTTTTCGAGTACTCGAGTAGGTCAAGTTTCACTACCCGAGTAGGTCTTTTACTTACTCGTGTACTTTACTTCTTACTCGTGTCAAGTAGTTGGCAGATTGTAGAATTCTAACTTTTGACTGATCCTAGATCTCTGGGCCTCCTTGTGAGTCCATCTTCTGTACTCTTCTTTGTTGAGCATTCCAAGTTCCGTTTTGAAGAACGAGAACTTGGTCTCATCCAGCGGCTTTGTGAAAATATCTGCAATCTGCTTGTCTGTAGAGACATATTGTAGATCTATGTCCCCGTGCTCCACATGCTCTCGGATGAAGTGATACCTTAGCTCTATATGCTTTGTCCGGCTGTGCGAGACTGAGTTGTTGACTATTGCAATTGCGCTGGAAGAGTCGCAAAACAATGAGATATTCTGGAACTTCATATTATAATCTTCAAATTGATTCTTTATCCATAGCAGCTGTGCACAACAACTACCCGCAGAAGATATACTCTAACTCAGCTGTTGATATTGCAACACAGTTTTGCTTCTTGCTACTCCAGGAGATGAGCCTTCTTCCAAAGAATTGACAAGTCCCGGAAGTGCTTTTCCTGTCATCTGTGCTCCCTGCAAAATCTGCATCTAAAAAATCTATTAGCTCGCTATCATTACTTCTTTTGTACCATAAGGCAAGATTTGGTGTACCTTTAAGGTATCACAAAATCCGCTTTGTAGCAGCATAGTGAGATTTCTTAGAGTTCACTTGAAATCTGGTACAGACACATGTTGAGAACATTATGTCAGGTCTACTTGCAGTAAGGTAGAGCAAGTATCCAATTATGCTTCTGTACTTGGTTTTTTTTTTTTTGAGCAGTAAGCACACTAGAAGAGTTGCCTTGCAACAAGCAGTAAGCACACTAGAAGAGCTGCCTTGCAACAAGCTCGTCTCATCAAATACAACATGTATTGATTCTTCTACGACCAGTGTTTTTCTATTAAATACCCTGTATGCCTTACTTTGGCTACTATATCCTACAAAAATACCTTCAAAACTTTTTTCGCTAAACTTAGTAGTATAATACTTACCATTATTAAGCACGAAGTATTTACAACCAAAAATTCTAAAATATGAGAAAGTTGGTTTCCTGCCCTTTAAAAGTTTGTAAGGTGTCTTATCGTGTTTTTTGTTTATGAGTGCTCGATTTTGTACGTGACATGCAGTGTTGACGGCTTCAGCCCAAAAGTATTACGAAAGTGAAGCATCACTCAACATGGTCCTGTAGGCCTCTATGAGTGTCCTATTCCTTCTCTCGGCCACACCGTTCTGTTGTGGAGTACAAGGAGAGGAAAACTCATGAAAGATACCCTAGCTTTCACAAAATTCTGTCATGGCCCCAGACTTGAACTTTGTTCCATTGTCACTTCTGATTTTGACTATGGAGCAGTTATATTCATTATGGACTTGCTTGACAAAATTAGTGAAGATGTCAAAGGTATCTGACTTGTGTTTCAGAAAGAACACCCACGCAAAACGCGAGTAATCATCAATAATTACTAACGTATAATCCTTACCTCCCAAACTTCTAATTTGCAGTGGACCAAATAAGTCCATATGCAGTAGATGTAAACATCTATTAGAATCTTTGACGATAACGCTTTTAAAGGTAGCTCTTATTTGCTTGCTTTTTACACATGCATGACAAAGTCTATCTTTGACGTACTTGACATTTGGGGCATCACGTACTAAGTTCATTGAAAATAATTTATTAATAGTTTTGAAATTAATGTGTGTTAGTCTTTTGTGCCATTGGTCACCAAGAGATGCATCATCTTTTGCTAAAAAACACACTGGTATAGAAGAGTCTATACAAATGAAATTCAAACAAAATATGTTTCTGCTTCGAGTGCCGGATAGAATCGTTTCCATATTGTCAAAAGATTTTATCAAGCACCTATCAGCGTGAAACTCAACTATGTATCCTTTATCATAGAGTTGACTTATGATTATAAGATTGTGTTCCAAACCTTCAACATAAGATACATCTAAGAAGGATACACTACCGTTCGTAATCATACCGTAGCCTTTAGTGATTCCATGACCTGAACCTCCAAAGATAATCTTTGGTCCGTTCAAGGCTGGAGAGAAGTTCTGAAGTAGGCTTCTAGTCCCGGTCATATGCCGAGAGCATCCACTGTCCAAATACCAGATTGACATTTTGGTGGACTTTGGACATACTTGCAATCACAATCAGTTTGCCTTAAGAACCCAAATATGTTTGGGTCCTTGGTCTCGGGTTAGAACACTCTCCCTACGAATATTAGCATTAGGAGTGATCTTTCTTATATTGCCAACATGAGGGGTTGCAGCATTTCTGGGATTAAACCAGCAATTGATGGCAAAGTGACCAATTTTGCCACAGCACCAACAGTCAAATCTGTTGTATCTTTGTCTTATGTTCTCCTGCTTTGCCTTTTGAGGTTGTGGTCTAGCAGGGGCAACATTTTTTGAGGATGAAGCTTCATGATGATGACAATCACATGATTTCTTCTCTTTTATTGGCTTTTCCACAACGGGCTTTGCCTTTGGTGCTTTCTTGAAGTTATGACCATGATTGAAAGGGGCATAGCTCTGAAGAATCACTTCTTCATAAGGTGCCTTAAAGACACTTTCACCAAAATTTCTGGGGCGAGTCCATCCTTGATAACAAGACTTTGGCTCTACATAGGTAGGCCTAGCAAAGTGCCCGTAGGATGAGTCAAGATCAAACTCATTTGACGGAAATATGAACTTTTTGAAAGAGGTCTGATCTTAAGGGGCTTTCCCCTTCTCTTTGGCAAAGGCTTTTTTGGCGGCCTTATTCTTCCGTTGGGCCTTATTTCTCCTAGAAGATTTGCTAGGAGTTTCTTCATGGCCTAGTCCATCACCCTTGGACTTTGCTTTGAATTCAACAATGAATGGGAGAACAGTCTTAGGCTTCGAGAAACTTTCAACAAGTTTCCTCTCAGCAGCGAGTTGTTCTTCCAACTCTTTGATGATTTTCTCTTTTAGGTCAAGGTGCTCAAGAGCTTTGTTGTATTCTTCAATAACATTATTGAAGTTCTCTTTGATTGAGTCAGTCTTGGCTACTTCCTCTCTCAAGATGCTCTCTTCAGCTTTTAGAGACTTTATCTCTTTAGCATGAGTTTTCACGACTCAACGACATTTGTCGTAAGCCATGATCAACTCCTTGTACTGGGGCATGAGTTCAGACTCATCGTCAGAAGAGCTGTCCTCACGATCATGCTCAGAAGCTTCAGATTCTGAAAGAGGAGTGTGAGAGTTTACCTTCCCAGTGAACTAGGTCTCTTGTTCGTCATCTGTTTGAGCCATAAGCCCAAAATAGGCTTCTTCTTCTTCACTCAACTCTGATGAGTCGGAGTCACTAAGAGTCTTGCCCTTTTTGACTATTAAGCTCTTTTCTGTCCTCTTTTTGTTGTATGAGGACTTCTTTTCCTCTCTTCTTCAACCCTCCTTCTTATGGGGGCAGTCAGCAATGACGTGTCCTGACTTATTACAGCAGTAGTAAATAATGTCAGTGAAAATATGCTTATTCTGTTTAGGAGTATACCTGTCGAGGCTACTTGAGCTTTTTCTTTGACGATCACCATAATGTCGTGATCTTCTATAAGAGGCATCCTTGCCTTTCCAGTGCTTCTTCTTGTTCAAGAATTTCTTGAACTGTCGTGAGAGTAGTGAGAACTCTCCTTCAGATAGCTCAAAGCCTGAGGTACTTGGCTCCGAAGTTTCTTCTTCACTCACTTCTTGTGCTGGAGAAGGAGGAACAACATTTGACTTCTTTGAGGTTTCTGCCTTTAAAGCAACAGACTTTTCTTTGAATGCAGACTCACTCTTCTCTTCTTCAGCCTTTCTGGTATTAAGTTGAAGCTCATATGACATAGGCTTCCCGAAGAGATTCTGTGGGTCTGTCTCGGCTAGTTTTCCAAACTCCCTGATGACACAGACCTTGTTATCCCATTCCTTAGTTATGGATCTCAAGAACTTGTATTCAATTCTCTGTTAGTGAAGACTCTGCCATAGACCCTTAGGCCATTTACTATCTTGAAGAAATTCTTAAATGTCTCAGCAATGGTGTCCTTGTTTCCTTGTCGGAAAGATTCATACTTTTGATTTAGAAGTTACCTTCTATCATCCCTCACTTCTTCTGTACCTTCCATCAAGGTAATTAGGGACTGCCACATCTCCTTTGCAGACTGACAGTGGATCAGGTTTTGCAGCATGGAGTCATCGACTGCACTTGCTATAATGTTTTTGGCCTTTTTGTCTAATGACACAAGTGCAATCTCGTCCTTATCTAGATCCATTAGTTTCTTTGGAACTTTCTTGGTTGGATCTATTGTGCAGATTGTCATCAGAATGTAAGGACCTTCTTCAACTATCATGAAAATCCTTGGATCCATAACTTTCATAAAGAATTTGATTCTCTCTTTTCACATGAGAAATTTATTCTTGGTGCACAAAGAAAGTTTAGCAAAATCTTTAGCCTTGTCCATGTTTGATAGATCTCAAAAGACAAATATAGAAAGGTCTGATCAAGGTGTTAACCTTTTAATGATCAACCCGACTCTGATACCAATTGAAAGTGTATAGTTGCCTACCTAAATCACCTAGGGGGGTGGATAGGTGAGATATGTGTCTATTTGCGGAATAAAAATTTCAGATATAAGCACAGAATTATCTACCAATCAATCACATACGAAGCAAGATTTATAGTGGTTCTCCAACTTTGTGTACATCCACTTTCCCTCACCGATCTAGCAATACACTAGACTCGGTTACACCACTACCTCAGATTGAAAAACCAATCCTACGCCTAGGAACAACGTTGCTACAATCTCGATCCACAAAGCGGATCTACACTCGGAAGATAGAACTTCCTACAATCTCGGAGTCAAATGCTTCTACACTCGGAGAAAAATTCTCCTACAATAATGAAATATAATGAATATAGAAATACAAACAATGAATCTTTGTCAGATCTGCAAGTAATCTGCCAGGATTTTCCTCTTGTAGTCTTGCGGCTTTATCAGAGAGGTGAAGCAAATCTCGGCAAAATCGGATCTGGATCTTCTTGGCTTCACACAATCAAATAGAAGATGAAGAGTTGTGGGGCAATCTCGATCTGTAAAACCTTCTTAATCTGAATCCTCTGAAAATGAAAACCCTAGCCGGATGAGAATCGGCGACGGCGGCTTTGCTTCTTGGAGAGAGAGAGAGAGGAACAGAAAACTTAGATCTTAATCGACTGCAAAAACTTCTGATTAAACTTCTTCTTCTTCTTCTTAGGGTTTGTCAGTTTGACAAGACCTTATATATGATCGGTGATAATCTGTCATAATTAATTCATAGGTGGACCAATCACGTCAAGGTTCATTAAGGAATCTGTTAATCTGGACTAAACGAAACATTTCAGAAAACTGAAGTGACATACTCGAGTGAAGAAATTACTACTCGAGTACTTTACAGAACTACTCGAGAGAGATGAAGATAACTACTCGAGTACTTATAGACAGTTACTCGAGTAACCTGAAAAAAACTACTCGAGTATATTCTTGAAGAAAATTGAGAAGTTGATCAGCTACTGGAGTATCAAAAAGACTTACTCGAGTACTTAAGGAATTACACGTGAAGTGGAGTTAGACTACTCGAGTACAAGTAATACTACTCGAGTAAATGAGAATATGCTACTCGAGTGGTCGATGAACTACTCGAGTCAGGGACTAAGAATATTTTTTGAACTGGAATTCTGGACTACTCGAGTAGTGAAGCTGAACTACTTGAGAGAATAAGAACTACTCGAGTATATGGAAATAGCACTTACCCAACGCCACCACCGGTACTGGCAACGACTTACCACCCGCGGCCACCACCCAACCTGGAGCTTGGCTCGGGTGGCGCCGGCGGCGCTCCGGCCGCCGGGAGGCACATGCAACATGTTTGGGGAGTCAAGAAGTATGAGTGGAAGAGATTCCACCTGTACTAAGGGGGCTTGTGAGGGCCAGCTTGATTTGCCATTAAAGGTGGAGGAGCTCTGGTGTGGTGGTTTCCAGTGAGCTGGAGCTCTGGCAGAGGAGACTCTAGGCTCGTTTGAACTGTGTGCGGAGGAGAGCAGGGGAGGGCATTGCCTTATATAGGCCGGGGGATGGTGGCCACCCCTCCTCTCCCGGTGTGGGACAAAACCGAGAGGAGGAGGTGTTCTTCTACTCCCCCCAGCTATCGTGGCCAGGTATCACCATCTAGGTGGGAGGTACATGCTGTATGACTGTCATCTATAAGATAAAGGGAAGAGATATGGGTTTGGGCCTTAGCTTGGTTTTTTAAAAAAGGAGGGGGAGAGGGAAAGCTTTGGGCTTTTGCCAAGGCCTAATACCCATGCTATAGTTGGTGATAGATAGTCCAAATGATGGGGAGGGGAAAGCCCAACCCTTTCCAAGGTGGGGAGGTGCTCTCCCTAATGGGATCAAAAATTGCAAAAAATGGGAAAAATTAAGGGTTTGACCAAAGTTAACCCTAGGGTGGGTCCCCCTAGCAGGTCAAAGTCAAAGTAGCTCCAAGTCATCAGGGGTCGTGTCAAAGTTGGGGTGTCGTGTCACAATTTCTGTGTGCACGTTTTTCGGTGCATGAATGTGCTTGATTTGACCATGAATTGACCACCCTTCACTAAAACTGACTGAGACGAATTCTGTTAAATTCGTATTGACCATACGAATCCAATGCCACTCACCGGGGTCGAATTGGAGTTAGTTTGCTAAATATTATAAATCTGCGCGCCACAGTGCGCTAAAATGGTCAAACTCTCATATTCGTCGTTAGACTTTAAATTGCGACGTAACGAGTTTCAATACGTTCTTATGGACTATACGAAGTCATAGGAAATGACATAACTCAGATCGGAGTTCTCTAGCTCGATATCCAAAAATCACGTTTTCGCGACGTTCTACGAGGAACGGTCATATCCACCATATGACTTCGGAATTCAACGAAACGTGTTCCAATGCACTCGTATTGACTATACGAGGCCACAAGAACTGACATAACTCAAATCAGAGTTCTATAGCTTTATATCTCCGTCTAGGGTTTCCTCTTGCCCTAGTATGGGCCACGAGTAGATGTTTGAGTCACTTTTATTAGGCCCATCACGGTTCTGGTGGCCTAATAAAAGTCAGGATGTTATACATTCCCAAGGAGAAACTCCAGCCAGCGGTTGGCCCAATACAGTTTTAATGGAGGACCAGTGTGAGTCGAGGGAACAATCACACTCCCAGTTACCTTAGGAGAATTTCCAAAGCAAGCAACTCACTAGTTTCAGTTCGTGGCAGTAGAAACAAAGTCACCATACCATGTGATCTTCGGTCGCCCACTCTATGCAGCATTCAAAGTAATTACGTCAATTCCCCATCTGGCCATGAAGTTCACCACACCGACAGGAGTTGGAGTCACAAAGGGAAGTCAAGAAGCAGCCAGGACGTGCTACTTACAGCAGATGCACCCCGGGGCAAGGAGCAATCCGTATACTGTCAGGATGTGAGGAAGCGGTTCAGGAGGGCCCTAGAAGAAACCTCAGGACAAAAGGGACGCAATGCCACTTCACGCTTTATTTGCATCGTTGAACTACTTTTCTTTAATCAAACAACTAACTCTATAAAGTCGTGAGCTAGTCCTCGTGCACAAACAACTTTTGTTTTCTATTAAGTGTTATGATTACTCTCAACATTTCTTTTATAGGGACACATCTCGGGTCCAACCCTCGACATAACAATGAGGACGAACCCTTACGAGCCTCCCACTGTCACAAATTAGAGGCCTATCCCTCTCCCATGTAGTGGAATAGATGCTCGGGTTCTCCCTTCACCATCTCCTCAGGACCACGTCCCTGTGGCCTCCCACTACCGATGATCGAAGGTCCGCCCTTCTCTCTCCAGTAGGTCGCCGTGTTGCCAGGGCCTACCCTCTCATTCGCCACTGGTTCGAAGATCCGCTCTTCACCGCCTCTTTGGGACCATGTCTCAGCGGCCTCCCACTGCCGATGATCGAAGGTCTTCCCTTCTCTCCGCAGTAGGTCGCATTGTTGTTAGGGCCTGTGGAACACCCCATGATTTCGAAGCAAGAAAATAGTTTCTGGGAGATACTGCCCGGCGGTAGGGTTAATGCCGACGGTAGCTCTGGAATGATTTGGGCAGAGCTTTCGGGAAGTTATCGCCAGGCAGTAGTAATACCGATGGTGATAACATGGTAAATTAAATTGACAAAGCTCTAAGGTTGTTATCGCACGACGGTAGAAGGTATCACACGTCGATAGCGTTAGCAGTCATGTCATAACCGATGCCAGGTATCGTGTGGAGGTATTTACCTATCGCGTGGCAATAACGATTCTGTAACCGCGCGACCACGTGTCGGCCTATGATTGGAGGGCCCGGGCAGTGGCACACGAAACGAGGCGTTGAATAACGGTACCACGCGACGGTAGCTAGTTAACATGCGACAGTAGTTCAGATTAAGGCACTGGTTCGACTGTTTCACTTTATTTTCTTTGGAGTTGAGAACTTGTCCTAATTGTTTGGAGGAGCAGAAGCAGTGCTGGAAAGGAGATTTTGCCGCCGTGTGGGATTCAGAGCTCGGATTCTAAAGGCGAGTTCGGATCTACGGAGGCAATGTCGGAGCGGTCAATTCCAACAGTCTAGATTTTCTTCCATGGCTCCAAAACGGATTGCTACGGTAACGATTCTCTTCCTTGGACATGTAAAGTCCTTTGTTTTGGCATTTTAGGGTAGACGCTCCACGAGCATGTGGAAGTGGTTCTCTCGACTTGTATATCTGTGTATCCCCGTAGTATTGCATGTAGACCCGAAATCGAAGTACGAAATAGACATGCTGTGTGAAGCCCATCCGGACGGGTTGGTCTTGATTAATGATGGTTGTATGCTTTGTATGTCGGAGAAGACTCTGTGGTAATCACGTAGATTTCGGAGTCGCGGGGTGTGCAGATGGCTGCAGTGAGAGTACTGGAGGTATTCTCCAGGAAAACACCCAAAAAAGGGAGAAGAAACGATAGTCTGCCCCTTACCGCGCGACGGTAGCTCCCAGTGAGCACCGTATTGATGTGAAGCCTGTCTCGGGAAGACCTAAGGGCTATTGATGTGAGGCCTCTCTCGTGGAGACCTGGGGGCCGATGTGTTAAGTGTGAGCTTAATTTGCTCAACTTAGGTGGTCGTTAGTGCCAGCCTAGCATCATAACGGGGTTATGAATCGTACGGATGCGAAAGGGGACGATGACTCGCGTCATGGCTTATTGCGCCAGACAATTTGAGCACCGTGAAATATCTGCACTGCACCTAACCCTATGCCGATCAACTTATAGTGAGTCAAATTGTCAATTTTAAGTCACCATGACTTTGTCTCAGCCATAAGGATGTTGTCTTTGTCTTTGGCCCTGAAAGACTAGAATGTTCTAATGTTGCTAACCGTCATCGAGAACGGAGGTGTGACCCTTGAGGTCCTGTGCACCTAGAATGTGCCCTGAGAGCACGAGGCGTTGGGCGTTGGTGCCAATGTCTGTGGCGAATGGTGCTTAATTTGCACGTTCCAGTTGCCATGTTATGTATATGCCAATGCCTGTAGTGAAGGAACACCGCCGCCCCGAGTGAGGGGTGAAGTCGTTATAATTTGATCAGCTAATGATGACCGTTGCTTTTGTTTGCCACCATTGCGTTGGGATGTTGCTTGCAGGTGCGGCTGAGCCAAGCAGAAAATAACGGGCTGGAGCCCAAGATAGTTATGCCGGCCCTCGAATGCCAAAGCGGATTATCCGTTTACTTTGTAGTTCATGTGTGGCCGTCATGCGTGCCGATGTATGCAAGACAGTTTAATTTGACTAAACACTGTAAGGCCTCAAGGCCAAGTCTATTTTGTGTATTTTGGTTTAACATTCCTACATTGTCATTGTGGACATTCATGTGGGTGGGTTCTTGATGTAATCTTAAAATTACTTCCGCTAGAATGTGCTCTGAGTTAGGATGCGTTTGCAGTTTATGGTTTCAATTAGTAACTCCTTGGTCTGTCCATGGTATATGTCATCGGCCCCCAACCAGACATATTGTTATATGCTTTGTGACGGATGGGGGGTGTTACAAGTTGGTATCAGACTCTGGTGTCAGTCTTTCTTATTCGAATTCGTGGGCGAATTATTTTAAGGGGTGGTGAGCACATGTGTGTGCGTTACCGTTATAACATGAAAGAACTCATGAATGCTCACTTAGGAATGAAAATACATATGTTTGAGGAACCTGAGTGTTCCTATGATTGTGTTTTGGCAATCTGTTTGTCGCCTAATTGAGTGTTTTACAATTATAGGTGACTAAGAGCGGTGCGGGGCAGTTGCAACGCCAACACTTCACAAAGAGTAGTGCAACTAACGACACACTTGCAACCCTTTTCTTCTGCAGAAACCATAAGAATGGTAGCGAAAGTAGTGTTTGTTGTGATCAATGCCCAACCGGGAAGGCAAGTGCAGCCTCCTACTCCTATTTTAGATCGTGTACCGCCTGGCGTAGCAGAACCTATGGTGGCAGATCAAGTAGCGGCAGAGCCCATGGTGCAGAGGAGGGCTACTGAGAAGCAGTTAAAGCACGAGACGAGCTTCAATATACCAATGTTTACGGGGACTGGAATCCCAACACAAGCTGAGGACTGACTTTCTAGGGTAAAGGGAGTCATGTCAGCTACGGAGACTGAGGAGTGGTAGAAGGTTACAATAGCCACTTTCTCTCTGGTCGGCGAGGCAACGCTGTGGTGGGATGAGTTAGAGCTGCATCATTTGGCTGGGAGACAACTCACTGACATCTTTATGGAGGAGTTCAGGAGATTATTTTTGGCACTGTTCACCCCGACAATGCAGAAAATAGCCATGGATAATCAGTTCCAGAGGTTGACTCAGGGTGAGAGTAGTGTGGACGACTACCTACATGAGTTCACGAAATTGGGGTGATATGCTGGCTCCACTTTTACAAATGAGGAGCGCAAGACCAACCGGTTCTGCAAAGGGCTGTGTGATGATCTGAGCTTGTTGCTCTCAGGTCCGATGATGCAGGGCTTTCTGGTTTTGTTCAATACAGCCTAATCTCTGGAGCAGGATCTGAAGAGGGTCAATAGCAAGAAGGACTTAGCAGTAAAGGGTCTGGAGTTCAAGGTACCAAGACCACAGAAGGCTGGGCACCGAAGGTGGAATAAGAAGGCCAATTCTTCCGGACCGGAGTCGTCGTTGGTTACTTCTGGTGCACTGTCTGGGCGTAGATGCCCAATACACTGTTTTACTTGCGGTAAGTCGGGACATATAGACCGCGACTATTGCAGCGGTAAATCAGAGAATATGGCAGAAGCATCCTATGCTGAGAAAGGGAAGGCGGTGGAGTCAACCGCATCTCATCAAGCTCCAGCCTAACCGAGAGTCTACAACCTTGGCCAATAAGAGGCCATCAAGCCGGGTGATGTGGTGACATGTATGCGTTAGATTTTAATCATAATACTTTTTATACCATACACCTTATTCCTTAGTTGTATGACTGTTATATTTTAGGATTTGTCGTAATTATGGACTGTCCGGCTCGAGCACAGTTTGATACAAGAGTTTTACACTCCTTTCTATCCGAGGACTTCGTATCATGTATCAGAGTGCCTACCTCAGTGGCAAATGATAGTTTGGATGTGCTTCTACCGAACTGGTGTTCATTGCACGCGGATAGAGTCTATTGCGTTAAAGTGCTGATAGGAAGTCAAGCCTTTGACTTGGAAGCGTCACTACCACCGATAATAGAGTTTAATGTAATCTTTGGCATGGATTGGCTCCCTGTTGCAATCTACCATGTAGAAAACCCGAAAAACAAACATTTGCACGAAGTCTTCTCCGACCATTTATGCAATGCAACATCACCGATCCAGACCAACTTGTCCGGGTAGGCTTCACACATCATGCCTATATCCTTTCTTGATTACGACTCTACATGTACACAACGGGGACTATTCATGTCTATCCGAAGGAACGCCTCAACTCACCACAAACTCGCGAGAGCGAGCTTCCGATGCAAGGGAAAAGAAGATCTTCACATGCTCAAGTAGAGAATCGTTACCCTAGCGTTCTTCCTTAGCGCCATGGAAAAGTATGCGGATGAAAAGCACCGCCCTCTCCTTGCCTCCGCAGATCCGAAGTCAGTTCGCGATTTGAAGCTCTGAAGCTCCGCCGGTGACCGGATCTAGACTTCTTCTTCCTCGTTGCTCTCCCCTCTCTCTAGAACATAGACAGAGAAGCAGCGAACAGAAGATGAGGGTTTTGAAACCCTACACTCGGGTATATCCCAATAAGAATAACCTCCAGCCGTCGGATCCCAATCATAAAGAAATGTACGGCTACGATCCAGGTCTGACATGGAAAAATTGGGTCGAACACCGCACGGTTCACAAACCGGAGCAGGACACGTCCGCGACAAACTCAAACTATGTCGGGACATTTAGTCCAGACCCTGTCAAGACCCCTGTGTCGACACAGCACACCCTGTGTCGACACCCTGTGTTGACACTGTGTCGACACCCTGTGTTGACCCTGTGTCGACACAGCAGGCCCTGTGTCGACACAGCAGGCCCTGTGTCGACACAGCAGGCCCTGTGTCGACACAGCAGGCCCTGTGTCGACACAGCAGGCCCTGTGTCGACACAGCAGGCCCTGTGTCGACACAGCAGGCCCTGTGTCGACACAGCAGGCCCTGTGTCGACACAGCAGGCCCTGTCAAACACGCCACAACTCGCCAAGGACACGACCTATGACACGCCCGTGTCCCAGGCCGTGTGACCCATGCCAAATTCCAAACTTGGCTCAAAACGCCTCCTATGGCTCTTTTGAGTTTCGAGGCATTACAACTCTCCCCCTCTTAAAAGAATTTCGTCCATGAAATTACATAAAGGAAAGATAAGCATAAAACTTAAACGGTACCTGAGCAAAACAACTCCGGGTACTCCTCAAGCATAGTCTGCTCTCACTCCCAAGAGAGCTCCTCCCGACCACAATTGTCCCAACGGACCTTGACCATCCTGATCTCTTTGTTGCGTAGCCGCTTGACTTCCGAGTCCTAAATACGTACGGGCTTGACCTTCGTCGTCAACCCACTATCGACCGACACTTAATCGACCGCGATCACTTGCGTAGGCTCTTACACCGCCTTCTGTAGCACCGATATATGGAATACATCATGTAGACCACTAAGTTCCACTGACAACTTCAACCGGTACACTGTTTCACCAATCCGCTCCAGAACCTCAAACGGTCCAAGGTACCTCGGGCTTAGCTTCTTCAAGCGCCGCACCCGCGAGACACCCTTGAACGACTTGATCTTCAAGTA
Organism: Platanthera guangdongensis; assembly: GCA_039583875.1. Taxonomy (NCBI): domain Eukaryota; kingdom Viridiplantae; phylum Streptophyta; class Magnoliopsida; order Asparagales; family Orchidaceae; genus Platanthera; species Platanthera guangdongensis. The sequence goes on from CM077149.1 coordinate 91,216,211, forward strand.
CACCCAATCACCAACAGCGAACTTCACGTTCCTGTGCTTGACATTATATACTTAGCTTGGCGGGCCTGAGCGATTAACAACCTCTCCCGAATGGTTCTCACCAAAGAAGTAGCATCCTCCACCTCTAGTCGCTTATACAACTTTGATTCACCCGTTTCCAATCAGGACAACTGCGCGCGACATTTTCTACCATAAAGGGGCTCAAAGGGCGTCATTTGAATGCTCGCCTGGTAGCTATTGTTGTAAGCAAATTCCACCAAGTATAGGTGATCTTCCCATTGCTTTCCAAAGTCCAGGACACACATGCGAAGCATGTCTTTCATTGTCCTATTGACCCTCTCGGTCTGCCCATCCGTTTGCGGATGAAAGGCTGTGCTAAAACTCAGCTTTGTTCCCAACATCTGCTGCACCAGCCTCCAATCATTGGACGTGAACCGCCCATCTCGGTCACTCACGATGCTGCGGGGCACACCATGAAGCCGTACAATATTATCCACATACACTTTTGCCAATTTCTCAACCGGATCATCCTTCCTATGCAGAATGGAATGCGACACCTTCGTTAGACGATCTACGACCACCCAAATGGCGTCGTTCCACTTTTGCGACCTTGACAATCCGTGGACAAAGACCATAGTAATGTCGTCGAACTTCCACTCCGGAATAGACAAGGATTTCAAAAATCCTCCCGGCTTTTGGCATTCCGCCTTCACCAAGTCGCAAGTTTGACACTTCGCCACGTAGAGCGCCACATCCTTTTTTCAGTCCTGGCCACCAGAACAATTTCTTATCATCGCGGTACATTTTCGTGCTCCCCGGGTGAATTGAGTACTTGGTATGATGCGCCTCGTACAACAATTCCACCCGCAAATTGCCAATGCTTGGGACGCACAGACGACCATCTTTCCAAAGTAATCCGTCCTCCACAACGAATTGAGAATTTGACCCATCCAGAGCCTCTATCATGAGTTGCTTCATGTGGACATCCATATCCAACGTCTGCCGAATCCGATCAGCCAGGTCATATTAGACTTCAGTCCAATTCAATAATGCTTCAGCACTTGATTGCTTGTCTACGCAAGAGATCTCCAACGCCTCTAACTCCCGAACCAACCGCTCGTCATAGACCGACAACCAATTGGCTGAGCTGGGGCCCGACGACTCAATGCGTCCGCAACCGCATTGCCTTTACCAGGCACGTAGTGGATCTTAAACGTATAGTCCCCCAGGAACTCCATCCATCTACGCTGCCACATGTTCAGATCTTTCTGATCCAGCAAATATTTCATGCTCTTGTGATCGGTGTCGATATCAATCTTCACACCGTACAAATAATGTCTCCACAGCTTCAAGGCAAAAATCACGGCCGCTAACTCCAAATCATGGACCGGATAGTTCCTCTCGTGCACCTTCAGCTGTCTCGAGCCATATGCTATAACGCTTCCATGCTGTAATAGCACACAACCCAAACCATTGCCCGAAGCATCGCTATAAATCTCAAAACCTTCGGTCCCACACGACGTACTAAGAATTGGCGTCGTGGTCAACCGACACTTCAACTCCTCAAAAGCTCGCGCGCACTCCGGCGTCCAAACGAACTTCTGCTCTTTCCTCGTCAAAGTAGTGAGAGGTAACGCTATCCGCGAGAAGTTCTCCACGAAGCGCCTATAATAGCCGGCAAGCCCCAGAAAGCTCCGGACTTCCGCTACCGTAGAAAGCTCAGGCCACTCTCGTATCGCAACAATCTTCGCCGAATTCACTGTAATACCCTTTTCACTCACTATATGACCGAGGAACGTCACTGAGGACAACCAAAACTCGCATTTTGAGAACTTGGCGTACAATTGATTTCTCCTTAGCGTCTCCAAAACTAAATGAAGATGCCTGAAGTGATCTTCCTCACTCTGCGAGTACAACAAAATATCGTCGATGAAGACGATCACAAAATGGTCCAAGTACTCCCTGAAGGTCCTGTTCATCAAATCCATGAACACCGACGGCGCATTAGTCATCCCAAACGGCATGACCGTAAATTCGTAATGCCCGTATCTTGTACTGAACGCTGTCTTAGGGATATCACTCTCCCTTATTCTCAGCTTATAGTAATCAGACTTGAGATCCAACTTAGAGTACACCGTAGACCCGACCAACTGATCAAAAATATCATCGATCCTTGGGATTGAGTACTTGTTCTTTTTCGTTAGCTTGTTTAACTCCCGATAATCAATACAAACTCTCAAGCTCCCGTCCTTCTTATTTACAAAGAGGACCAGTGCGCTCCAAGGCGACGAACTTGGACGCACAAACCCCTGCTCCAACAATTCTTGAAGTTGCACCTTCAGCGCCGCCATTTTCTTAGGAGCTAGCCGATACGGAGATCGTGACACAGACTTCGCACCTGACACTAGCTCAATAGTGAAATCTATCTCCCGTTGAGGCGGGGCTACAGGAAGATCGGTAGGGAACACATCAGGGTACTCAGCTACCACTAAAATACTATCCAACGTAGGCTTCGACTTTGCAACCTCCACTAGTGTAAAGAACAGCTCTGCACCAGCACGAATCGTCTTCACCACCTGAAGAGCAGACATCAACATCTTGCTCGACCCTTTCAAGCCCGTAAAAGTCATCTCACGACTTGCTCCCAACTTGACTTCCTTGCGACCGCAATCAATATAGGCTTGCTGCTCCGAGAGGCAGTCCATGCCAAATATAACGTCGAACTCCACCAGCGGTAGTAACAACGCTTGCAGATTGAACTCTTGATTCCCAATGCGAATCTTAACACCGCAGATTTTATCCGCGCGCATTGAACACCCATTCGATAACAACACTTCCAACTTGTCCTTCGCCATCGAAGAAGGTACTCCGATGCGCGATATGAATTATTCGGACAAGAAGGAGTGTGAAGCTCCCATATCAAAGAGTGCTCTCGACGGAAACTCACAAATCAAAACAAATCCTAAACAAGCAGTGATAAGGTAACATACGCATAACAAGTATTCTAAGCTCAGCCTTGGCAAAGGAGAGGAAGTGCTCAAAGATCTTACAGGTTAGTGGGGGGACCTCCCAACTGAAGCCTTGGGTCTGTTCTCGGGTTCCTCGCATCTGGTCAGGGGTCTGAATTTGGGAGAAGTTGGTGTTAGCTACACCCCAGTGTTCGAACTTTCGTCGGGGTTCAGTTTATTTTCTTCAACATTACTAACACCCTTAACCAAAAATAGACTTAAAGGAAAAAATTTAACCTACTACTTATGCTCTCTTAGTATTTTAATTTACTTCTGAAACAATTATATTGGCTAAAGGGTTTGGACAAATGAAGAGATTTTTGATTGGAGGTGATGGATTTTATCCTCTCACTCCATCTATTTTTTTCTATCTTTTTATTATTTTTTTAAAACATATTTGCATATATTTACCAAGAAAATGATGAATTTTATCCTCTAATTTTTCATGACATATGAACAATATTTTTTTTTCTTCACAAACAAAAATAAAATGAGAGTAATGATTTTTATTCTTTTACTCCATCTTTTATTTTGGGGGTTGCATATGTGTACCAAGAAATCTTTAATTTACATGACATGATCTAACCAAAAATAAAAAATGCATATGTTTATCAGAGAATAATGAATTTTATCCTCTTATCCCCATGACATGATCTAACAAGAAAATTAAAAAACAAAGGGAAAGCTACACAAATGTTTAAATTAAATTAAAATGTTTAGAGAGCAACTATAGTAAATTAAAATTTTCTAAGAATCTTAAAGCATAAAATGCATATAATTAAAATCTAAAATTATTTAGCTAGGTATAACAAAATTGAAACTAATTAGAATTAAAAGAGAAAAAGAGCTTAATAAAGTACTCTAAACAAATTTAAATCATAAAGTATTTCTTAAAATCAAATTTCCTAAAAATTAGATCTAACTAACTATGATAAAATAAAATATAAGCAATTCAAAATTATAAAAATTCTCATAAATAAACTCAATTAAAATGATGAAAATAACCAAAAAAAGTAGGGGTTTATTTTTTTTATTTTTTTAAAGATATAAATACTAAAAACAATTATAATCCTAATTGTTTTTGTTATTTCTTAAACTTCTCGTGGATTACCCAGTGACGGGTTCGCAAGGTACTATGCGGTTTTGTGAGATGACAAGCCCAACACGGCCCTTTCCAAGAAGTTAATTTTCGATTTTTGATTTTTTTAATAAAAAGAAAACTAATGTCTTATTTTTTTTTGAGAAGTAATATCGTTTAAATTTCTTAAAAGTTATATAAAAGTACAATTTTTTATATATGTTTTTCTAAAACAAAAAAAGAGGTTAAACTAGTGAGAGATATCCTCTCATACTTAAATAATACATTGTCCCTAATGTATGAAAGCAAAAGGGAAAGGAAGAGAAAACTTCTATGAAGAGTCCAAATCTGCACCAAGCTTTTCCTGAAAATAAGTACTACAGCAAAACACAAGTTGTTTTTTATATATATACATTTTTTTATTTTTTTACTTGTTTGATTAAAATAAGAAAAAGTACGAGAAAATGTTGATAATAATAAAATAAAGTAAAATAAAGATACAACAGTCCCACCATCGAGATTTTTTTTTGATTAAAAATAAGGGGATATGAAAATGCTAAGAAAAGAAAAGATACAGATACAACTGACCCGCTATACGCTTAAAATAAAAAGAAACCTATTCCTCATCGTTATCGCTCCAAACCTCTTGATAGTATGTCCGCAGTTTCGCAAACTCACGCGTAATATGTGCCACTAAAGAAGCGTGACTCAGCTCCAACGCGGTTAATCGACCATCAAAATGAGTAAAGTGTTCGTCAAAATGGGTCCACATCTGGTCTAGGCGTGCGTGGATAGACCCAAATTGACGATCCCAATACGTCGAAGGACTGGGCTTCGGGGAAGGCTGCATCAGTGGTGGTGGAATCTATGAAGAGTGAGCAGTGCCACTTGGACCTGTCCCAAAATCAAGATCAATGTCTCCACTACCTACTGCTGGCGGGATAGCCTCGAACTCACTATCACGTCGTCGCGCAAGGCCAAGGGCCTGGAGGGTCTGGAACTGAATGACAAGCGGAGTCTGAACGCAGTGCAGCCGCGAAAGAATATCCCAGATCCCCATCTGTTTGGCGAGATGAGTGGTGAAGTTCCCGCCATGGACGGCTCTCAACCTTACATTTTCAGCCTGATGTTAAAAGAACATCGCAAGCACGTGACCTATGTTGAGTGGGACCAGGTAGAACATACTATATAAATATTGTAAATCTACCCGAGTCACCACGCCATGGCTATCGCCGCGACCGGTGAGGGTAAAGGTGAGGAGGTTGTGGAGAATACGAATGGCGGGGGAGATGAGGTGGCTACCTTTTGATTTTTGGGGGGTGTAGGGGACGATATCATTGCTGATTTCCAACCAAAAGGTAAGAAGATTGAAGTCGGAAGGGAAATTAGAACGAAGGGTGGAGTGAACGGGAGAGAAAAAATGGCTCATTGCAAAAACCCATCCCAATGTTGAGTTGGTGGATGGTGAGCTGATATGCCACACTGCCCATCCAAAAAATGATAAAAGCGTCTTTCGCACCCCAACGAAACTCGAACGAAGATAAGAACTCAACGGTGAGCTCAAGAAAGGCGGGCTCCGAAATGGCGAAAAGAGAACTCCATCTAAGAGTGGATAGAAATTCTCGAACCAATTCTGCCACCCCAAAGACCGCGAGGATCCCCAAGTCAAGAATCTGGAATACACAAAAGGGTTTGGATCGTAAACGTTCACTCCGGTCTTGTTGAGAGGAGTTGTCAAAGATAAGCATAGCCTCTGCCGCGGCGGGGTCCGCGGGGTGCTCGGATGAGGAAGCAGTAGAGCGAGGTTGGTGGCGAGGCATGATGGAAAGAAAGAAAGGAGGAATTCGGGTAAGGAGGATAGAGAAAGAAAAGGGTAGGAGTGGATTTGGTGTGGACGGAAGAAGGGAAGAAATCCTTTAAATAGGGAAAATTTGTGAGGTCACGCCCGTGACTAGGGGGCGTGTAACCTGCATGTATTGGGAGAGGCGATTCCCTCTCGGGAATCGTCGAGAAGTAAAATTTGGCAGGTCACGCCCCAGGATCACGCCCGTGACTCTGGGGCGTGTAACTTAAATATATCTAATAAAAAGAAATCTGAGGGTCAATGCCTCGGAATCACACGACACGGCCCAGGGTCACGCTCATGACCTTGGGGCGTGTAATTGAAAATTATATATATATATATATATATATATATATATATATATATATATATATATCTTCTTTTTTTCATGGGTAGGTCACGGTTGACTTCCCTATGCCACGGGTGTGACATAGATTGTCACGGGCGTGACTTACAAAATGTTTAAAAAACAAAATTTAGGTCGAGAAGGGGAGGTTCCGTCAATGTCACGCCCGTGACTAATGGTTGTCACGCCCATGACCTTGACGAAAGACGGACAAGAAATACTTTCCCTCGGAACCAACAAAGGGTTCGGTATTCTGGGAGGTACACTCCTACTTGTCACGCTCGTGACATGGGCATGTAAAAATGAAATTGCAGATTTTTTTTATATTACCTTTTTTTCTGAGTAAAATAAAATAAATAAAAACAACTAAAATTACCGACTTGAAGAGTTCAAATGAATCTTGACGTTCGCACCTGGCTTACCGTCATCCATCGTTAAACTCCCAAACCTGCGAAGACTAAACATAAAATTTAAAAAAGAATGATAACCATGGGGTGCCTCCCAAGAGCATTTTTTTTTCGGTCATTAAGATAGACGGTTTTTTTTAAGAAAATGGAAAGTAAAAATTTAAATGCAAGGGCAACTCCTGTAATTCATGCTTCGTCGGATGTGCCGAAGTCGGTTGCACGGCTACTCCTCCGCTTATTCTTTGATTTTTCATGTTGTAGCAGTTGGCTTGAAAATGTAAATTCAAATCACCTATCCATACCTGAGGTGATTTGACAATAAGCAGCAAATGGGTCAGGGACAATATTTTATTGCAACAGCTCATCTTCTACCTGAAATTTATTAGTGTAAGAAAAATCTAAAATAAATGTTTCAGAAAAAATTTCGCAAGAGAAGGTTCTTGCGAAACTATAAGATTAAGCTCGGGTTGTTTATTTTTTTAAATAAAGTTATTTTCAAAAAATTCATTTAAATTAAAATTATTGGACACAAAGTTTTCATGAATTTTAATTCCCAAGTATTTGTGGACTGAGCTTGAAAATTCATGAGGATAAAAATTGAGAGTAGTAGAAAAAGAAACATTTTCTTCTTCTAATTCACCAGGTGTGCCCATACAATTTATAAAGTTTTGAAATAATAATTTTTCTTCTTTTTCGGAATAAGGCACTAAGAGGGTACATGAAGATTCATGTACCTCCAAAGAAGAATTATTCGAAGAAAGGGAAAAATTATTAGAACTAATAAAATTATCATCTAATTGTTGGGGAGAAGAATCAAATTGAAGTTGTGAAGATTCCCCAACATTAGAAAAAGAAGCTTGCGGTGTGGAAGAAGAATAAGAACAAAAATGTGGATAAAAATAATTATTTTCATAACTCGGAAAAATTTCCAGTTGATCTAGCGAACAAGGGAAATCAACATCCGAATTTAGAGAAAAATTATTTAAATTAAAAAAATTTTTCTTGTTAAAACTTGAAAAATTATTTTCATGAAAGTTGGAAAAATTGTTTTCATAAAAATTTGAAGAATAATTATCATTAAAGTGAGAATAGTTATTTTCATAATTATTATCAAATTTGTTTTTATAAGAAAAATTTTGATTATAATAATGTTGATAACATTCCCCACTTCGATGAGGAGCCCCACAATAATAACAAACAACTTGGCGTTTACATGCGGCTTCCAAAATATTTAGTTGAATTTGAAGCTTGGCAAGCGCGTCAGCTAATTGAGATAACATTTTGTTTATGAAAGAAAATAAAACAACCTTTATTTAATTGAAATGAATTTGAAAAAGAAAATTAAAAAGAGAAATTGAGGTAGAGAAATAGAATGATAAAGTAATAAAATTTATGCTTTCTAAATATCAACAAAGAAAATAATTCGATAGGGCAAGTATATCTATCGTTCTAGAGTACATGATTAAGTGTCGTATTTAGATTCGGGGCTTGTTGAGTACTACTAACGCAAATTAATATTATTTTACCTAAATATAAATTAAAGGATAATTAAGCTAAAGAAGAAAAATGGAATAAAAGATAGCACTTGATCTAAAATCCCTTTGAATTACAATAAACTTTTCATGACATACAAACTTCTAAATTACCTACTTTGACCGTGGAGGTTCCCAAATTACAAAAGTGCCTCTCTCAAGAATGTTTGATCACCTGACCAACCTTAAGGGGGGTGAATAAGGTTTCGAGCATTATTTGAAAATTAAAAATATTTCGCCCCAGGAAATCGAGTTCTGGAAGCTACCGCGGGGGGCTAACTTGTTAGCGCGCGGCGGTGTGTCATAGATCTTGTTCTCCTGGGCAAATTTTCCTTTGGAGAAATACACAACTTTAGATATTCACCAGAGAACACCCAAAATAATATTCATAGAAATAAAGCACAAATAACTTTATTAAAATATTAAATCAAAGCATGTTCACAACAATTACAACATATTGATCTCCATGACGACGGAGATCGGAGACGGTGAATATGAAACCTCTTTTTGTTTTCTATACCGACCCACTACCCGGATCGGTTGGCTCTCTCCCTTTCCCTCCAAAAAAGGTCTTCGAGCCGCTCTTCACCTCCCCGCAAGTAAGGGTCTTAGAGCTCTGCTAGATCACCCGATCTAGACGTCCCTTCCCCGAGATGATTTCTCATGGAATCCTCCTCGGATTCCGACGACCCTCCGGTCGATTTCTCACAAAACCCTTCACGGATTTTGATGACCTTCCGGTCGATTTTCCTTACCCTAACAGCTAGACAAAAAGAGTAAAAAATTTAAAATATATGAATAAGAGAATACTCCCCTCTAATTAGAACCCTTGATGTTGATGACGATTCACTTGCAAAGGTTCGATCTTTGTGGCTTGAGAGTCTTCTTGTTTGATGTTCTTCAGATCCGTGAAGGTGTGCTCTTGATGAGAGTTTTTCGTAGCGAGGATCCTTCACGCGAAACTTAGGATGAAGGGTTCTTGATCATCATGTAGATAGACTTCAATCATTGTGCATGAATTCCTTTTGATCTCTTCTGAAGAATTCTCCTCCACAATAAGTTGGGATGACCCCTTTCTTCCCTTTAGACGGTTAGGGCGAACTCCCCTTTCAAATTTCGTTAAAAATGTCTAACGAAACTCAAGTTCGGGCTTTGCTGGAAGCTACCGCGGGGCGATAACTAGTTTAGGCGCGACAGTAACTTCCAGAGAACAAAATTCCTTAATTTCTTTGTGTGCTTGTAACTGAACAACACCTGGTAGCCGTTGTAGTCCTTGGCTCGCTAGAGATCTTTGTGTGCTTGCTACCAATCGACTCTCCGTATTAGTTGTCGTTCTTAGCTTGCTGGAGTTTTTCGTGCGCGAACGGGAGAGAGACAAATTTCTTTTTCTTTGACAGAGATGATTGGGACGAACCGCAGAGAGGCGGCTGTACCCTAGAATGCACGAACTTGTCCTTTTTCATGCTAGATGCTGAACACAGAAATCGAGGTAGCTTTATATACGTCTTCTTGACAATAAGCTACCGTCGGCGGTAAGACTAGCGCCCGTCGGTAGGTTTGCGCGCTTGTTGTGCTAGCTGTCATTCAAATCTGGAATAATATTTAAAATGAATATTTGTCATTTTATCATTGCTAGCGCGAGCGGTTACCGCTACCGCTGCGCGGTAAAATATGACACGATGATTCTGAACGGTCGTGTTGATGCTCGACGAAGGCTAGCACGGAACGGTAGGAGCTATCGCCTGCAGTAGAATGGTTTCTCGAGAAAAATATCTCAACATTCATAGAGAGGCTAGCGCGGCGCGTTAAGCACTATCACCCACTTACGTGTTCTACACGCTCCCCCTATCTACGTGTTTTATGCGCTCTCCCCTATCTATGTGCACACATTGAAACAAGCTCCCCCTATATGAGATCATACCCATGAACAATTCTCATGAACGATCTCGTCTCCCCCTTTGATAGTATCAAAAGGGGCGGGCACGACCAACCACACATTCATGATAAAACAATCAGTATATGATAAGCGTTATAAATACAACAAATAATGCACATAAACAGGACAAGAAGAAGGGAGAATCATAGGGGTGACCCAAGAAATGCAAATCAGAGAATATGTAGCCCATCGGTCAAAACAAATGAGCAGAGTACACAGACATAAAGTCAATTTGGTTTCAGAAAGTATATGGATTGGACAACGCAGATTAAACTAGGAACATAACACGTAAGACAACAATGCTACGAGAGTGATAGAGTGGATCACATGAAAACATTGTAAACGTCACAAGTATAAATCGTGTGCTAGTACATATGTGCCAAAAAAAGTGCAGTTTTTGTCCAATTCTTATTCATGGAAGTATTAGAGAAGGTAATGATGTGTGTACGTGTAGCATTGACAGAGAGAAAACACTAAGTAGAAGTATCATATTTTACATGTTTTATCTCGATCCTATAAAATGCTTAACACAAAAGAAACAGAGTGAACAATCACGTCACCTACCAATCAACGTCATACCAAGACTAGAACGAAGGGCACTATGCTTAAGGTAGAATCTATGCACAAGATCGAAATGACTCTTTGAGCCAAGGTGCTCATTCTCACAATACTCATAAAGATTTATCAGGAGGAGTGAGTAGTGCTTGGGGGGTCCTTTACGTAACCTTTGATAGCTTGCATATTTTTCTTTTGAGTTTTCTTTGAGCTATCATTTTTTATATAATTTTTTATGAGATCAAAGGAGCCCTGAGTCAATCAAAATCTATCCGCCTAGATAGATACATTTTAACTTGCATACATAAGATCTTTGTACTAGAGATTTGGCCCAACGTTATAATCTTTGTATAAGTACATATGTATCGTGACATTGATTAGTCAAGATAGTTCTAGCGTGTTAAGATACAATGTCACGAGTTATATCATGCAATACAAGCATTCCTACATGAGTGCTCCGTCTAGGGATGTGTGAATAGTGTGTCGTCATTTCCCTATCTAAATCCTCACACATACCTAGAGGCATAGTCAACGTACACTAACATGTAATGTCGCACTCAGTAGCTAAGCACCTATAGATTCAGCACACTTTGATAGAAGGACAATGTTCACACAGATTAACACTTCAAAAAACTCAAACATTGTACGTACGCATTATGATCTAAGTTAACGCCATGTGTGCCAGAAGGACTGATCGAATTGCAGTTTTTTTTGTTTTTTGATATATTTTTAAAAACAAGTAGTGCGAACAAAGCAAACAACAAAAACAAATACATGTTTTTGGATTTTAGTTTTTTTCAGTTTTTTATTGATTTTTAATCGAAATGCCAAACAATAAACACAGAAAGATTTATAAAAAATATTTTTGTACTTTTAAATCATTTTTCATTTTAATTATATATATTAAAAAATACTTGTGTTTTTTTTTAAAACTTGTAGGCTCAAAGAGATATATGATGCAAACACAATATAGCATGATAGAATAATTTGCAGGAGCCTAATGAACATGATGAGTGACATAATATTCATGCAACGTATATGTGAATCCTAAGTATGCCCAATAATCCAATACCTAAGCTATATGTCTACACCCTAGCCCCGTGCTAAGTGACGGATGAGCATGAGGAGCTGCATAAATGTCATAGGGTGGGGTGTTAATCCCATGTGCACACAGAAAAACCTGCTCAACCTAACACTCTTTCCCCCAGCGCCACATAAGGACTTACTTGAACCCTCCCCAGTTAAGGACAAAACGTAAATTACAGGTTAGCGTTTCTAAAGCACACAAACACCTATGCCCCCGCTATTGTGAGACATACGTAATGGGTGAATGATCTCAGGCATACTAAGACAGCATGACAGAATTATGATAAAGGTAAATTCTGGCCACTTAGCGATGATATGACTTTTTATTCCAACTTATTTAGTTAGATTGATTTATCATTAATCTAAATAGGATAAATTCATATAGCAGAAATATATATCTAAGGTGTCCATGACATGTTGGCTTAAGAAAAATACAAATGCAACAAAAAGAAATACAAGAAACAAATAAAAAGGACATGAAAATAGAAAGACAACTAGGCACATCGTGAAGTAGACTAGTGAGTAATTTCGTTTGGATTAATTTCTACTTCACGCAATATGATGATGTTAATGGATAAGATATTTCGGTATCCAAAAGGAGCCAAGTGTTGTGGTTCCTTTGGGTACCAAAATATAGTGTGATAAACAATGTGGAGATAATAATGAATGTGCTCTTTCTAGTGGAATAAGTGCGTCATTTTTGATTTTGGGTCTCCATTCATACTTTGGATTGATATTGTTTTTATGTTGTAAATTTCCATGTAGATTTCTACGAGTCTTTATGTGATGAATTTCAGTTGAACAATATTGCATTTGAGGTTTGGATATGTTAAAATTGTTCTCTGAGTTAAGATTGCGTTGCTTAACATAAAGACTAATAGTGTGTTGATTATTTGAAGGAAATTTACATTCATTTGATTTTAACTTGGGAGTGACTTGAGGTTGCAAATGAAGATGATTTTTTGTTTTGAAATTTTATTTACACGCGCTTGACGCTTTCTACTCACGTTGATTGACTTAGTTTTTATATGACTATTCTTATTCAATATGCTTTCGGTTTTTACTTGAAATTTAGGAGTTAAGTTTTGTGAGTTTTTAAACATAATTTCCTTAAGCATGTTGATTTTTGCAATTAATTCCTTATTTTTTTATTTTAATATTATGTCTAGATTTGTTGTACGTGATTGTGCTATTTTAAAGAGTTGAGACTACAGATTCAATAGAAGACTCATACTTACTTTTGTATTCCTCAAAAGTCTCATCCATCTCTTTAATTTCATTTTTATAGTTCTTGCATCTTGCACAATCACTTTTCAACGATGACTTTTATAAACACAATTTATCATTTTGTTCTTTTGCAAAACGAAGCCCTTGCTCAAAAATCTTATATTTTTCTTTTAATTCATTATACTATATACAAGGTGTCGAAATGTTATCTAAAGAGCAGTTGGGAGGACATGTCATATCAACGGTAGATTCTACATTAACATTTGCTTTTAAAAGGTTATTTTTTAAACGTAGTTTTGAATTAGTACTTTTCAGTTTCTTAATTCTACGTTTAGCCACATCTAGCATATTCAATGTAGAAATAAAATAGCATACAAGAAGGGAATTTGTTTTTCTTACAACGCTCTTGGACAAGGCATGATTTGAACACAAGGTTTCTCTGTCATCTTCCTCTTGTCTTTCCTCGTCCAACGATATGTTTTCATCTACCCTTTCGCTTGATGTGTTTGTCCTGTCTTCCTCTAAGAGCAAGTTTCCATTTGGTTCTTCCCTTGGATCCATGAGAAATTGATCGGATTCAACATCTGTAGAAGAAGAACTATAAGTATATTCAAGAAATTTTCATATATCATAGGCAGTAGAAAATGTGTAGATGAGTTTAAAAATTTCTTGATCAAGCGCACAAAACAAACTATTCATAGCTTTGGCGTTTATATGACACTTGTGCTTAGTTAAGTTATTTGGCTGCTTGGTACAAGTTATGTTCCAAACTTGTATATCTAATAACATAAGAAATTTCTTCATTAGCGTTCTCCATTCATTATAGTTCAATCCTGTAAGTAGAGGTGGTGCTAACGAATTTTTTGTGTACACTTTTTCATCCCCCTAGTCAATTCACGATCAAGGTTGGTCATTATTTCCGCTGGTGAAACCGTTCTGGAATAACCTCCCTTTGATACAACTTGTTGGATCTCGTGGCCAACCTTAGAGGGGGTGAATAAGGTTTCGAGCGTTATTTGAAAATTTAAAATATTTCGCCCTAGGAAATCGAGTTCGGGAAGCTACCGCGGGGCGCTAACTTGTTAGTGCATGGCGGTATGTCACAGGCCTTGTTCTCCTGGGCAAATTTTCTTTTGGAGAAATACACCAACTTTAGATATTCACCAGAGAACACCTAGAATAATATTCATAGAAATAAAGCACAAATAACTTTATTAAAAGATTAAATCAAAGCATGTTCACAACAATTACAACATCTTGATCTCCATAATGCCGGAGATCGGAGGCGGTGAATATGAAATCTCTTTTTGTTTTCTATACCGACCACTACCCGGACCGGTTGGCTCTGTCCCTTTCCATCCAAGAAGGGTCCTCGAGCCGCTCTTCACCTCCACACAAGGAAGGGTCTTAGAGCTCTGTTAGATTTAGACGTCCCTTTCCCGAGACGATTTCTCACGGAATTCTCCTCGGATTCTGACGACCCTCCGTTCGATTTCTCACAAAACCTTTCCCAGATTTTGACGACCTTCCGGTCGATTTCCCTCACCCAAACAGCTAGACAAAAAGAGTAAAAAGGTAAAATATAGGAATAAGAGAAAACTCCCCTCTAACTAGAACCCTTGACGTTGATGACGATTCGCTTGCAAAGGTTCGATCTTTGTGGCTTGAGATTCTTCCTCTTTGATGTTCTTCAGATCCGTGAAGGTGTGCGCTTGATGAGAGTTTTTTGTAGCGAGGATCCTTCACGTGAAACTTAGGATTAAGGCTTTATGATCATCATGTATGTAACCTTCAATCTTTGCGCATGAATTCCTTTTGATCTCTTCTGAAGAATTCTCCTCCTCAATAAGTTGGGACGACCCCTTTCTTCCCTTTAGACGGCTAGGGTGAACTCCCCTTTCAAATTTCGTTAAAAACCGTCCAAAAAAACTCAAGTTCGGGCTGTTTTAAATAGAGAATGCTTTGCTGGAAGCTACTGCGGGGTGGCAACTAGTTATAGCGCGCTGGTAACTTCCAGAGAACAAAATTCCTTATTTTCTTCGTGTGCTTGCAACTGAACAACTCCTCGTAGTCGTTGTAGTCCTTGGCTCGCTGGAGATCTTTGTGTGCTTGCAACCAATCCACTCTTCGTAGTCATTGTCATTCTTGGCTCGCCGAAGTTCTTCGTGCGCGAACGGTAGAGAGACAGATTTCTTTTTTTTTTTGACAAAGAGGATTGAGACGGACTGCAGAAAGGAGCTCGAACCCTAGAATGCATGAACTTGTCCTTTTTCGTCTTAGATGCTGAACATAGAAATCGAGACAGCTTTATATACGTCTTCTTGAAAATAAGCTACCGTCGGCGGTAAGACTAGCGCCCGGCAGTAGGTTTGCGCGCTTGTTGTGCTAGCTGTCATCCAAATCTGGAATAATATTCAAAACAAATATTTGCCATTTTATCGTTGCTAGCGCCACGCGGTTACCGCTACCGCTGTGTGGTAAAATAGGACACTACGATTCTAAACAGTCATGTTGATGCTCGACGAAGGGTAGCGGGGAACTGTAGGAGCTATCACCTGCGGTAGAATGGTTGCTCGTGAAAATAATCTCGACATTCGTCGAGAGGCTAGCGCGGCGCGTTAAGCACTATCTCCTGGCGGTAGTTTGATTTCTTGAGAAAGCCTTCCGGTATTCGTCGAGATACTAGCGCTGGTGGTAAGAATTAAAACTTGGCGGTAGTTTCCCAAGAGGCTCGCTAGATTAATTCCTTCCACTAGCGCGGGCGTTAGGACTAGCGCAACGCGATAATTTCCGAAGCATCTTGTCCAATTAATTCAGGCTACCGCTCGGCGGTAGGTTCCTAAGGAGAGCTCCTTGATCTTCTTGCACCTGTAAATCTGCACACTCTACCAAACACAAGATATAATCAAATACAGCTTGTGATTTGATATTCTCAAATATAGAGAATTTGAAACAGCGGTTTCAACAAACTCCCCCTTTTGATAATATCAAATCTCGTTCATGAGAAATAATTCAATACATGATAGTAGAGTGAATATATATAAAAAGATAATTTGGTTTCAGCTTCTCTATATAGCTCCCCTACATACACGCTCCCCCTACCTACGTGTTCTACACGATCCCCCTATCTACGTGTCCTATGCGCTCCCCTATCTATGTGCACGCATTGAAACAAGCTCCCCTACATGAGATCATACCCATGAACAATTCTCATGAACAATCTCTTCTCCCCCTTTGATAGTATCAAAAGGGGCGGGCACAACCAACCACACATTCAGGATAAAACAATCAGTATATGATAAGCGTTATAAATACAACAAACAATGCAGATAAACATGATAACAAGAAGGGAGAATCATAAGGGTGACCCAAGAAATGCAAATCAGAGAATATGTAGCCCATGGGTCAAAACAAATGAGCAGAGTACACAGACCTAAAGTCAATTTGGTTTCAGAAAGTATATGGATTGGACAACACATATTAAACTAGGCACATAACAAGTAAGACAACAATGCTACGAGTGTGATAGAGTGGATCACATGAAAACATTGTAAACGTCACAAGTATAAATCGTGTGCTAGTACATATGTGCTAAAAACATATAATGTAGTTTCTGTCCAATTCTTATGCATGGAAGCGTTAGAGAAGGTAATGACGTGTGTACGTGTAGCATCGACAGAGAAAAAACACTAAGTAGAAGTATTATATTTTTCATGTTTTATCTCGATCCTATAAAATGCTTAACTCAAAAGAATAGAGTGAACAATCATGTCACATACCAATCTACGTCATACCAAGACAAGAACGAAGGGCACGAAGCTTAAGGTAGAGTTTATGCACATGATCGAAATGACTCTTTAAGCCAAGGTGCTCATCCTCACAATGCTCATAAAGACTTATCAGGAGGAGTGAGTAGTGCTTGAGGGGTCCTTAACGTGACCTTTGATAGCTTGCATATTTTTCTTTTGAGTTTGCTTTGAGCTATCACTTTTTATATAATTTTTTATAAGATCAAAGGAGCACTGAGTAAATTGAAATCTATTGACCTAGATAGATACACTTTAACTTGTATACATAAGATCTTAGCACTAGATATTTGGCCCAACGTTATAATCTTTTTATAAGTACATATGTATCGTGACATTGATTAGTCAAGGTAGTTCTAACATGTTAAAATACAATGCCATGAGTTATATGATGTAAGGCAAGCATTCCTACATGAGTGCTCCGTCTAGGAATGTGTGAATTGTGTGTCATCATTTCCCTATCTAAATCCTCACACATACCTAGAGACATAGTCAACGTACACTAACATGTAATATCACACTCAGTAGCTAAACACCTATAAATTCGACACACCATGATAGAAGGACAATGTTCACGCAGATTAACACTTCAAAAAACTCAAACAGTGTACGTACGCGTTATGGTCTAAGTTAACGTCATGTGTGCCCGAAGGACTGATCGAATTGCAGTTGTTTTTTTTGATATATTTTTAAAAACCAGTAAACAGTGCGAACAAGAAAACAACAAAAATAAATACATGTTTTTGGATTTTAGTTTTTTTTTTTCAGTTTTTTATTGATTTTTAATAGAAATGTCAAACAATAAACACACAGAAAGATATATAAAAAATATTTTTGTACTTTTAAATCATTTTTATTTTAATTATATATATATATTAAAAAAATACTTGTGTTTTTTTTAAACATGTAGGCTCAAAAAGATATATGATGCAAACACAAGATAACATGATAGAATAATTTGCATGAGCCTAATGAACATGATGAGCGAAATAATATTCAAGCAACGTATATTTGAATCCTAAGTATGCCCAATAATCCAATATCTAAGCTATATGCCTACACCCTAGCCCCGTACTAAGTGATGGATGGGCATGATGAGCTGCATAAATGTCGTAGGGTGTGGTGTTAATCCCATGTGCATATAAAAGAACCTGCTCAACCTAACACTCTTTTCCCTCAGTGCCACACAAGGACCTACTGGAACCCTCCCCAGTTAAGGACAAGACGTAGTTTATAGGTTAGCATTTCTAAAGCACACACACACACGCCTACGCCCCCACTATTTTGAGACATACATAATGGGTGAATGATCTCAAGCATACTAAGACAGCATGACAGAATTATGATAAAGGTAAATTCTGGCTACTTAGCAATGATATGACTTTTTTTCCAACTTATTTAGTTAGATTGATTTATCATTAATCTAAATAGGATAAAGTCATATAGTAGAAATCTATATCTAAGGTGTCCATGACATGTTGGCTTAAGAAAAATACAAATGCAATAAACAAAAACACAAGAAACAAATAAAAAGGACATGAAATCAGAAAGACAACTAGGCACATCGTGAAGTAAACTAGTGAGTAATTTCGTTTGGATTAGCTTCTACTTCACGCAGTAGGATGATGTTAATCTATAAGATATTTCGGTATCCAAAAGGATCCAAGTGTTGCGGTTTCTTTGGGTACCCAAATATAGCGTGATAAACCATGCAGAGATAATAATGAATGTGCCCTTTCTAGTTGAATAAGTGCGTCATTTTTGATTTTGGGTCTCCATTCATACTTTGGATTGATATTGTTTTTATGTTGTAAATTTCCATGTAGATTTCTACGAGTTTTTATGTGATAAATTTCAGTTGAACAATATTGAATTTGAGGTTTAGATATGTTGAAATTGTTCTCTGAGTTAAGATTGTGTTCCTTAACATAAAGACTCATAGTGTATTGATTATTTGAAGGAAATTTACATTCATTTGATTTTAACTTGGGAGTGATTTGAGGTTGCAAATGAAGATGATTTTTCTGTTTTTAAATTTCATTTACACGGGCTTGATGTTTTCTACTCCCGTTGATTGACTTAGTTTTTATATGACTTCATATTCAACATGTTTTTGGTTTTTACTTGAAATTTAGGAGTTATGTTTTTTGAGTTTTTAAACATAATTTCCTTAAGCATGTTGATTTTTGCAATGAATTCCTTATTTTTTATTTTAAGATTATGTCTATATTTGTTGTACGCGATTGTGCTATTTTTAAGAGTTGAGACTACAGATTCAATATGAGATTCATACTTACTTCTGTATTCCTCAAAAGTCTCATCCATATCTTTAATTTCATTTTTATAATTCTTGCATCTTGCACAATCACTTTTCAACGATGAGTTTTCTAAAAACAATTTATCATTTTGCCATTTTGTGAAACAAAGCTCTTACTCAAGAACCTTATATTTTTCTTATAATTCATTATACTCTATACAAGGTGTACGTAGAAATGTTATCTAAAGAGTAGTTGGGAGGACAGATCACATCAACGGTAGATTCTACATTAACATTTGCTTTTAAAAGGTTATTTTTTAAGCGTTGTTTTGAATTAGTACTTTTCAGTTTCTTAATTCTACGTTTAGCTGCATTTAGCATATTCAATGTAGAAATAAAATTGTATACAAGAAGGGAATTTATTTTTCTTACAGCGCTCTTGGACAAGGCATGATTTGAACACAAGGTTCCTCTGTCATCTTCCTCTTGGCTTTCCTCGTCCAACGATATGTTTTTGTCTTCCCTTCCGCTTGATGTGTTTGTCCTATCTTCCTCTAAGAGCAAGTCTCCATTTGGTTCTTCACTTGGATCAATGAGAAATTGCTCTGATTCAACATCTA
This sequence comes from Platanthera guangdongensis, assembly GCA_039583875.1. Classification (NCBI taxonomy): domain Eukaryota; kingdom Viridiplantae; phylum Streptophyta; class Magnoliopsida; order Asparagales; family Orchidaceae; genus Platanthera; species Platanthera guangdongensis. The sequence goes on from CM077149.1 coordinate 91,235,912, forward strand.
TAAAAGAACTATAAGTATATTCAAGAAATTTCCATATATCATAGGCAGTAGAAAACATGTAGATGAGTTTAAAAATTTCTTGACCAACCCCACAAAACAAACTATTCATAGCTTTGGAGTTTATATGACACTCGTGCTTAGTTAAGTTATTTGGGGGCTTGGTGCTTAGTGTTCTCCATTTGTTATAGTTTAGTCCTGTACATAGAGGCGGTGTTGACGAATTTTTTGAGTACACTTTTTCATCCCTCCTAGTAAATTCGCGATCAAGGTTGGCCATTATTTCCGGTGGTGAAACCGTTCTGGAATAACCTCCCTCTTATACCACTTGTTGGATCTCTTGGCCAACCTTAGAGGGGGGGGGGGGGTGAATAAGGTTTCGAGCGTTATTTGAAAATTTAAAATATGTTGCCCCAGGAAATCGAGTTCTGGAAGCTACCGCGGGGCGCTAACTTGTTAGCGCGCGGCGGTATGTCACAGACCTTGTTCTCCGGCGCAAATTTTCCTTTGGAGAGATACACAACTTTAGATATTCACCAGAGAACACCCAAAATAATTGTAACGACTCCATCTGTTCACAGGTATATACTAGAAGGTGCGGCCGAGGCCCCACAGCATATACTATAAAACAGGCGGGGAAGTTACAGAGTGATACCAGAGTTGCGCATCCTAACTCATTGCATTTTAGCGCAAACCTATAACACGAAAACTGAACTCACACACATGAATGTCCACCATATAAAAGCTCCACATTTATATAAAACAGGAATGTCCAAATACAAAGTCAGTTGGCCTTATGGCCTTACAAGGCTTTACACAACAGTGACCTCAAACATTGGCGCACAGGCCGACCATGTATAAACAAACATAGCATTTAGTTTAGCCTTCAAGGGCTAGCGGCGGTAGCAGCAACAGCAACAGCAAGGCCTTCAGCCTTTATGCGTCCCGCTTGGTTCTCCAGCACCTGCACCTGGACAGCCCACCTAACGGTGGTAAACAAGGCAACGGTCAGCATTCAGCTGACCAAATTATAACGACCCTGCCCCTTTCCCGGGGCAGTGGCATTTCTTCCCTGCAGGCATAACAACCTCATGCATATATATATTCATCACATATTGTGCACTCACGCACAAACATTCCATCACAATCGTCAGCCACTCGACCCCGATGATCCGTGCACTCAGGGCACATTCTTGGTGTATCGGCGAACCAGGGTCCCACCACCGTATCAGGGTTGCAACCTAACAGTAATAATTGAGCATTATACTCCATGACGTGCAGCCGGAGATTTCAGTTTTAATGCATCGGGATTGGCCCGTAGCCCCCCATTGTGTCATGGCGCGCAGACCTAAGACTCTTGCTATGCGCTCCCACAGACCGCACCTTCAGGTCTCACGTCGGACGGATATAGTGCAGGTCGGATCATCCACCCCCCGTTGCTCAAGTCACCTTGCCATCACCGAGTATCGCGGCTACATAAACGGCGCGGGTCGGTTTCACCTTACCTATTTCCTTTAGGTGAGCCCATTAGCTCACACATAGCCATCAGATCCTCGCAGGACTGGCTTCACATTCATCGGTTACCTAGGAGTCACGCCTCGCGTTGGCGACAAAACTCAATTTCCATCCCTAGGCTTAACCGTACATTCATCACATTCACTTGAGGGCATTTTCCCGGGCTGTCAAGCCAGTACTTTCTGCTACTCCCCTTCACAGGCACAACCCATCAAGTATTCCAAGCATCAAGGGTATTTTCCTGGCTTATCACGCCAATACTTCCTGTTACTCCCCTTCACAGGCACAACCCATGAACATCAAACATTACGAGGCTATTTTCTGGACTTCCAATCCAGTACTTCCTGCTACTGCCCTTCACAGGTACAACCCAATAACACAAGCATTATACAAGTATTTTCCTGGACTACCACTCCAGTACTTTCTGCTACTATCCTTCATAGGTACAACTCGTCGACTCCTAAACTACACGTTTATCACAGAGTCTTCTCTGGTGCGTATATGCAACATCACCAATCTAGACCAACCATTCCAGATGAGCTTCACACAGCATGCCTATTCCGTACTCCATTTCTGGATCTATATTCCAAATGAGTGGGGATTTCATGAATCAACCCAACGGACTCCCGTAATCAGCCACCCTCTGGTGGGGGAATCATGCATATGCCAAAAAGGAAGCCTTCACATGGCTAGGAAGAAAAGTCGTTATTCTTGAAGACCGCTTCGGCGCCATGAGCTCCTAGCTGGCTGGAAAGAACCACACTGCTTTTCCTCCACAACGCTGGCCTCGGATCTCTCGTCAGAACTTCGCAGCACCACCGGTGGCCGACTCTCCTTCCTCCTTCTTCCTCTCTCTCTCCCTAGGTGTATGGAAAGAGAATGTCAATTCTCAAATGAGTTATTCCAACTCATTTCCCTACCTTAAGGACACAGAGAGGAAGCTTAGCCATTGGATCCCAGCTGAAGGAACGGACGGCTGCGATTTTGCCACAAAATCTCATTTTTTTGCCTGACACGGCATGTGACACGCCCGTGTCCCAGGCCGTGTACCTCAAGCGGTGCTCAACCGACTTATCCAGACCAGTACACGTCCATGTGACACGCCCGTGTCACGGGCTGTATCAACTGACACGCCTTCAGACACGCCCGTGTCTGTGGCCGTGTACATCAGGATGCACAAAACCATCTTCAACCCGAGCGGGACACAGCTCGCGACACGCCCGTGTCACGCCCGTGTCACAAGCCGTGTACTCCATGACACGCGTGTCGTGCTCGTGTTCACCCGACCTCAATGCTTTGGGCACATCCAGAAAAGGACACAGCCTATGACACGCTCGTATCACAGGCCGTGTGCCCATACACGACACCAGACACGCCCCAGCTCAACTTCGTCGAGTTGAGTTCGTCGACCCGCAGAGGACACGGCCTCTGACACGCCCGTGTCAGAGGGCGTGTTCGCTCAATTTTCGTCGAACACTCGCCGACTGCTCTCCCGAGCAGGACACGCCCTGGGACACGCCCGTGTCCCAGGCCGTATCACCCAAACTTTTCCCAACTCTGAAATTTGGGGTGTTACAATAATATTCATAAAAAAGCTCAAATAACTTTATTGAAAGATTAAATTAGATCATGTTCACAACAATTACAACATCTTGATCTCCATGACGCCGGAGATCAGAGACGGTGAATATGAAATCTCTTTTTCTTTTCAATACCGACCCACTACCCGGACCGGTTGGATCTCTCCCTTTCCATCCAAGAAAGGTCTTCGAGCTGCTCTTCACCTCCAAGCAAGGAAGGGTCTTAGTGCTCCGCTAGATCACCCGATATAGACATCCCTTTCCCGAGATGATTTCTCACGGAATCCTCCTCGGATTCCGATGACCCTCCGGTCGATTTCTCACAAAACCCTTCCCGGATTTTAACGACCTTCCGGTCGATTTCCCTCACCCTAACAGCTTGACAAAATGAGTAAAAAGGTAAAATACATGAATAAGAGAAAACTCCCCTCTAACTAGAACCTTTGATGTTGATGACGATTCGCTTGCAAAGGTTCGATCTTTGTGCCTTGAGAGTCTTCCTCTTTGATGTTCTTCAGATCCCTGAAGGTGTGCGCTTGTTGAGAGTTTTTCGTAGCGAGGATCCTTCACGTGAAACTTAGGATGAAGGCTTCTTGATCATCATGTAGGTAGCCTTCAATCTCTGCGCATGAATTCCTTTTGATCTCTTCTGAATAATTCTCCTCCTCAATAAGTTGGGATGACCCCTTTCTTCCCTTTAGACGGCTAGGGTGAACTCCCCTTTCAAATTTCATTAAAAACCGTCCAACAAAACTAAAGTTCGGGCTGTTTTAAATAGAGAACGCTTTGCTGGAAGCTATCGCGTGGCGGTAACTAGTTATAGCGCTGCGGTAACTTCCAGAGAACAAAATTCCTTATTTTCTTCGTGTGCTTGCAACTGAACAACTCCTCGTAGTCGTTGTAGTTCTTAGCTCGCTAGAGATCTTTGTGTGCTTGCAAACAATTGACTCTCCGTAGTCGTTGTCATTCTTGGCTCGCTGGAGTTCTTCATGCGCAAATGGGAGAGTGACAAATTTCTTTTTCTTTGTCAGAGACGATAGGGACGGACCGCAGAAAGGCGGCCCAACCCTAGAATGCACGACTTGTCCTTTTTTGTCTTTGATGCTGAGCACAGAAATCGAGGGAGCTTTATATACGTCTTCTTGAAAATAAGCTACCACTGGCGGTATGACTAGCGCCCGACGGTAGTTTCTCGCGCTTTTTGTGCCAACTGTCATCTAAATCTGGAATAATATTCAAAACGAATATTTGTCGTTTTATCATTGCTAGCGCCGCGCGGTTACCGCTACTGCTGCGCGGTAAAATAGGACATGACGATTCTAAACAGTCGTGTTGATGCTCGACGAAGGCTATAGCGGAACGGTAGGAGGTATCACCTGCGGTAGAATGGTTTCTCGAGAAAAACGTCTCGACATTAGTTGAGAGGCTAGCGTGGCGCGTTAAGCACTATCGCCAGGCGGTAGTGTGATTTCACGAGAAATCCTTCCGGTATTCGTCGAGAGACTTGCACTGGCGATAAGAATTAAAGCTTGACAGTTTTTCCCTACAGGCTGGCTAGATTAATTCCTTCCACTAGCACGGGCGTTAGGACTAGCATGGCGTGATAGTTTCTGGAGCGTCTTGTCCAATTAATTCAGGCTACCGCCAGACGTTAGCTACTACCTCTCGACGGTAGGTTCCTGAGGAGAGCTCCTTGATCACTCCTATAGGCTTCAATTTGTTATTCACAGCCCAGATTGACCTAAAATAAGAAAAGAAAAGAATTAATATTAATATTAATATTAATATAAAAATAAATAAAATATAACTATTTATTATATAAATACTATATTAAAATAATTATATATATTGACTTATCAACATTGATGTCCGCTCTCAAGGTAGTTAAAGCAGTTCGTGCTGGTGCGGAGTTGTTCTTCACTCAACTTGAGGCTAAGAAGCCCAAGCCTGGCTTGGTTAGTATTTCGGTGGTGTCAGAGTTTGCCGACATTTTCCCCGAAGATCTCCCTGGAGCTCCACCTCAAAGAGAGATCGATTTTACCATCGAGTTGGTGCCAGGTGCCAAACCTGTGTAGCGGTCTCCTTATCGCTTAGCAATAAGGGAAATGGCAGAGTTGAAGGGTAACTTCAAGAATAGATAGAACATGGGTATGTACGTCCATGTTCTTCACCTTGGAGCATCTCGGTCCTCTTCGTGAAGAAGAAAGACGGAAGTCTGCGGCTATGTATCAACTATCGAGAATTTAATAAGCTAACGAAAAAGAACAAGTACCCGATTCTGAGGATCGATGATCATTTCGACCAGCTAATTAGGTCGACTGTGTATTCAAAGCTGGATTTGAAGTCTGGTTATTATCAACTAAGAATCATGGAAAGCGACATTCTCTAGATGGCGTTCAGTATTCGATATGGGCATTACGAGTTCACGGTCATGCCTTTTAGGCTGACTAATGCGCCATCTGTGTTTATGAACTTGATGAACCGGATGTTCAAGGAGTATTTGGATCGGTTCATGATAGTGTTCATTGACGATATCTTGGTGTACTCCCAGACCGAGTTGGATCACGCGGAGCATCTTCATATTGTTCTGGAGACCCTGAGAAGCAATCAGATGTATGCCAAGTTCTCTAAGTGTCAGTTCTGGCTTTCTTCGGTAGCATTCCTTGGGCACATCGTTAGTGGAGAGGGGATCGCGGTGGATCCGGTGAAGATTGTTGCAATATGGGAGTGGTCTGTGTTGTCTTTAATGTTGGAAGTCCGAAGTTTTTTGGGACTTGTCAGCTACTACAGGCGCTTCATGGAGAACTTTTCGTCGATAATGTTACCTCTCACGACCCTGACAATGAACTAGCTGTCTGTCAGAGGGAACAAAAAGAGTACACACAATTCCCTTCGTAATATTCTCCTTGATGAAGTATCAATCTATTTTAATGTGTTTAGTGTGTTCATGTTGAGCAGGGTTGTAGGCGATACTGATAGCTGACTTATTGTCACAATACAACCAGATGAGTTCGGCTTCAGTAAGGCCTAAGTCACCCATCAATGAACGTAACCATAAGCCTTCACTAACCTCATGAGCCATAACTCTAAACTCGACTTTTGCGCTGGATCTTGCTACAATTGTTTCTTGCTCCAAGTAACAAGGTTACCCCCAACAAGTGTACAATATCCTGAAGTTGATTGTCGATCCTCAACAGACCCAGCCCAATCAACATCGGTGTAAATTTCAATATTTAGGCATGAGTTTGGAGCAAACAAGATACCCCTTCCTCGTGAGGATTTGAGATACGTAAGAATTCTGTGAGCTACATCCACATGATGCATCTTCGGAGCATACATGAACTGGTTGATAACTCTTACTACATAAGAAATATTCGGGGAAGTGTGGGACACGTAGATCAGCCTCCATACTAATCTCTAAAATTTAGAGATGTCTTGGGTCACCTCTCCATCATTACGCCCCAATCAGTGATTTGCTTCAATTGGTGTGTCAGCTGGTCTACATCAACTCATCCCCACCTTCTTAAGTATGTTCAGAGTATATTTTCTCTGAGAGATGAAGATTCCCTGTTTGGACCTTGCGACGTCAATACCCAAGAAATACCTGAGTTTTCCCAGGTCCTTGAACTCAAACTCACTAGTTATTTCTGTTTTAGATTCTTGATTTCTTTCACGTCATTACTAGTTACCACTATATCATCAACATATACAATGATGACAGTGAGTTTCCCGGTCCTATGTTTGATGAACAGTGTATGATCAACATTGCTCTGGTGATACCCAATGACACCATAGCTTTGTGGAATCTCCCAAACCAGGCTCTTGGGGATTTTTTCAGCTCATATATAGTCTTCTTTAATCTGCAGATTTTACCTGCTGCACCTTTAGGAGTGAGACCTGGTGGAATAGACATGTAGACTTTGTTGAAGCCAGGAAAAATCCTAACCTCAGAATTCGGACCAAAGCCGCCTAAGGTTACCGGCTCAGAAGCTAGATCAGACGGCTATGGTGACTAGGACGAAGAATCTGGTCAAACAAGACCCCAGATGTTGCGGCAGGAAGGTCCCACCACGTACCCGAATGCTCGAAAGAAGCAGCCCCTTCTCAACCAAAGATGACCGAACTGGGTACGAGGGAAGTTAGCTGGCAAAGTCGCATGGTCGCGAGTTGCTCTCTAAGGAAAAGGAATCGAAAGACTTATCTAGTATCTCGAAAATGAAGCGCGCGAGTATCCTGCCGAGAATTTCAAGTGCCTCACCTCGTACCCCTGGGGTCCTATTTATAGGCAAATCCAAAGAGGGGGGGGGGTCATATTTATACCCCACCCCCCTGGTGACTAGGCGACTTCCAGAGGAACTCGCACAGGCTGAGCGAGTATCTCGTCTAGTCGCCTACCTGGCGAGTATGCGAGGGGAGCTCGCCTATGCTCACCCAGGCCTTCCGCGATCATGTATGCTGTCTTTGACTCCTGTCTTGACTTGTTGACCTTGACTTTTGTTGACCTGGCTGTGGTAGAGCCCATCCTCGACAAATACGGGTTGTACCCCACCCCCCTGGCTGTGCCGAGTATATTGGTTGCTCGTGTAAGACCCCTTTTTTTATTTTTGAAACACCGGGGTATTAGGCCCAGAACCGCCGCTTAGCGGTGACACCTTCAAGCCCTGAAGGGTCATCACCGCGAAACGCCGATTCTGCCGGCCGATTCGATCACATAAAAGCAACAGAAGTAGAGTAAGCACAATAGTGGTAAAACTCTAACCATAAGTCCACAAAATACAATCACATCAGAGTAATATATATCTCCACGAAGGGAGAGTCCACAGAATATAATGTACTAAAAATAAGGGCTTAAGCCCGCTACATCAAATCCTCACTACATAGTCACTCAAGCGGAAGAAAAGTAAAACACAACTAAGGTCAGGGGCTCACAGTCCTAGTGCATTAAACACTTCCTCCCTACGGGAAGGACGATCTTTCGCCGATCCCGAGCACTATCTAACACTAGCCAACCTCTCACTATACAAATCCTGTCTTCCAATGATGAACTCCTTTATTTACCCAAACCAGCAACCTACTGAGTATTCAACTCCCCAAAATTCACTACCCACTCTAGTTCAGTTTCCGCAGTTACTATATGCAGACCACCCTATACTATATGAGATGTATAAAGGAGGTACTCCAGATTGTTTTCAAAATCTCCTATAAAATTTATCAGAGGTCTATCATAACAAATTTATTCTAAAATCAGAGATCCATAATTGTTCTAATTAATTTGATATTTTTTTGAATTTTCCCAAATGTTTGGCCATGGACAATTTTGAACATGAACTATATGATCTACTCAAGTAATGACCACCAAAAACTCTTGAACACTAAATAGCAGAGATACATGACTAGATATTAGTTTCCATAATTTTCCAGAGAATATTTGACCTCTAATTAATTTATCCAAAATATTTCCCTTAATCATATGTAAAGAAGGAAGTACCAAAATTATTCTTCAGAAAATTATATAAAAATTACAGAATCTTAATATGGTTCAGAAAAGATCATTGTACAAAAATCATAATTTTTGAGGCTTGCTTGACTCCAAAATAAATTAAATTAAGTTTTCATGGGAAATCATAATTAATGAAGCAACCATTAAAAATAATCATGCAAATATTCTATAAAAATTTTCAGAGCTGTAAAGCATAATAAAAAGGCCTCTCGCTAAATTTCATCAATTTCCAGCAAGTAGTTTCTTCCTAATAAATTTCTAAGTAAATAATATAAATTACCAATTTGTTAATGAAGTATCCAAAATAATAATCCTAAATTCATGATAAAATCTCCAGAGCTTGTACTATCTCTAAAAACTACTCAACCCAAATCTCAACACTTTTCAAAGGGTTTTGTGACATTTTCTATCCCTACAATGTTTGTGCCCTAAGCTAGGGTTATGGTTTTGAGGGGGTTTAAGTCTTCCAAATTCCCTAAAATTTTGACCAGAGGACCATACTAACCCTATGGTCATATCCACAAAGTTTCAAGTCAATCCAAGGTCATTTGACCCTATGTTCTTCAAACCCTAAAAATCCCCATTAAGGAACCTACCCTAGGGTTCTAGGGCTACCTTACTCTTAACCACCCCAAATTCCATTGGAGGGTGAGTCATGCTATAAAAAGTCAGTGGTCAAAATATCAACCTGTATTGAGGTGATTTGACCACTCAAAACCCAAAAGGGATGCTTGTCCTATTTAACCTTAAAAGGGGTCAACGTAGGGTTGGTTCAATACCTAACCAAAACATCTTCAAATGGGATGAAAATTTTACCAGAGCCCTAACATGCCCTCTAAGACCTCCCACCCAAATTTGGGGGGATTTTGAGGTGTTTAGGACACCTAATTAATTTACTCTTGGATTATTAAATTTTCTAAAAATTATAAACAAAATGTTCTCCAAAAATTCTGAATTTTGGACAGGCTCTAGGTATCGCAAAGGCAGACTCCCTGCCTAAATCTCAGGTCATTTGGACAAGCGATGAAGGGTGGGCACCCATTTGAATCTCAGGGTAGCCCTAGGTATAGGACCCACCAAAATGGGTGCTGTGGTCTATCCAGGACTCCAAATTGAGTGAAATCAATTTTAAATACAACTAGACATCAAGGGCTTCATTTCCTATGTTGACCACGTTTTCTGTTCTAGCTTCCAAGTATTTTTAAGAATTAAAATCAATAAATACAAAAAATTGTGACATAATGAAATAATCAGAAATATTTATACTATAGTTTTAAATCTGATATGACACGAATCTTGGCGCAAGATGGACGGGATCCGTTCGTCTTCTACCTTGAGCCGACGACAATGATTTATACTTCCTGGGCCGTTTTCAAGCGGCTGCCGCCGGCCATCCAGCCGCCTCCCCGGCCGGCCACCGCCACCATCACCTCCGTTGAGGTGGTGGCTGTCGCCAGGCGGAGTCACAGCCGCCGGAGAGCCCTATTCCGGCGATCCCGAGGGTTGCATTTTTGAGGAAAAACCAGGAAATCTTCTCTTTTGATCGGGCTCAATTGAGCCGAACCTTGGCCCTAAAGACTCTTTGGATCGGGATTCCGTCGCTGTCGCCGATCCCGATCCCGATCCCGGCGAGTGTCGCCGCAACCTCTTCTCAAACAAATCTAGCAGTCTGCGGAGACGCTGAGTGTCCTCTCTCGACCTAGTGCTTGTTCGACAAGTGGTTGCGGGTTCTCCCGATCGTGTGGATTTCCTGTAGAGGCGCGGATATACTTTCTGCGCTCAAGACTCGAGCCGCTAAGTGGCCGGCTGATTTTCTGGAGCATCTTGGTTGAGTATAGACTCAATCCCTCAAGGTTAATTTTATTTACGGCGGCCTGAAGTCGAGACGATCGTCAGAAAGCCATCTTTGAAGGCGGCGCCGCTCGGTTTCTGCAACAACACAGTGGGGTGGCTCGGTTTCTTCAGGTAAGGGTTGAGAAATCCTCCTCTCGGCCCCCTGAAGGTGTTTAAAGACTCAGTTGGGGAGGGGAGAGGCTAGATTATCAATGGCCATTAAGGCCATTAATGGCTATATTCGGCCATGGTGGAGGGGGCTGAATCAGTCCCTTGGTGACCAGGGAAGTTGCTGGAAACTTCTCCCCTTCCATAGGGGAGTTGAATACAGCCATTAAAGGTTGCCTTTGTCCTCCCCTTGGCCGAGCCCCTTCCTTCCCCCTTCATCCATTTTTCTCTCTCCTCAATAACCATGGAAATGAAACTCTCTCTCTCTCCTAGTCATCAAGTTGACTTGGTCAATCTGGAGGTCTATTGGCAACCCATCCATACACATTATCTCCTAAAGAAGCCTTATGAGGAGGCTTGAACTTGGGCTAGCCTATTTGGGCTAGGTTGACCCAAGGTAGGCTTGGGTTGACCTTGGTCTTTTTGACCTTTTTGGTTGCCCCTAAAGAGTCCCTGGTGTCCCATTGATCTCTCCTAAGGTCTAGGTAGGGTTGGATAAGGCTGACTTGGCACCTTGGAGGTCACTTGACCCTTGTAAGGGCACTTTGACCACTTTAGGGCTAGAGTTGACTTGGGTTAACATGACCATTTGGGTTGACCCCAATGGGTCCTTGGTGACTCATTGGTCTCTCCTAAGTTCTAGGAGGGTTACCTTGCACTTTGAAGGTCACCTACCCTTAGTAAGGGCACTTTGACCAGATTAGGGGCTTGAGTTTACTTGGGTCAACTTGGCCTCTAGGGCTGACCCCAATGTATCCTTAGTGATCCATTGACCTCACTTTAGGGTTAGGAGGGCATGGGTGGGGTCCACTTGGGTAGGGGAAGGTCAATTGACCCTAAGTAGGCTAGTTTGACCCATTTAGTGTTAGGGTTGACTTGGGTCAACTTAGTCTCTTTGATTGACCCCAATGGGTCCTTGTGGCTCTAATGGGCCTCCCAAAGTGTTGGGGGTGTTGTGGTAGGGTCCTGGGGTCAAGGTGTAGCCCCATAGTCATCCTAAACTATTGTTTAGAATTCTACTATTTGCAGACCATGATGATTTCCAACTTCATGCCTAAGCTCATTTGGTCTTCTTGAGCTTCCTAGGGTTTTGTTATGACCTAGTCATGACAAAAACACTCTTAGAGGTCTAGTTGGAAATGAGATGTTACAAATCCCAATAAACAAAACAAAGATTTCGTCCCCGAAATCATGGTTAAGGCTACAAGAATTTCTTTCGAAGAAAAAGAAACTTGTAACATCCCATAAGAAGTGAAAGATTACAACTCGACGCCATGTTTGTTAAGTGGGGTTTAAAGGGAAATCTAAATCTATGACCAATTCGTCCGATTGGCAAAGTCAAGATCCCAATAAACAAAAGATTAGCCTATACTCTTCCTAGAGCAGTCCTACTAGTATAAAACAGGAAAGTAAATTGAACATCTTGAGAGGTTATGAGGTATACTTGACTGAACAGCTCTGGATACTTTTGCCGCATCAGGTCCTGCGGTTCCCAGGTATGCTCCTCCTGGCCGTGGTTTCTCCACAGGACTTTGACTAACGGAACCTTTTTGCGACGCAAGATCCGTACTCCTCGGTCATCGATCCGAACCGGCTCTAAGTGAACTGACCGGTCTGAAGCTACCAGTCCATCTGTGGTCAAAATCTGCTACTCCGGGCGTAGTAGAGCCCTCCTAAGCGAAGAAATATGGAACACGTCGTGTAAACCCGTAAGCTCCGGTGGCAACTCCAACCTATAAGCTATGGGCCCGATCCGCTCCAGGATCCTGTAAGGGCCCATATACCTAGGGCTGAGCTTCTTCTTCCGACCACGCACCCGTGAATCTCCGTGCATAGGCCAGATCTTCAAGAAAACCCGATCTCCCACCTGAAACTCTACCTGACGGTGTCGGACGTCGTAATACTTAGCCTGTCGGCTCTGTGCTTGCAGCATCCTGTCCCGTATCAGTCGCACCTGAGCTTCGGTGTCTTCGACAAAATCCGACCCCAACGCCTTCGGATCCTCGTCCTGAACCCATGAAAGTGGGTCCTGCATCTCCTTCCGTACAAGGCTTCATAAGGAGCCATCCCTATGCTGGACTGGTAGTTGTCGTTATAGGAGAACTCGACCAGTGGTAAAAGCTTCTCACAAGGTTCGTTTCGATCCAGAATGCATAGCCTTAGGAGGTCCTCCAACGTCCGGTTGGTGCGCTCTGTCTGCCCATCCGTCTGGGGATGAAATGCTGTGCTGAAGGTCAGCCGCGTGCCTAAGTAAGCATGCATGGATCTCCACTACCTGGATGTGAACCGACCATCCCGATCTGACACGATCGTCCTGGGCACCCCGTGGTAACGAATGAACTGCTCTACGAATCTCCGCACTAGTACCCCAACCGGGTCATCCTTCCTGATCGGAATGAATCTGGCCATCTTCGTCAACCGATCGACGATGACCCAAATCGAATCATTTCCCGTCCGTGATCGGGGAAGGCCATGAATGAAATCCATCGCGATGTCCTCAAATTTACACTCCGGCACCGAAAGTGGCTATAGCAATCCCGCGGGGTTTCTGCACTCCGCCTTCACTAGCTGACATGCCTCACAATGAGTCACGAAGTATGTAATGTCCTTCTTCATCCCCGGCCAGAACATCGTCTTCTTCAAGTCTGCCGTCATCTTGGTGATCCCCGGGTGTATAGAATATCTGCTACAATGTGCTTCCGCCATGATGTCTTCCCGAATCTGACCTCCTGCAGGTATGTAGACCCTGCCTCTGAAATATAACAATCCATCCCTCAGTGAATAATCTCCCGTCGAACCCTCCTTCAAGGTTTGGAATAACGGCTCTGCCCATGCATCTGTCTTCTGTCCGTCCCGGATGCGGTCCCGAATATCATCTATGACAATCATCGATGCTAGATACTCCATGTATAGCCCTGGATCATTCTCGTATACTAGGGATATCTGCATATCTCTGAAAGACCGGACTAGCTCGATGGACATCAGCTGTGGTTCCTTCCCTGAGGTATCTCCTCTCCGGCTCAGAGCATCCGCCACCACGTTCGCCTTGCCGGGATGGTAGTGCATGATGTACTGGTAATCTGACAGGAACTCCACCCAACGTCTCTGTCTGATGTTGAGTTCCTTCTGTGTGTCCACATATCTCAAATTCTTGTGATCGGAGAAGATGTCACAGTGAACCCCGTAGAGGTAGTGTCGCCAAATCTTCAGAGCAAAGATCACTTCACCCATCTCCAGATCGTGCACCGGATAGTTCTTCTCATGTGTCTTCAGCTGTCGGGAGGCGTAGGCTATTACGTGCCCGTTCTGCATCAGAACGACACCCATCCCCTGGTAGGAGGCGTCTGTGTACACCTGGAATCCCTCCCTTCCCGACGGAAGAGCGAGAATGGGAGCCGAGGTAAGCCGACCTTTCAACTCCACAAAGGCCGCCTCGCACTGCGGCGTCCAAATGAACGAGGATTCCTTCTTCGTCAGGGATGTAAGAGGGAGTGCAATCCGGGAGAATCCTTCGACGAACTTCCGGTAATATCCGGCAAGTCCCAGGAAGCTCCCTACATCCGTGGCGGTCTTCAACGGTGGCCAATCCTGAACTGCCCGAATCTTGGCCGGGTCTACTGCGAACCCAGCACCGTGATGATATGACCTAAGAAGCCACCTCCTTTAGCCAAAACTGACATTTGCTGAACTTCGCGTACAACTGGTGTTCCCGTAGCCTCTCTAGAGTCAAAGTCAGGTGTCGTGTATGCTCCTCCTCCGTCCTTGAGTAGATGAGGATGTCGTCAATAAATACGATGACGAATACATCCAAATACTCCTCGAATACCCTGTTCATGGGGCTTGTAAATGCTGACGATGCATTTGTGAGCCCGAATGGCATCACTGTAAACTCAAACAGTCCGTACCTACTACTGAAGGCGGTCTTTGGAATGTCCTCCTCTCGAATCCGTAGCTGGTAATAACCTGACCTCAAATCAAGTTTCGAGAAGAAATGCGCTCCTTCCAGTTGGTCGAACAACTCGTCAATCCGTGACAGCGGGTATGTATTCCGGACCGTCAGTCTGTTCAGCGCTCGATAATCAATACACAAGCGGAGACTTCCGTCCTTCTTCTTGACAAATAGCACCGGGGCTCCCCACGACGAAGAGCTTGGCCGGACAAACCCTGCCTCTACTAGTTCCTGCAACTGACTTCGGAACTCTGTCAACTCTTTCGGGGCCATCCGGTAAGGGGCCCTAGATGCCGGCTTGGCCCCCGACACAAGCTGTATCTGGAAGTCCTGCTCTCGGTGCGGAGGTAGTCCTGGCAGTTTCTCTGGAAAGACGTCAGCAAAATCTCGCATCACTGGGATGTCTGCCACAGACCCCTTGGCCTCCGCCATCTCAAATCGAATCTGATAAACCTTCTCTCCCTGCAGATGGGCCTTAACGGCCTGTACTGAAGATAAGAGTATACGAGAGGCAGGTCTTATACCTTCGATGATAATAACAGAGTCCCCGTGCCTTACGGTGATCCTCTTTGCTTGACAATCAATCTGGGCATGGTTCCAGTGCAACCATGTCATGCCCAGGATCAGCTCGAAAACTGACATCCTTAGGATCGTTGCCGATACTTCGAATGACTTTCCGCCAATCTCCGCCTCCATGTTGCAGTGGGCAGAGGTGAGTATCTCCGATCCGTCGGGTAGATGCACCCTCCTCATCATGCCTGTGAACCGCTCCACTCCTTCCAGCCCTTCCAGGAAGGCTTCCGACACGAACGAGTGCGATGCACCCGTGTCGAACAGTGTATAGGCGGGCTTGCCGCTGATGAAGACTATACCTGGATCATGTCAGAGTTTGTCCCATCTCAAACTGTAGGAATGGAGTGGGGATCGGGGGAGGTGGTACAACGTCCGGAGTCTGCTGAGCTCCGCTTTGTGGGGTGGGCTGAGCTGGGGGCTGCAAAACAAACTACATTAGTAGGTAATCGACTCAATACCTAATAAAAAATGGACAATTTACATGTGATCCCTCATATGAGCACACCACTGCTTCCGCTGCTTAGTTTGTCCCCAAACTAAACTCGCGCGGGGGTGACCCAGGGGTTGTGGACTGTTACTTTTCGATCGAGGTTTGCTCTGATACCATTTGTAAGACCCCTTTTTTTTTTTCTTTTTGAAACACCGGGGTCTTAGGCCCAGAAGCGCCGCTTAGTGGTGACACCTTCACGCCCTGAAGGGTCATCACCGCGAAACGCCGATTCTGCCGGCCGATTCGATCACAGAAAAGCAACAAAATTAGAGTAAGCACAAGAGTGGTAAAACTCTAACCATAAGTCCACAAAATACAATCACATCAGAGTAATATATATCTCCACGAAGGGAGAGTCCACAGAATATAATGTACTAAAAATAAGGGCTTAAGCCCGCTACATCAAATTCTCACTACATAGTCACTCAAGCGGAAGCAAAGTAAAACACAACTACGGTCATGGGCTCACAGTCCCCGTCGTCTGAACTCCGGTGCTAGAATGACCCATCTCCAAGCGTGCCGACCTGCGGGGCTGCTCCTCCATGTTGGGCTCCATGATCACATAAATGATGTGGTTCGAAAATCGTTAGTCTAAAAGACTAAGTCCTATCATCCCCCACCCCTTTCCCCATGACCCCTAGGCACCGAGCGGAGAGGAAGAAAGGGGAGGACTTGAAGGTGAAGAGTAATCAAGAAACAGATGGCAGCGGACCTATATTAGCAATTTTTATAGTACATGTGACAGTAGAGTAAAGTATGAAAAGTAACCTTAACTTATACAGGAACGTATAAGCAAGAGATCTTTTACAGGGCTCCCATCGTATAAAGGGTCCCATACCAATTTATACGTTGGTGTGTCGGTTATTATCAGCAATATATATATATATATATATAAAGAATTTAACCTTAATTTATAAACTGCGCCCACACAAGCTTATAGACCAAGGGGTCGTTTTGTAGGGCCTATTGTATAAGCGTCCCATACCACTTATACAATAGGTGACAGGGGTTTTATGCTATGGTTATGCTATGACATGCAAGTGGGTTATGATGCTATCATGCAAGTGCAAGTCACCCACCCGACTCTGTGCACACAGATCTTTAGTTCCCTCTTTCTGGAGCCTCACCTCCCAGGATACCTCCGTAGTGACAGACAGAAGCGGTGGGTTGGGCCTCGCCCACCTCTAAACCAGTAAAGCACTACCGGTCAAACCTATCGTACGCCTCAACGCTGGTGCACTAAGCGGACTCCTGCATACTCTTGCCGGCTTGCGCATCGGACTTTTGTTGGTGAAGTGCTAGCCACACTTGCCGAGTCAACGTATTGGCGTCGGTGCATCAACACTCAAATACCGAAGACCCCCCCCCCACCTTTAATTTTATGCACATGCAACCTTATGTATCAGTACCAAGCCAAAGCTCCCCGGACCATCCCGTCCGTCACAAATATCAACCGAGCCAAAGCTCGTCGGGCCATCCCGCCCCTCACAAATATCAACCGAGTCAAACCAACTTCCCGAGGCACCGAGGTGTGTGAAAGTGAACCATTAATTATTCTAGTTGCTCTTTAAAATTTATCACTCCTACAGTTTACGTTAGCCCAGGACTGCCCAAGGTATATCCCATGAAGGGCTCTCGAAGGCACTAGGAATTACGATGGGATTACGCCCAAAGCTCCCTTTCGCAAGACACTTACTGTTATTTGTTGATATCCGATTTCCCGACCCTTAATTAATTTTACTGAATCTAGCCCCAGTGCATTAAACACTTCCTCCCTACGGGAAGGACGATCTTTCGCCGATCCCGAGCACCACCTAATACTAGCCAACCTCTCACTCTACAAACCCTGTCTTCCAATGATGAACTCCTTTATTTACCCAAACCAGCAACCTACTGAGGATTCAACTCCCCAAAATTCACTACCCACTCTAGTTCAGTTTCCGCAGTTACTATATGCAGACCACCCTATACTATATGAGATGTATAAAGGAGGTACTCCAGATTGTCTTCAAAATCTCCTATAAAATTTATCAGAGGTTTATCATAACAAATTTAGTCTAAAATCAGAGATGCATAATTTTTCTAATTAATTTGATATATATTGAATTTTCCCAAATGTTTGGCCATGGGCAATTTTGAACATGAACTATATGATTTGCTCAAGTAATGGACACCAAAAATCTTGAACACTAAATAACAAAGATACATGACTAGATATTAGTTTCCATAAATTTTCAGAGAATATTTGACCTCTAATTAATTTATTCAAAATATTTCCCTTAATCATGTGTAAAGAAGGAAGTACCAAAATTATTCTTCAGAAAATTATATAAAAATTACAGAATCTTAATATGGTTCAGAAAAGATCATTGTACAAAAATCATAATTTTGGAGGCTTTCTTGACTCCAAAATAAATTAAATTAAGTTTTCATGGGAAACCATACTTAATGAAGCAACCCTTAAAAATAATCATCCACATATTCTATAAAAATTCACAGAGCTTTAAAGCATAATAAAAAGTCCTCTAGCTTGATTTCAGCAATTTCCAGCAAGTAGTTTCTTCATAATAAATTTCTAAGTAAATAATACAAATTACCAATTTGTTAATGAAGTATCCAAAATAATAATCCTAAATTCATGATAAAATCTCCAGAGCTTGTACTATCTCTAAAAACTACTCAACCCAAAGCTCAACACTTTTCAAAGAGTTTTTGTGACATTTTCTATCCCTATAAGGTTTGTGCCCTAAGTTAGGGTTAGTGTTTTGAGGGGGTTTAAGGCTTCTAAATTCCCTAAAATTTTGACCAGAGGACCATACTAACTCTATGGTCCTCTCCACAAAGTTTCAAGTCAATCCAAGGTCATTTGACCCTATGTTCTTCAAACCCAAAAAATCCCCATTAAGGAACCTACCCTAGGGTTCTAGGGCTACCCTACTCTTAACCACCCCAAAGTCCATTGGAGGATGAGTCATGCTATAAAAAGTCAGTGGCCAAAATATCAACCTGTGTTGAGGTGATTTGACCACTCAAAACCCAAAAAGGATGCTTTACCTATTTAACCCTAAAAGGGGTCAACTTAGGGTTGGTTCAATACCTAACCAAAACATCTTCAAATGAGATGAAAATTTTACCAGATCCCTAACATGCCCTCTAAGACCTGCCACCCAAATTTGGGGGGATTTTGAGGTGTTTAGGACACCTAATTAATTTACTCTTGGATTATTAAATTTTTCTAAAAACTATAAAAAAATGTTCTCCAAAAATTCTGAATTTTGGACAGGCCCTAGGTATAGCTAGGGTAGACTCCCTGCCCAAATCTCAGGTCATTTGGACAAGGGATGAAGGGTGGACACCCATTTGAATCTCAGGATAGCCCTAGGTATAAGGCCCACCAAAATGGGTTCTGTGGTCTATCCAGGACTCCAAATTGAGTGAAATCAATTTTAAATAAAACAAGACATCAAGGGCGTCATTTCCTATGTTGACCACTTTTTCTGTTCTAGCCTCTAAGTATTTTTAAGAATTAAAACCAATAAATACAAAAATCTGTGACATAATGAAATAATCAGAAATTTTTATACTATAGTTTTAAATCTGATATGTCACGAATCTTAGCGCAAGATGGACGGGATCCGTTCATCTTCTACCTTGAGCCGACGACCATGATTTATTCTTCCTGGGCCGTTTTCAAGCGGCTGCCGCCGGCCATCCAGCCGCCTCCCCGGCCGGCCACCGCCACCATCACCTCCGTTGAGGTGGTGGCTGTCGCCAGGCGGTGTCACAACCGCCGGAGAGCCCTATTCCGGCGATCCCGAGGGTTGCATTTTTGCGGAAAAACCAGGAAATCTTCTCTTTGGATAGGGCTCAATTGAGCCCGAACCTTGGCCTTAAAGACTCCTAAGATCTACCCATGAAAGAAGGAGAGGAGGAGGATTTTGCCGGCGGCCTGAAGTCGAGACGATCGTCAGAAAGCCATCTTTGAAGGCGACGCCGCTCGATTTCTGCAACAACACAGTGGAGTGGCTCGGTTTCTTCAGGTAAGGGTTGCGAAATCCTCCTCTCGACCCCCTGAAGGTGTTTAAAGACTCAGTTGGGGAGGGGAGAGGCTGGATTATCAATGGCCATTAAGGCCATTAATGGCTACATTCAGCCATGGTGGAGGGGGCTGAATCAGGCCCTTGGTGACCAGGGAAGTGGCTGGAAACTTCTCCCCTTCCCTAAGGGAGTTGAATCCAGCCATTAAAGGTGGCCTTTGGCCTCCCCTTGGCCGAGCCCCTTCCTTCCCCGTTCATCCATTTTTCTCTCTCCTCCATAACCATGGAAATGAAGCTCTCTCTCTCTCTCCTAGTAATCAAGTTGGCTTGGTCAATCTGGAGGTCTATTGGCAGCCCATCCATACACATTATCTCCTAAAGAAGCCTTATGAGGAGGCTTGAACTTGGGCTAGCCTATTTGGGCTAGGTTGACCCAAGGTAGGCTTGGGTTGACCTTGGTCTTTTTGACCTTTTTGGTTGCCCCTAAAGGGTCCCTGGTGTCCCATTGATCTCTCCTAAGGTCTAGGTAGGGTTGGATAGGGCTGACTTGGCACCTTGGAGGTCACTTAACCCTTGGTAAGGGCACTTTGACCATTTTAGGGCTAGAGTTGACTTGGGTCAACATGACCATTTGGGTTGACCCCAATGGGTCCTTGGTGACTCATTGGTCTCCCCTATGGTCTAGGAAGGGTTATGTAGGGTTACCTTGCACTTTGGAGGTCACCTACCCTTAGTAAGGGCACTTTGACCAGATTAGGGGCTTGAGTTTTCTTGGGTCAACTTGGCCTCTAGGGCTGACCCCAATCTGTTCTTAGTGACCCATTGACCTCACTTTAGGGTTATGAGGGCATGGGTGGGGTCCACTTGGCTAGGGGAAGGTCAATTGACCCTAAGTAGGCTAGTTTGACCCATTTAGGGTTAGGTTTGACTTGGGTCAACTTAGTCTCTTTGATTGACCCCAATGAGTCCTTGTGGCTCTAATGGGCCTCCCAAAGTGTTTGAGGGTGTTGTGGTAGGGTCCTGGGGTCAAGGTGTAGCCCCATGGTCATCCTAAACTATTGTTTAGAATTCTACTATTTGCAGACCATGCTGATTTCCAACTTCATGCCTAAGCTCACTTAGTCTTCTTGAGCTTCCTAGGGTTTTGTCATGACCTAGTCATGACAAAAACACTCTTAGGGGTCTAGTTGGAAATGAGATGTTACAGCTCTCCTCTTGTAACTACCTGCTGATCTCTATAAATAGGGAGGGGGTGGTCTTTTAGTCGGATTTTCAGAACTCGCGCATAATGTCGGACGTCGCGAAATTTCTTCATGACAGCCTCGCCGCGCTGACTGGTGCTCTCGGCTTTGCTAAGCCAAAAAGGCCGCGCGAGGAAGACGCCTCCGCCGACTTACCCCCCCTCAACAAGAAGAAAGTTAAGAAGTCCAAGAAGAAACCCGCCTCCGGTGACGATAACTCGCCGCAACCTCCTTCACAAGCTGCGACTTCCACCAGCAATCTCGCGCGCTCAGCCAGCACTCTGAGGCTGCTCAGCGCTCTTGGGCTCGACGACATCCCTAATGTTCCCGCCCCTGACGCGAGCCTCCTTGGCTCGCTCGGCATCCCTGAACTCGCCACGACCCTGACCCCAGAACTCGCCTCCACTTCAGTGCCGCAGCAGGTTGAAGTCGTCGACCTGCTAGGTTGCCATATTGCCGAGATACTCTTTCCTACATTGTTGGTCGTTGCCACTTCTCGCTGACTTTGCTTTGATACTCGCAGATTCCCCATCGGGGGTGCTGACGCTGTTCTGAATGTCGCCCCGCTGAGCTCTGCGTCGTTGGTCGCCCTTCCTGCTGGGAGACCAGTAAAGACCGCGCATGCGGTACGGATCCATGTCGGCACCAAGAGGGCACCCGAGGCCTCGGTTCCTGCGGCGAGCAAGGAACTGTCGCTGAAGAATCCTCCGCCAAGGAAGATGACCCCGGCGAGCAAGGATCCGTTGCCGAAGGACCCTCTGTCAAAGAAGGTTCCGCCGGCGAGCAAGGGTCTTCCGGCGAGTTCTGCGCTGCCCGCGAAGAGTTCTGCGCTGCCCCCGGCGAGTTCTTCGCTGCCCCCCCGCCGCCGCCTCTTCCGAATGTCGTAACCATCCCGTCGGTAACTGCATCCTTGCCGCTGCCTCCGCCTCTTGTCGCGCCCTCCCAAGTTGCCACGACGCGCCTTCCTCCGCCTCCTCCGCTGAATAACCCACAGCAACCGGCGAGTTCGTCGCTGCCCCTGCCCCCTTCATCGCAGCCCGCGGGCAGTAAGCCGGTTAAGTCGCGCCCGAGCTACTTCCCGCCGAGGGTGGGAGATCCCGGCCATGGAGGCCATGGACGAGGTAAGGCGGCCGAGCATGCTGGCGGGCCATCTTCGGGTCGGCGAGATGAGCCAACTCACGCATCTTCTCCTCGCCGATATAGGTCTCCTCGCCGCGGTATGTTCTGCCACCGATGTTGCATATGTCGGCTAAGTGTCTAATCCCTAATGTGGTGACTTTCTCGTTCTGACAGATCGGCCGACGACTCCGGGGGCGGCATTTATCGACGCCATTGGCTTGTCGGGCGTCGAGTATCGCCATGCCGCTGCTCGCGCCTACATGGAGATGGAGATCAAGTTCGACCAGCTGGCGATCTGCGAACCTCATCGGCGAATATCATCCCTGGAAGTGCGGATGTCGAAGATGGAAGAGTTCCGGAGTACTCTGGAGAGCTTTCAAGCCCGCTTCCACATGGTAAAGGAGAATGATCGCCAACTGGCGATTAACAACCATCGCCTCCAGCTTGTTCTCGACGAGCTGGCCGGTATTCGCGCGAGTATGAGCTCCGTCGGCCGGTTGACCAGGATGGAGGAGCAATTGCGGCTTGGCGATGACGCGATGACGCTGGCGACGGAGCACTTTTGGCGGGCGCGCGAGATGGGCTGGGCTTGGCGACATCCCCACCCTCCAGAGAGACCTAGGCCTTAGAATTTTTCTTTCTTTTATTTGAAGCTCGCCGAGTGCGACCTGCGAACAATTATTGATTGTAATAAGCGAGTTTTACATCTCGCGCTTTATTCATATTCTCTGCTTTGTTGTTGTCTTTGCGATATCCTGTCTGTGATGTGCCGGGTTGGTTCTGGAGGTTTCGATCATCATTGCGACATGCTTCATCTGCGCCGTGCGACCTACGCGAGGGAATCCGCTTGCTCGCTTAGAGCGCGCCTTGGGACGATACTCGTCGTAATGAAGATATACCCCCCCCCCCCCCCCCCCGGCCGCCTATAAATAGAGGGGGTAGGTAGGACATAAGTACGTTGTTGTGCTTTTAAACCCATAGCCCACGAATATTTTCTTCTGCTCGCGCGCTGCGACCTCTCTTTGTTCCCCGCCTTTCTCTCTACTTCCTCTCGTTAAACTCGCAAAAATGATTGGAGATGATGCCAGTGCTCGCCGCCAAGCCTATGCCGCCAACTTTGCGGATGCGTCTTTCAAGAAATCGATCACAACAGAGCGCGACTTAGAGAATTTCAGGGAAAAACTCTTGCCTGCGGGACACTCGGCCAGGCTCCCGAGTCGCAACGAGCGACTAAACACATACATAGAGGGCGCGGTGGTCCTCCCCCTTCGCCATTTTGACGCGGGCCTGCGACTTCCATTGTGGCCGGAGTATTGCGAGATATTGCAATACTTCGGCATCGTCCCAGCGTAGATCAACCCCAACGGCGTTGCGATCATCATGTGGTTCCTCTGCTACTTGCGCGAGGAGAGGGTCGCCTTCGACCTTTCAGTCTGCCGCAAGATATTCGCCTTCGCCGCGACTGCCGAGGGCGTGGTCTACTTCAGTAGCCACGTCTGTACTCTGGTGGAGACGACGAATAAGGTGCATCGCTGGAGCGAGCTGCTGGTCGTCGTCGAAGGCGACTTCGCGGGCGTCCTGGGAAGGCCGCACCAACCCGCCGATGTCGCCTTCCTCCCGCCGATATTGGAGGTCGTCCGCGAGCAGCTTGTCGAGTCGTTCCGAGGTCACCAGTTCAATGTCATCTTCTGGCGACTAAATGTCAACACCTTGCTGGAGATTCATTCCAAGGAGGGTAAGCTCTTAGCGAGGTTCATTTCTCGCATATTCGCCTCACTCTCTGTGGCTTGACCCTGATTTTTACTCGCCATTTTGTAGTGCCGTGCGAGCTTCCGGAGAAACCGCTCCCTCCGGCGAAGGAAGTCGCCACCTCACTGCATGAGACCAACTCGCCGACTGATGTCGGCGAGAAGAAAAGGCTTGCCAAGGGCAAGGAGAAGGTCAGGTCTCCGGGCCCCGCGACTAAAAAGTCGAAGATGTCGTCGCCGCAACATGACGACCAAGAATCTCCGCCGCTGGATGCTGGGCTTCCCCACTTTCATCCCAACTTCAACTTGGGGCAAGAGGCGGTTGATGTTGGAGGATAATCCAAACAGCAGTATTAAGGAAATTTCCCCTCCTAATCAAGATGATAATGCTGAGCTTGAGGAACTGATCGCTGCCCCCATCCTCTCTTCCCCCGCGCCACTCTGATGTGACTTGACTGCTTGACTTTGTGGTATTTCCTTTCTTGAGCCGTGTGTCCTAGATGTCTCTCCTCTGTAGCTTGTGGGCTTGTAGTTATAAAAGTCCTCAGTAGTTGTGTCTCTCTGTGTGAGTTTTGAGAGGAATATCTGTGTTCTTATAAGGTTTAAGTACTCGGTGTGTTTAAGGAAAATTAGTAATTGACTCCCTAATATTGCTTCTCTTCAATCTTGTGTGCTTAGCTCTACATGGTATCAGAGCCAGGTTGGTGTTGAAGCTCCCCGCCATCAGATTATGAGGAGATAGTGTTCAACATCTATATCTGTTCCTTTGTTGCTGCCTTTGTCCTTCTCCTCTACTTCCTCATATGGCGTCATCAAGCAATCCTATCCCAAATTTCATTTATTCACCAAGTGGAGTACCTGTGTTTGAAGGAGAGGCATATGATTTTTGGCATGTGCAAATGCGTGCTCTATTCATTTCACAAAGTCTTTGGGATCTTGTTCAAAATGGATACCCTCAACCCTCAGCTGAGAATCCTTTAACAGCTTGGGAGGAAGCTTTAGTCAAAGAGCACCTGGAAAACCAAAAAAGGGATGCAAAGACTCTTCTCTATATCCAACAAAGAATAGGAAGAAGCATTTTTCCGAGGATCATGGGTGCTCTTACAGTTAAAGAAGCATGGGACACTCTCAAGAATGAATTTCAAGGTTCAGCCAAAATGATCTCCATAAAATTGCAAAATCTATGGCAGCAGTTTGACACTCTATGCATGAAAGAGGAAGACAACACCCAATCATATTTCACTCGGGTCACTACCCTCACAAACCAGATAAAGAGTTATGGAGATGATGTGGATGAAAAAAAGGTGATACTCAAGGTTCTCAAAACCTGCTATAGAAGAAGCCAAGGATGTGAACACCCTGACCATGAGTGATCTCATGGGATCTCTACAAGCACATGAAGAAAGGATGAAGAGATTTGAAAGACAAAGCATGGAGCAGGCATTCCAGAGCAAAGTGGTCATCCATCCTGACTCCAACTCACACGATCCAACCTCACACAAAGGAAAATATGTACCAAAGTTCAGCATGCGTTGCTCTTTATGTAAACAAACTAATCATGAGGCATTTGATTGCTTTTATAAATGCAAGAGATGTCCAAAGCCTACTCACTTTGGAAAAGACTGCCCTTACCGGCAGAAACCACCAACAATTACACCCCATGAAGAAGCCAATTTTGGAGAACAAGGAGATGAGGAAGATTATGTTTTTTACACATGTGACAGCAGTGGTTGTGCTAGCGATGATGTTTGGTATCTCGATAGCGGCTGTTCCAATCATATGACACATAATAAGGGTGCTTTCAGCTATCTTGATGAAAATTTGAAAACTCAGGTGGTTTTAGGAGATGGATCAGCAAAAAACATAGAAGGTAAGGGAACCATAGTTGTAAAATCCAAGGCTGGTCACTCCAAATACATACCTGATGTGCATTATGTGCCAAGTCTTGCTCAGAACCTCCTGAGTGTGTGTCAACTCCTTCAAAAGGGATATAAGCTGATTTTTGACAATGGAAATTGCACCATCATAGACAAACTCCCTCTCACTTTACTTCATGAGGAGAAAGGGATGGTTGCAGAAATTACTTCCATCTCAGCTAAGTGGCACCAGAGGTTTGGACATCTAAACTACATAGATCTGAAGAAATTGCAACAACAGGAGCTTGTGACTGGCTTACCTCAAATTCAAGTCAAACATGACGTATGTCATGAATGTGCCATGACTAAAATACACAAACTCCCTCATCCTCAAATCTCAGCTAGAAGAACTTCCAGACCTCTGGAGTTGGTGTGTGCAGATACCTGGGGACCATCTCGAACCCCCACTATCTCAGGTAAACACTACTATCTCCTCATTGTGGATGATTTTACTCGAATGATGTGGATCTATATTTTGGAGAGTAAAGCCCAATCATTTATCAAATTTAAACAGTTTAAAAGTCTAGCTGAAAATCAAGCTAATGCCAAAATTAAAACTTTAAGAACATATAAGGGAGGTGAATTTATGAGTAATGCTTTTAATTCATTCTGTCACGAGCATGGAATTCACAGGGAATTCACAGTTACAGGAACTCCTGAACAAAACGGAATTACTGAACGCAGAAATAGAACAATTGTGAAAATGGCCAAAAGCATGATGCTAAACAAAAACTTACCCAAACAGTACTGGGGGGAAGCTGTTAATACTGCTGTTCACATTCTAAACAGGGCACCATGTCGAGCCCTACACTGTTCCACTCCTCTAGAAGCCTGGACTGGAGCAAAGCCAAATGTAGCTCATTTCAGAGTGTTTGGCAGTCTAGTATACAATCTAGACTCAATACCAAACAAGGATAAACTTTCAGAAAAAGGAATTCAGGAAATTCTCTTGGGTTACAGTGAAAATTCCAAGGCTTACAGAATATACAATCCCTCCAACAAACAATTCATAATATCCAGGAATGTTATTGTGAATGAGAATCAGCAATGGACCTGGGAAGTGGCTCAGGATCAAATTCATCTGCCAGTGGTTGCTGAAGAGGCCACTGATCCCTCTTTAGTTACTCTCCAGCCTTCCAATCCAGCGACTGACAACCCTCATCAAGAAGTCTCTCAGCATGAAGAAGCTGAGGCTATCAATTCTGATTTATCATCTCCTTCATCGCCACTCAGGTATCGATCTTTGCAAGATATATATACTACATGTCATCTTGCTTTCCTTGCTAGAGAACCCAGCTGTTATCAGGAAGCCATTGCTGATAGTAATTGGGTCAATGCCATGAACACTGAACTAAAAATGATAGAGAAGAACTGTACATGGGAGCTCACAGAACTGCCCTCCTCAAAAACAGCCATAGGCCTTAAATGGTTGTACAAGATCAAATACAATGAAGGAGTTATTCAAAAATACAAAGCCAGACTTGTGGCTAAAGGGTATGCCCAAAAAGAGGGGGTGGACTATTTTGAAACATTTGCTCCAGTGGCACGTTTTGAATCTATCTGAGTGCTATTTGCCTTAGCCACCCAACATCAATTTCCTATTTTCCAGATGGACGTAATGTCTGCGTTTTTAAATGGTGATATTCATGAGGAAATTTATGTCCAACAGCCGCCAGAATATGTGATAAAAGGAAAAGAAGAAAAAGTGCTCAGGTTGAATAAAACATTGTATGGATTGAAACAGGCTCCCCGAGCCTGAAATTTCAAAATTGATTCACATCTAAGTCAGATTGGTTTTCTGAAAACTGTAAGTGACCCAGGAATTTATGTGAAGGACTTAGAGGGAGATGTGCTCATTGTCTGCCTCTATGTTGATGATTTGCTAATCACAGGATCGAATCTATGCAGCATTAACTGGTTTAAAAATCATATTAAAACCAAGTTTGAAATGACTGATCTGGGGCTTACACGTTATTTTCTAGGACTGCAAATTACTCAAACTCCCAACTCTATTTATATCTCACAGAGCAAGTATGTGGAAGACTTGCTAACTAAGTTTGGAATGGAATCCTCCAAGCCGGCTTCTACACCCATAATAACTGGAGAAAAGCTGTGTATGAATGATGGAGAAGAAAAGACAAACTTTGAAATCTACAGGAGCTTAGTTGGATCATTGCATTACCTAACAAATACAAGGCCAGACATCGAATTTGCTGTAAGTATTCTATCTCGGTTCATGCAATCACCCAGTATTAAACACATGGTTGCAGCTAAACGGGTTCTACAATACCTCAATGGATCAAAATCCATGGGACTAATATATGAAAGGGGTAAAGAAGGAAAATTAAAAGGATACTCCGATAGTGACTGGGCCGGATGCTCCGATGATAGGAGAAGCACAACGGGCTTCATCTTCTTCATAGGCCCCAACCCCGTTTCTTGGTGCACTCGGAAGCAGAAAACCTTTGCCCTCTCCTCCACTGAAGCAGAGTATACCGCCCTAAGTGAAGCCGCTAGAGAAGCAATATGGATAAAACGACTGATTGGTGAAATGCTAGCAGTAGAAGAAACTCCAACTATTATTGAAGTTGATAATACCTCGGCCATTGCCCTTGCCAAAAATCCTGTATTTCATAACAAGTCAAAGCACCTAGAGATCAAGCTTCACTTTACCAGAGATCTGATCAACCAGCGCGAGATTGAACTGAAACATTGCAGTTCCGAAAATTAGTTAGCAGATTTGCTAACAAAACCTCTATCAGCCCCTGCATTCAACAATCTAAGGAAGAAAATAAATGTAAAATCCAGTTCAGATTATGGGAGGGTGTTGGAGGATAATCCAAACAACAGTATTAAAGATATTCTCCCTCCTAATCAAGATGATAATGCTGAGCTTGAAGAACTGATCGCTGGCCCCATCCTCTCTTCCCCCGCGCCACTCTGATGTGACTTGACGGCTTGACTTTGTGGTATTTCTTTCCTTGAGCCGTGTGTCCTAGATGTCTCTCCTCTGTAGCTTGTGGGCTTGTAGTTATAAAAGTCCTCAGTAGTTGTGTCTCTTTGTGTGAGTTTTGAGAGGAATATCTGTGTTCTTATAAGGTTCAAGTACTCGGTGTGTTTAAGGAAAATTAGTAATTGACTCCCTAATATTGCTTCTCTTCAATCTTGTGTG
Source organism: Platanthera guangdongensis (assembly GCA_039583875.1). Classification (NCBI taxonomy): domain Eukaryota; kingdom Viridiplantae; phylum Streptophyta; class Magnoliopsida; order Asparagales; family Orchidaceae; genus Platanthera; species Platanthera guangdongensis. The sequence goes on from CM077149.1 coordinate 91,264,750, forward strand.
CTTAACTCTACAGTTGACGCCTATGTTCGCCCGTTGGTGACTTGGTCGGCAGACGAACATCTGGTGACGCTGAGCACCAACCTTCCCTCCTGGTCGGCGGACTGGGAGGACATGGGGGAGGCATTCGCCGTCCTCCACGCGTTGTATGGGCGAGGCGACGCCGAGTCGATGCTGGACCTCAGCGAGGAGGAACCCGCCCAGCATGCATCTTGCTCGCTCGCGCGAGCCGTCAAACTGAACCATTTCGTGGCGAGGAAGATGCTGGAGACGACCAAGGCCTTGAAGATTGTCAGCAAGAAGGCGATTGATCTCGGCATGGAATCCGTCCGCTGGCGAGATTATGAGGTCAGTTGCTTCCTGCGCTCGTCGTTGACATTGTCGCACTTGGATTCTTTTTGCTGATTCTGTTCTTTGTCTTAGGCTGCCGAGATAGAAACCGCCACAAAACTTTCTGAGTATGAGGCGAAACTCACCAAGCCTCGGGCTGATCTGGAGGCAGCCCAAGTCCGCGCAGCCGAGATGGAATCTCGCCTGGCCGTTTTAGAAGCCGGCGCGAGTTCTTCTGCTCCTCAGCCGCGGCCGGAGGACGACCCTCACTATGCCATCAAGAGATCTCGCGTCCTGTGGGAGGAGAGGACGCCGGTTCGCCGCGAGATAGCCCGTGCGACCGGCAATGTTGTGCTCGCGAGGCTGAGGATCAGCTGGAAACTCGATGAGGGGGAGAAGCAGTTCACCGTGGACGAGCTTATCCCCGAGCTTCTCGCCGAGGCAACAACCTCGCCAGATCGCATGCCTTCATCATCGTCGGGCTCCAGCAGCAGCGGCAGCAGCAGCGGCAGCATCGGTGACAGTGGCAGCGGCGAGGAGGAGAGCGAGGAGAGTGGCGAGGAAGAGGATACTGACATCAGAGATGAGGAATATCGGCCTGATACTGGCGACGATGAGTCCTAGTTGCTCGCCGATATTAGTCATACTCGCGTATACCAGTTAGCGACATTTTTGTAATAGATAACTTTTGTAACTTGTAACATTTTTGAAAAATATATATACAAGTCTGAATTACCATGCTGTCGTTTTCTGCTTTCATGTTTGCTTGCTGATGATACTCGCTAGGCTCATAGGCTCGCTTTACCCGTGTGTTGGCATCATTCATACTCGCGTAGTTTGTACTCGCACGACCATAATCGCTCTTCATAGCTCGCATCCTAATAATCGCCTATATTTTGCGCATGTACTCGCCATATCATACTCGCACTTTGCTATGTCATGCTCGCATACTCGTCGATACCTGCACACATACTCGCCCAATCCTGCTCGCACCTGCACAACTTATTTGGTCACCAAAACCGACATCCTGTGAGGAACTGAGCCTGATTTGTGGTTGGGAGTAGTCGACACCCAGCAGGAACCGAGGTCAACTGGGGGTGGTAATCAGACGACACCCTGCAGGAGCCAAGCTCAACTGGGAGTGGGAACTAGTCGACTCGGGGAGGCAAGTAGTCGGTCTGCAGGAGAGGAGCTCGTACATAGATCTCAGACTACGACATCACTCTAGCGAGGAACTCGATCTCACTTGAGGAGGTCTTTGGCCAATATGCAGGAGAGGAGCTCGTGCATGGACTTGAACTTACGACGACCTGCCACTCGAGGGCTTGATACGTTGGAGTCGACAGCTCTCAGGAGCCTTGCTCAACTAGAGTGGTGTAAGTCGACTCAGGGAGGCAAGTAGTCGGTCTGCAGGAGAGGAGCTCGTACAGAAGTCTCGGACTACGACATTACTCCAACGAGGATCTTGGTCTCACTCGAGGAGGTCGTTGGCTAATATGCAGGAGAGGAGCTCGTGCAGGGACTTGGACTTACGAGGACCTGCCACTCAAGGACTTGATATGCTGGAGTCGACAGCTTTCAGGAGCCTTGCTCAACTAGAGTGGTGTAAGTCGACTCGGGGAGGCAAGTAGTCGGTCTGCAGGAGAGGAGCTCGTACAGAGATCTCGGTCTACGACATCACTCCAGCGAGGAACTCGATATCACTCGAGGAGGTCCTTGACCAATATGCAGGAGAGAAGCTCGTGCAGGGACTTGGATTTATGACGACCTTCCACTCGAGGACTTGATATGCTGGAGTCGACAGCTCTCAGGATCCTTGCTCAACTAGAGTGGTGTAAGTCGACTCAGGGAGGCAAGTAGTCGGTCTGCAGGAGAGGAGCTCGTACAGAGATCTCGGACTACGACATCACTCCAGTGAGGATCTTGGTCTCACTCGAGGAGGTCTTTGATCAATATGCATGAGAGGAGCTCGTGCAGGGACTTGGACTTACGACGACCTGCCACTCGAGGGCTTGATACGTTGGAGTCGACAGCTCTCAGGAGCCTTGCTCAACTAGAGTGGTGTTAGTCGACTCGGGGAGGCAAGTAGTCGGTCTGCAGGAGAAGAGCTTGTACAGAGGTCTCGGACTACGACATCACTCCAGCGAGGATCTTGATCTCACTCGAGGAGGTCCTTGGTCAATATGCAGGAGAGGAGCTCGTGCAGGGACTTGGACTTACGACCACACTGCCACTCGAGGACTTGAACATTGTTGGAGTCGACAGCTCTCAGGAGCCTTGCTCTACTAGAGTGGTGTAGGTCGACTCGGGAAGGCAAGTAGTCGGTCTGCAGGAGAGGAGCTCGTACAGAGGTCTCGTACTACGACATCGCTCCAGCGATGATCTTGATCTCACTTGAGGAGGTCGTTGGCAAATATGCAGGAGAGGAGCTCGTGCAGGGACTTGGACTTACGAGGACCTGCCACTCGAGGACTTGATATGTTTTTTCTGCTGCTTCTAGAGTTTGAAAATGAATTAAGCGCATCAATATCTTTGAGGACGAAGAAATCAAAAAGCGAACGATGATCTCGCCGCCGTCGAGTTGAGAGGTTGGCGTCCAACCCTGTTCCTGATAGTTCCTCCAGCCGGAGGAGAGATGCAATCGGGGGTAGCTAGGCCGACATACAATGGGGGAGCTGATCTCGACCGTCAATGCAGGGGTCCGGTCTTACAAGCGCGCTTATATCCCGAGACATCTTCCCATCGTCCGCACTGGGCTATGTAGGAGAAACAGGTCGGATGCACGTTTCCCAATCAGACCGTTGATCATCTCAGCCCTGCCACCCGACTACAGGCTTACACGCACGGACGAGGGGTTATGTTCTTCCGAGGGTCCTCCAGGACGCACTCGCGACTAACATATTCCCTTGGGCCTATCCTGGCTCTCTGACTAGTTATCCTGCCTTGAAAAATAATTGAAGGGCCGTTGCCCGAAAGTAGAGCTTGGCAAGGTTGATCCTTCCTCAAATCCAAGAGGTTGGAGTCCAAACCTGTTCCCGCTAGTTCCTCCAGTCGGAGGAGAGATGCAATCGGGGGTAGCTAGGCCGACATGCAAGGGGGGAGCTGATCTCAGCCGTCAATGTAGGGGTCCGGTCTTACAAGGACGCTTATATCCCGAGGCATCGTCCCATCGTCCGCACTGGGCTATACAGAGGGAACAAGTTGACGGCCGGCTTCTCGGATCGATCTTGAAGCAAAACCTTGAGTTCCCAGAAAACTTGAGATGAAAAAAGAATGAACAGAAGCAGAACAGTTGTCATTGTATATATGTGAAAGCATGTATAAGTATAAGTACAACATGAACCGCTAGAGATAGAACCTTTTCAGGTCATCCCCGCTCCAAGTACCTCCCAGTTTCTCTCCAACCTGATCCTGGAGATAATAGCCTCCGGTGGCCAAGGCTTCCTGGACAATGAATGAACCTTCCCAATTTGGATGTAGCTTGCCAACTGTTGCTCCTCTTCCTGCGGCGTTCACCTTCTTCATAACCAGATCCCCCACGAGGAAATGCTTTAGGCGGACATTTTTGTCGAAGTGCTTCGCCATGCGCCGCTTGATCTCCTCTTGGCGGATGGATGCCAAGTCACCAAGCTCTTCTACGAAATCCAGCGAGTCTTTGGCCGTCTTCATTCTCCAAGCGCCATTCTTCGCCGCCATCTCCAGCTGCTATGACTCTCGCGCTCCGAACCTCGAACTCCACTGAGATGAGTGCCTTGGACCCGTGGAACAACTTGAAGGGAGTTTCCCCTATAGCCGAATTTGGAGTTGTTCTCAGGGCCCAGAGGACCGAGGGGAGCTACTCCGCCCAATTGCCTTTCAAGTTGGTGACTTTCTTCTTCAGGAGGTTGATGATCCACTTGTTGGTGGCTTCCACCTGTCCGTTGCTGCGAGGATGATGTACAGAGACAAATCAAAGATCCGTCCCTAGCTGCTTGTAGAAGTCCTCTAATTCCAAGCTGGCGAACTGCGACTCATTTTCGGTGACGATGGCGAGAGGAATCCCGAACCTGCATGCAATTTCTCCCCAAATAAAGTTCTTCACAATCTGCGACGTGGTCTTGGGTAAAGCTTTTGCCTCGATCCATTTGGAGAAGTAGTCGATCATGACAAGGACGAACTTCCTCTGCCCGCTGGCCTGAGGAAAAGGGCCGATCAAGTTCATCCCCCAGATGGCGAAGGGTCATGAAGCAGTGATCGAGCGAAGGTGTTGAGCTGGCTGTAGTTGAAGAGGTGCGAAGAGCTAGCACTGGAGACATTTTTTGGAGAAGGCCTATGCATCCTTCCGAATGGTGGGCCAGAAGTATCTGTCTTAGAATCCTTTGTTCAAGAGTGCGAGTCCCCGAGTGACTGCCGCACTCTCCTGAGTGAATCTCCTCCAGGATACGAGGTACTTCAATCTCTGACAGACACCGAGCTAAAGGACCTGAGATGGTCTTGCGATAGAGCTCTCCGTCTTGAAGCAGATAGTATGCGGCTTTATAACGAAACTTCCTCTGGTCTCCTTCACTGGCAGGAATCCGACCTGTTGTCAGGAAAGAAACAAACGGATCCCTCCAGGACGCCCTCTGCTCGATATCCATCATCTCCCCTTCCTCGATGAATGGTCGGAATAGTTCAGTCACGGTCCCCCCAGCCCGGGGACCGTATTTGGCAAGATAGTCAGCTTCTGAGTTCTCTTCTCGGGGTACGTGGTCGACGAAGAAAGATTGAAATCCCCCGATCAGACCTTTCTCCTTGATCAAGTACTGCTGCAAAATCGTATCGTTCACCTCGAACTCACCTCTGATCTGGGACGCGACTACCATCGAGTCGGTGAAGGCTCTGATATCTCAGATTGCTAACTCTTTGGCGAGGTGTAAGCCGACTACCATGACTTCGTACTCCGCCTGATTGTTGGTAACTGGGAAGAGGATCTCGACTGCTTGCTCGATCCTGGTTCCCTGAGGGCTTACGAGCACGACTCCGGCTCCCACGGAATATCTGCCCGAAGCCCCATCCACGAACATCTTCCAGGAGACTGTGCTAGAAGAGCCTTCCTCTCCTTCCACCTCGGCCGAGAAGTCGGCAATGAAATCTACCACCGCCTGTGTTTTGATTGCCACCCTTGGAGAGTAAGAAATGTCGAACTCGCTAAGCTCCACCGCCCACTTTGCCAGCCTGCCAGAATGCTCCACTCCATCCATGATATTTCGCAGAGGATGATCGGAGACGACCCTGATGGAGTGAGCCTGAAAATACGGACGGAGCCTCCGAGCCGAAACCACCAAGGCAAACACTAACTTCTCCAAGATAGGGTATCTCGCCTCTGCCTGCCGCAAAACTCTACTAACATAATAAACAGGGAGCTGCCTCTTGCCTTCCTCCCGGACCAACACCGAGCTGACTGCTTCCGCCCCGACACCCAGATAGAGAAAGAGATCCTCATTACCCCGCGGGCCTTAGAGGAGAGGAGCTTGGGTTAGCTGTTGCTTGACCTTTCCGAAGGCCTCCTCACACTCCGCTGTCCACTCGAACTTCTGATTTCCCCGAAGGGTCTTGAAGAACGGAGAACACTTCTCTCATGCCTTGGACAAGAAACGGGTGAGGCCTGCCAACCTTCCAGTCAGCCTTTGAACTTCCTTGGGATCCCTTGGTGACGCCATCTCCAAAATGATCTTCACCTTGTCTGGATTAGGTTCCACCCCCTAGGAGTGAGGTGACCTATAAACTTCCCTCTTCCTGCACCAAAGACGCACTTGGCCGGGTTGAGTCGCATCTTGTACTTCCTCAGAGTAGCAAAGGTCTCCACCAGATCCGTTATGTGTTCTGCGACATTCTTACTCTTGACGAGAAGGTCATCCACATAAACCTCCAAGTTCCGCCCCTTCTGCTCCTTGAAGATTTGATCATCATTCTCTGGTAAGTCGCGCCTGCATTCTTGAGCACGAATGACATCATCTTGTAGCTATAACAGTCGTCGCGGGTTATAAAAGAGACGTCCCGGCAGTCGGGGGGATGCATCCGGATCTGGTGATACCCTGAAAAAGCATCAAGAAAACTCATCACAGGAAACCCGACGGCGGAATCAACCAGCGCGTCGATTTGAGGAAAGGGGTAGCAATCCTTCGGGCAAGCTTTATTCAACATTGAAAAATCGATACATAGACGCCAGCCCCCTCCGGGCTTCTTCACCATTACAATATTGGAGACCCAGCCTGGATACTGGATCTCCGAGACAAAATCTGCCTTCAGCAGCTTCTCTACCTCCTCCCTGATCGGCTCGGCCAGCATGGCAGCGCTTTTCCTCTGCTTCTGTCGAACTAGAGCCACCGCGGGATCCAGGTTGAGACGATGACAAGCAACATCGGCGTCCACCCCCGACATCTCGGCTGCGCTCCATGCAAAGACATCAACGTTGTCCTGCAGGCAAGCAGCCATCTCTATCTTCCCTCAAAGCGGCAGGGATCCTCCAACCTTCAGTAACCCTGACTCTCCTCCTCGAGAGATCACCTCTATCTCATCTACCTCCTCAGCAGCACACCGTCCCTTCTCCTTCTCCAGCAACTCTTCCAACTTCTCCGCGTCACCCATCCAGCTGATGGTGCTGACGACATTCAAGTAGCATTACCTGGAAGCCTTGGGATCTCCCCTGATCCTGATCTGAACATCTCCGCGGCAGTACTTCAGGCACTGGTGGTAAGGGGACGGAACGACCCTGAAGTAGTTGATGAGGGGTCGCCCGAAGATGGCGTTGTAACCGCTCGACGCGTCGACGATGATGAAGCGACATCGGATCGACGTCCCGCCGAGTGTAACCAACAACTCCACTGCTCCCTCCACCTCTTTCTTCTCTCTTGAGAAGCCAAAGAGCAGGCCATCTGCTGTCTGGACTCGGGACGCTTCCACCTGAAGCCCGACAAAGGTTCTTTTGAAGATGACATTCACCGAGCTACCGTTGTCCGCGAGGATTCGGTCGACGGTGAAGTCCTCGATGGCGGCTTGAATGACCAAGGCATCATGGAAAGGATTCTCGTTCCACAGCATATCTTCCTCCGAGAAGGTAATCTCCTCCAATGGCGGCGGGGTCTGTGACGTCGAGGCGACGTTCTTCCGATAGATCTGGTGGAGACTCCCCTTGCGGGAAGCTCCAAGCCCGGCCCCTCCATTGATCACGCCTACATGCCCACCTCCTGGGCCATGTATCACTTCCCCGCGACCTCCCAGGTCGACTCGGTCCTCATTCCTCCTCGCTGGAGCTTGGAATGCCACCTGTCCCACCGGGGCCTCCTGCCTCTGCTGCTATCTTTCTGCCGCTCTCGCCTCCAGCCTCCGCCTTGCTTTCCAGAACTCGGGGCAAGCCAAGGTCCCGTGCCCCTCTACCCGATGAATATCGCAGTAGAGGGGAATCTCCGCCTCCTGGCGCATCGGCCGCTGCTCCCTCCGGCGCCGTTTGTTGTCTTGGCGAGCGATGAACATCGTCTTCCTTCTTCCTCCTCCTAGGCCTCCCTCCTGTCGGTTACCATTCCTCCTCTCTTCTTGGTAGTGCTGCTTTGCTGGTCTCCATTGGGGGCGATTCTCTGGATACTGGAATCGTCTTTCCCCCGTTCCTATTTCCCGAGCTTCCGCTGGCCTTCTCTCTTCTTGCTTTCGAGGCCTCTCCTGCCTCCTCTCTTCAACCCTCCTGGGTTCCTCCCTCTTCCTTCTCTCCTCTTTCCGTGATTCTGCCTTCTTCCTTTCCTCTCGCCTTTTCGGCGTCCTCCTTGACTTCAACCCCGAAGGTCCTGCTCTACCCCTCTCTGTCGCAACCTCCTCATCCAGTCTTGCTAGGAAGTCCTTGTTCTTCTCCTCGCCCCGAACAAAAGTGTTCGCCTTCTCTATCATGTCTTCGAAAGATCTCGGGGGATTGGACCTCATCTCCAGACTGAACAATCCTTGCTTCAACCCGAACTTCAGGGCCACCATCAAGGTAAAGCTGTCCACTTCTTCTACCTCCAAAATCTCCTCTTGAAAGCGGTCGATGTAATGACCCAAACTCTCGTGCTGCCCTTGGACGATTTTGAGGAGGGCCGTCGCTCCTTCCTCTTCTTCGATGTCGCGAACCTCGCCATAAGGCCCCGACGCAGATCTGAGAAGTAGTACACTAACCCTGCCGGTAGTTGATGGAACCAATCCCTAGCGTTCCCCTTGAGGGTGATGGGGAATAACCTGCACTTGAAGGCGTCGAACATGTTGCGGATGGAGACGACGTCTTCAAACCACTGGAGGTGTCTGACAGGGTCGTCTCTGCCGGAGTAGTAGGTGAGAACGGGTTCCCTGAACTGGGACGGCGAGGATCTCGTCACAGAAGGGACTCCTCCTTCCCTGGCGGTGACGAGTTTCATCCTCGCTGGAGACGTCGTACTCGCTATAGTGCCGAGTATCTCTGCATCTCGCCGGCGACATTGGATCCCGAAAACGGACCCCCTGGCTACTCGTCGGGTAATGTCGCGACTGCATCAGTCGCTCTTCCCTTGCTCAAGTGGGCTCCTTTCCAGCTCGCCTCGGCGGCGCTTACTCTTCCACCGGTGCCACGCGACGGGGTGAAGTCGCCGTGACCTCGGGGCGCTGAGCAAACCCGACGAGGATGGTTTGCCCGATCTTCTTCGCGAACTCTTCAAATGCGGCCACTGTCACAAACTCGCCACCTCGCGAGGCGTCTCCTCCTCCCGCCGAGTTACCGACCAACTCTCCTTGCTCGCCACCAATGGCCATCTCACTCAACCTCCAAACTTTCCTCCTTGACTGCGATCCACGCTCACCGCACCAAGTGTTAAAGCTAGAAAAAATCCTAACCTCAGAATTCAGACCATATTCGTCTAAGGTTACCGACTCAGAAGCTAGATCAGACGGCCAGGGTGACTAGGACGAAGAATCTGGTCAAACAGGACCCCAGATGTTGCGGCAGGAAGGTCCCACCACGTACCCGGATGCTCGAAAGGAGCAGCCCCTTCTCAACCAAAGATGGCCGAACTGGGTACGAGGGAAGGTAGCTGGCAAAGTAGCAAGGTCACGAGTTGCTCTCTAAGGAAAAGGAATCCAAAGACTTAGCTAGTATCTCGAAAATGAAGTGCGCGAGTATCCTGCCGAGGATTTCAAGTGCCTCACATCGTACCCCTGAGGTCCTATGTTGGAGTTACCACTGTGATCTGGAAGTGATCAAACATGTAATCTCACTGCCAACGCGATATGAGCCTGCAGGGTCGCACATAAGAGATGTGGAGAAGTTGGATGATTGACTGTGTTGGTAAAGGTTGTCAATCACCGATCTGAATGAGGTTGTGGGCAAAGTGTTGCCTTAAAGAATCATCGGGTTCGGCAAATGTTGCCTTGAAGGACTGGTAAGAATAGTCGGCCGAGGGTCGACGAGAATCGACGAGAATCGTAGAGTATAGTTCTCTGATTCTCGCCGATCGACGGGAATCGTCGAGAATAGTTCTCTGATTCTCGCCGATCGACGAGAATCGTCGAGAATTAGTTCTCTGATTCTCGCCGATCGGCGTGTATCGTCGACCCACGATCGGCGTGAATTGTCGACCCACGTTCGGCGTGAATCGTCGAGAATAGTTCTCTGATTCTCGCCGATCCGGGTGATTCTCGCCGATTGTGAGTCTCGCCGATTCTGATTCTCGCCGATCCTGACCGATTCTCGCCGATTGATACTCGCCGATTCTGAACCCTATTTCTGGGTGGTCTGCGGATAGCGATTTTCCTAAGTCTTTTATGCCTTCGGTATAAAAGGTACACTTAGAGTTTTCGAGTAAGGTGTGCTTTTACAGCCGATCGAATCGATTTTGACGGAAGCCGTTCCGCGATCGTTCCGCCGATCCCGAATCCCGCCGCCGACGGAAGTGTTCCGCCGCCGCCGTGTTCGCTCCGTTGACCTCCTCTTCTCCGGCGACTGTCGCTGGTGATGCTCTTCCTGGCGCGGACCTAGCAGTCCGTGGAATAGCAAGGTGCGGTCATCGTTCTTCCCGTTTTTCCGTGCGACGGAAAGATTGGTGTTCTCCCGCTCGTGTGGATTTCTGCAGAGACGTGGATATTATTCCACGTAGAACTCGCCACTAGGAAGAAGACAAAGTTTGGAGCATCTCCGTTGAGTTGTGACTCAACGCCACCGAGGTAATTTTTGCCTACTTGTTTGTTAACTTCTTGATTCAACTGTCATGGCCCGATCCTATTTCTTTTGGGTTTTCTTAATGTTTTATTCTTCCGCTGCGTGCACAAGTGTTGTGCCATCCCCATAGAGAAACCCAACAGTGATATCAGAGCCAGGTTTCGGGCATGATCGTTGTATTGGAAGTTTGTTATTCCAGTGCGTGTAAACCTAGGGATTTAGAAGTGTTCTAAATGTCTAGATTTAGTCTTGGTTCCCCGCCAAGAACGTCTGGAATTGCGTGGGAATTTCTAATTGTTAGAAATTGTGATCTCCTTAGCAGTAACCATCCCTCGATTTTGTTTTGGATTTTGAATCCAACAAAGAGATATGAGCTTGTCTACTGTTTTAAGTTGAGTTGTCTTTGCCCTTGTCCAATGCATGTAAATCTGAGGATTTGGAAGTTTCCGGATGTTCAGATTTAGCCCTTCCTTCCATCAATTGTTGATGGTGTTAGGACGTGCACATAAGGGATGCATGTGGTTTAGAATTGTTTTTCTTTGGATGTGCACATTGATCAAATGTTGATCATGGTTAATTGTTAACCTATAATTAAATCCCTTCATCAAATATCTTCCGATGGATGACACTCTTCCTGTCTCGATCGATGAAGTGTGGGCTTGCCAAAGCAAGATGCATTAATCTATCTTGGTAAGGGTGCGAGCGGATAATTGTGATATCCCACTGTCGACATCGGGTCCATCTTAACTAGGTGACCTCAAAGGTTGAGTGCCTAGAGGCATAGGGTTGGCATGCACCATATGATGGATGCGAATAAGGAGTTATTCACCAACCATACAAGAATTGCATGAGGATGCAATTGGCAAGCGTTGCCTACCTAAATAACCGCATCGTGAGAGGAACGCCAAAGCGGACTCATAGTGTTGGTGAAATACGGATCTTGTCCACTAAGAGAGTAGCTCGCATGAACTCTTCGAATTGTTAGTGAGGGCTATCATTTCGAACAAAATAGTGGGAGTATTTTAATTGAAGTCCAAATTAAAATAAATTGTATTTGAAATTTTGGTACTGATTTTATTCTGCATAAATTCTTGTAGAATTCCATGGCAAGTGTTTCACACTCCACCTTGTCTCTGAGAGCCATCCTTGAGAAGGATAAGCTCAGTGGGACAAATTACATGGACTGGTATAGGAACCTGAGAATTGTTCTCAGGCAAGAGCGAAAGCTCTATGTCTTGGAAGAAGAAGCCCCCGAGGTGCCGACCGGGAACTCTTCCCGTGCTGAGAAGGATACTTATAAGAAGTATACTGACGATGCTTTAGATGTCGAATGACTTATGCTTGCCACTATGAACTCTGAGCTTCAGAAGCAACATGAGAACATGGGGTGCAAGGAGATTGACGAGCATCTCAAGAAAATGTTTCAAGGGCAGACTCGTCAAGAGAGGTTCGACATCACAAAAGCGTTGTTTCAGTGCAAGATGGGAGTTCGAGACTCAGTAGGGACTCACGTACTCAAGATGATTGGGTATATAGAGAACCTTGAAAGGCTGGGTTTTCCTCTTGGTCAAGAGTTGGCCACAGATCTGATCCTGCAATCGTTGCCGGACAGTTATGAGCAGTTTGTCTTGAACTACAATATGAATGAGATAGACAAGACACTGCCCGAACTCCTAGGCATGTTGAGAACTGCCGAAATCAATATGAAGAAGGCCAAGCCTGCCAGCCCCATACTGATGGTGCATAAGGGCAAGGGCAAGGCCAAAGGTTCTAAGAAGACGAAGGTGGGACCTAAGTCATACCTTGAGCCCAAGTCTTCAGCACTGATGAAAAAGAAAAGCACGGTGAAGGAAGGGAAATGCCACCACTGTGGCAAGGCTGGTCATTGGAGGAGGAACTGTCCTTCGTACATTGAAGGTCTGCAGAAATTGAGGGGAGGTATGACTTCCGCTTCAAATATTTACGTTATAGAGATAAACCTTTCTGCTCCTTCATCTTGGGTATTGGATACCGGATGTGGTTCTCACATTTGTACAAATGTGCAGGAACTGGGAAGGAGAAGATTGCTGAGTAAAGGGGAGGTGGACCTCCGCGTCGGCAATGGAGCAAGAGTTGCTGCTGTAGCCGTAGGAGTTTACCGTCTTTCTTTGCCCAGTGGGCTTGTAATAGAACTTGATAATTGTTATTTTGTTCCGGCCATAACTAGAAACATTATATCTATTTCATGTTTGGACATGATTGGATTTTCTTTTATAATTAAGAACAATTGTTGTTCTATATTTAAGAATGATGTTTGTTATGCTATAGCCCAATTGTTTAATGGTCTTTATGTTTTGAACTTGGACCATCTGATCTGTAATGTAGAAAATAATAAAAGACTAAGAACAAATGACTTGAACCCTACGTATCTCTGGCATTGTCGTTTGGACCATATCAACGAGAAGCGCATATCCAAACTCCATAGATATGAACTTTTGGACTCATTTGATTATGAATCATTTGAGCGATGCGAATCTTGTTTGTTAGGCAAGATGACTAAAGCTCCTTTCACTGGTTATACTGAGAGGGCTGAGGATCTCTTGGGTGTTGTACATAGTGATGTATGCGAACCCATGAGTTCCATGGCTAGAGGTGGGTATTTCTACTTTGTTACATTTACTGATGATTTCAGTAGATACGGATATGTGTATCTTATGAAGTGCAAATCCGAGACCTTTGAAAAGTTCAAAGAGTTCAAGAATGAAGTAGAAAACCAGTTGGATAAAAGGGTTAAAGCACTCCGATCTGATCGAGGTGGCGAATACCTGAGTCATGAGTTCCGTGATCATCTGAAAGAGTGGTATTGTATCACAGCTCACTCCACCTACAACACCACAACATAATGGTGTGTCTGAGAGGAGAAATCGTACTCTGTTAGACATGGTACGTTCGATGATGAGTCATGCAGACTTGCCTGTTTCCTTTTGGGGTTTTGCTTTAGAGACTGCTGCAATGACATTGAATCGCGCTCCAACGAAAACGGTTCTGAAGACACCATATGAGATATGGACTGGGAAGCGTCCTAGTATGTCGTTCATTAAAATTTGGGGCTGTGAGGCATACGTGAGACGTCAAATGCCTGACAAGCTGGAACCCAAATCGGATAAATGTTATTTGGTGGGATATCCTAAGGAAACAAAAGGGTATTACTTTTACCTACCGTCTGAGGGCAAAGTGTTTGTCGCAAGGACTGATGTCTTCTTGGAGAAAGAGTTTTTATCAATAAAGACTGAAAAGGTAGAGCTTGAAGAAGTTCAAGAACCACATGTAGTGAATGAACCGGAATTGGATTCTGAGACAGGACTACATGATGTTGTAGATAGAGAACCTGCTCAGGGAACACAAGTCCTACGTAGATCTGGTAGACCGAGGTTTGAGCCTGAGAGATATGGATTTCTCGTGTCTCAAATAGGTAATGTGTTGCTTATGGATCATGATGATTAACCAGCAACCTACCAAGATGCTATGAATGGACCGGACTCCGACAAATGACTTGAGGCTATGAAATCCGAAATGGACTCCATGTATGCAAACCAAGTTTGGAACTTGGTGGAACCACCTGAAGGGGTACGACCCATAGGGTGCAAGTGGGTCTTCAAGAAGAAGACCGACATGGATGGGAATGTACAGACATTCAAAGGGCGACTGGTGGCTAAGGGTTTCAAGCAAATTCATGGTATTGACTATGATGAGACCTTTTCCCCTGTTGCCATGGTAAAGTCCATAAGGATATTGCTTGCTGTTGCTGCGTATTATGACTACGAGATCTGGCAGATGGATGTCAAAATGGCTTTCCTTAATGGAAACCTCCTTGAGGAAGTGTATATGACACAACCCGAGGGTTTTGTATCCCCAGATGAAGCCACTAAAATATGCAAGCTGAATAAGTCCATTTATGGACTGAAACAGGCCTCTCGAAGTTGGAATCTTCGTTTTGATGAGAAAATCAAAGAGTTTGGTTTCATCAAGAATGAAGATGAGCCTTGTGTTTACAAGCGAATCAGTGGGAGCATTGTTGTCTTCCTGATATTGTATGTAGATGACATACTGTTGATTGGGAATGACATTCCTACCCTGAAAGTTGTTAAGAACAACATAGGGAACTGCTTTTCAATGAAGGATTTGGGTGAAGCGACTTATATACTCGGTATTAAGATCTATAGAGATAGATCGAAGAAGTTGTTGGGTTTGACCCAGAGTACGTACATCGAAAAGATGTTGAAGCGGTTCAACATGCTTAAGTCCAAGAAAGGATTTTTACTCATGTCTCATGGTGTGAATCTCTCTAAGGACCAGTGTCCAAAATCTTGTGAAGATAAGGACCGCATGAAGTTGATTCCATATGCTTCGGCAATTGAATCAATCATGTACGCGATGTTATGTACTCGACCCGATGTCTCCTTTGCTTTGAGCATGACTAGCAGGTATCAGTCAGACCCCAGTGAGTGTCACTGGATTGCAGTCAAGAATGTCCTGAAGTACTTGAGAAGGACTAAGGATGCGTTCTTGGTGTATGGTGGAGGGGAAGAGCTCGTTGTAAGTGGTTACACGGATGCTAGCTTCCAAACTGATAGAGATGACTCCAAGTCTCAGTCAGGTTTTGTGTTTTGCCTGAACGGAGGAGGTGTGAGCTGGAAGAGTTCCAAGCAAGAGACAGTTGCTGATTCTATAACAGAGGCCGAGTATATCGCAGCAGCTAATGCGGGAAGGAGGCTGTATGGATTAGGAAATTCATCGGCGAGCTTGATGTAGTTCCTAGCATTGTTGGTCCCGTAGTTCTCTACTGTGATAACAATGGTGCAATTGCACAATCTAAGGAACCAAGATCTCATCAGCGCTCCAAGCACATACTTCGGCGGTTTCATCTTATTCGTGAGATTGTCGAACGAGGAGATGTAAATATTTGCAGAGTGCCGACTGAGGAAAATATTGCGGATCCGCGGACAAAGCCTCTCGCGCAGAGAAAGCATGATGGTCATACTAGATCGATGGGTATACGATACTTAAATGATCAACTCTAGCGAGATTCTTGTGGATTGCATGTAAATATGTATTTTGTTGGCTGTTTGTTCATATGATGAACTGTGTACCTAGTTTTTCTTTTTACAATTAATGACAAGTTCTTTTATTATGTATTTTTCTATGTGATAGTTAAATGTTTACATAATAGATACCCTTAGAATGTTCGCTTCCATGGGACTTCAAGTACATGACTTGAATGTGAGAGCCTGTGATCTATTTGAAGCTTCATTCTTAAAGGTTCCTGGTCGAGTATCATCATAAAAGCTAAGGGTGATGATGGTACATGAAGACTAGCACGTGCGTTGACTGATGACCGGTTCTCACAGGTCATGATATTGTGATATCAAGTCATCACGTGGGTACTTGTTAGTGAACAAGTTGTACTGGACAGACCCAACCTGAGACTACTCTGTGGATTGTCATCCAATCGTGTCACGAGTAGGTCTCAATTGACAATGGTGTTGTGATCCTTTGACCTGAAGTCACAGCATTCATCAAGTGAGGAAGAGCGTGCTTTGATGCCATCTAAAGTCTTTCTTGAGAAAGGTTGATGATAAGGGTGGTTGTTGGACATGTTACGAATCATTTGGGCGTTTGTGTGTGAGCAGATATGAGATTTGTCCTCCTGTATGACAGGAGTTGCATCCATGGGCCCCTTGATGGAACTGGACTGAGAAATGCATGAGCATGCTTGGTTGAGTCAATATGTGATATTGGACTCACCATTCTCTGGAAGTCCGTCCTGGATCAAGAAACTTGGATTGAGCTATTACGAGTGTGACACGGTCCATGCCTCTAGTTCTTTCCGAATGTAAGGGCCAAATTGACAAAGACAACGCTGATACATTGGTCATAAAGGCTTATGAGTTGTAAACTCTTATTGCTTGGGGAGCAATGATGCATTGCTAGATGCCGCTCATTGTTTGTGAGGTTTTTGCTTTGATACTTTCGAGATCAAGTGGGAGTCTGTTGGAGTTACCATTATGATCTGGAAGTGATCAAACATGTAATCTCACTGCCAACGCGATATGAGTCTGCAGGGTCGCACATAAGAGATGTGGAGAAGTTGGATGATTGACTGTGTTGGTAAAGGTTGCCAATCACCGATCTGAATGGGTTTGTGGGCAAAGTGTTGCCTTAAAGAATCATCGGGTTCAGCAAATGTTGCCTTGAAGGACTGGTAAGAATAGTCGGTCGAGGGTCGACGAGAATCGACGAGAATCGTAGAGAATAGTTCTCTGATTCTCGCCGATCGACGGGAATCGTCGAGAATAGTTCTCTGATTCTCGCCGATCGACGAGAATCGTCGAGAATTAGTTCTCTGATTCTCGCCGATCGGCGTGTATCGTCGACCCACGATCGGCGTGAATTGTCGACCCACGTTCGGCGTGAATCGTCGAGAATAGTTCTCTGATTCTCGCCGATCCAGGTGATTCTCGCCGATTGTGAGTCTCGCCGATTCTGATTCTTGCCGATCCTGACCGATTCTCGCCGATTGATACTCGCCGATTCTGAACCCTATTTCTGGGTGGTCTGCAGATAGCGATTTTCCTAAGTCTTTTATATAAAAGGTACACTTAGGGTTTTCGGGTAAGGTGTGCTTTTACAGCCGATCGAATCGATTTTGACGGAAGCCGTTCCGCGATCGTTCCGCCGATCCCGAATCCCGCCGCCGACGGAAGTGTTCCGCCGCCGCCGTGTTCGCTCCGTCGACCTCCTCTTCTCCGGCGACTGTCGCTGGTGCTGCTCTTCCTGGCGCGGACCTAGCAGTCCGTGGAATAGCAAGGTGCGGTCATCGTTCTTCCCGTTTTTCCGTGCGACGGAAAGATTGGTGTTCTCCCGCTCGTGGATTTCTGCAGAGACGTGGATATTATTCCACGTAGAACTCGCCACTAGGAAGAAGACAAAGTTTGGAGCATCTCCGTTGAGTTGTGACTCAACGCCACCGAGGTAATTTTTGTCTACTTGTTTGTTAACTTCTTGATTCAACTGTCATGGCCCGATCCTATTTCTTTTGGGTTTTCTTAATGTTTTATTCTTCCGCTGCGTGCACAAGTGTTGTGCCATCCCCATAGAGAAACCCAACATCCTATTTATAGAAAATTCCAAAGAGGGGGGGGGGTCATATTTATACCCCACCCCCTGGAGACTAGGCGACTTCCAGAGAAACTCGCACAGGCTGGGCGAGTATCTCGCCCAGTCGTCTACCTGGCGAGTATGCGAGGGGAGCTCGCCTATACTCGCCCAGGCCTTCTGCGATCTTGTATGCTGTCTTTGACTCATGTCTTGACTTGTTGACCTTGACTTTTGTTGACCTGGCTGTGGTAGGGCCCATTCTCGACGAATACGGGTTGTATAGACTTCTTCATCCAGATCCCCATAAAGGAACACATTTTTCACATTAAGTTGTCGAAGGTCCCAACCTTTGCAGACATCACGAGATAGCAAGACCCTAATAATGTTCATCTTTGCCATCGGGGCAATTATTTCCTGATAGACAATACAAGGGTTCTTGTATAACCTCTTGCCACCAGCCTTGCCTTACACCTTTCGACAATCCCTTGAGAGTTCTGTTTGACAGAGAACACTCATTTACCCGACAATCTTCTTTCCATAGAGAAGATGAACCAAATCCCATGTATAATTTTCTCAAGGGCAGTCATTTTCTCAATCTTCGCCTCTCTCCACATAGGGACGGACAGGGCCAGCTGCCAAGATGCAAGAATGGAAAGATAAGCAAGATAAGACAAAAAGGTCTTGTAGGAAGAAGATAAGGAGTCATAAGATACATAATATGAGAGACGATGACGAGAACAAGAGCGAATACGTTTCCTAAGGGCAATTGGTGGATCAGAAGACCCTGAGTCAGATCCAATGAGGGTTCTGGTGGCATAGTCAGATCTTGTGTGCTTGTCCTCTTTGTACGCCGAGTATATACCTGTAGGCTTGAAGCAGTAGATGGAAGAGGTAGGGACATATAGGAGGACTCACCTTCGCTGGTGTAGACTCCCCCTGAAGGCTGAAGCTATGTTGTCACAGGCGCAAGGTGCATCGAGGCGCAAAAGGCCCCTAGAGCCTAGGCGCAGACGCTCGCATGAGGCACGTGAGATGCAAAAATGGGGGAAAATGAAATTGAGCGAATTGGATGCCCAATTCATTGAAATTGAGCGAATTGGGTTCCCAATTCGCTGAATTCAGCGAATTCACTGATTTTCAGCGAATTGGGTGCCCAATTCGCTCAATTTCAGCGAATTGGGCTTCCAATTCGCTGAAATTGAGCGAATTGGGCGCCCAATTTGCCCAGGGGGGCCTCGGGTGCGTCTGAGATCATGTTTTGTCAAACTCATTTTTTAAAAAACACCTTGAAAGTCCCAGGAGCGCCTTTGGTGCGCCTGGGAGCCTGTAAGGCGCCCGCCTGGGCGCGCCTGAGACGCGCCTGGGCGCGCATGGGGCACATCGCCCTCCTCAGCCGTGCTAAGGCGCGGCGGGCTGCGCCCGGCGCCTCAGGCGCGCGCTTTGACAACACAGCCCTAAAGTGAGGTATATGGTGGAGGTTTGGGCTGATGTACAAAAGGAAGGTGTAAAAGAGAAGCGTCACCCAAGGCAGGGTCACCCGAAGCAGTGTAGTATGCCTCAGATTCACGGAACATGACATCCATAGTGACAAATACTTTCTTCGTAGGCAGGTGAAAACACTTGTACCCCTTCTGTGTGGGAGAGTAGCCAATAAAAACACACTTGAGTGCACGAGAATCAAGTTTGGTAGGACAAGGGTAGTGGATGTGAACAAAGCAGAAAGATTTGAACACCTTAGGTGAAAGCTGAGTAAGAGGCACATGGAGAGTGCTAAAAGGAGTAACATTCTTAAGGACGCGCGAGGGATAAGATTAGTAAGATATGTCGCAGTAAGGACCACATCTCCCCAATATAATTTGGGAGATGCGTGGTGGACAAAAGGCTCCGAGCGATTTCCAAGAGATGATCGATTTAATTAGCTCATCTTGCATTATTATTCTGTGTTGGGGAATAAAAACAAAAATTTTGGTGGAGCCGTGGAGAAATGCCATGACAAGTCAACATATATATCACTCAAATTTGCAAATCCATATGTTGGAACCCTACTTGTGATTTGGGCTATTGTTCACTATTAGTTCAACTAATGATTGATGACATAAACGACACCATGTATAGTCTAGGGAATATGTTAGTTCCAGGATTAAGGTCAATTACATTATGTTAGATTACTGAGACCTCCAGTGTGTAATTTAAATAAGTTTGCTCTTTGAAAGGTAAGGATTAGACTATATATGAATTTCATTGATGAAGACATATAAAAGTTTCAAATCTATTTTGACAGGTCCCCCACAACCAGAGATAACTACAAGCACAAGTGTTGTTCCATCACCTGAGTGGACTACAAAAGAACTTTTTGGCTTATTGCTGATGCCAAAGTTTGGGAACATACTGGCCCAAATTATGTCATATGACTTTAATTATTGTTGATGATTTCTCTAAATTCACTTGAGTGTTTTTTCTGAGAAACAAGTCAGATAACTTTAAAGTTCTTACAACTTTTCTTTAAAGCATACCGATTGAGTACTCTACTCAAGTTGCATTGATCAGAAGTGATCATGACACCGAGTTTGAATGTATTCTCATTCAAGAATTCTGTGAGAAAGAAGGTATCAGACATTGTTTTTTTTCTGCTCCTAAAACTACTTAACAAAATTCGGTAGCAAAAAGGAAAAATAGAACCCTTATTGAATCTGCTGTGACATTGCTTGCAGATGTTTATTAGCCCCTATCCTTTTGGGCAGAAGCTGTAAGCACAGCAAATTATGTTCTTAACAGAAGTTTAATTCATAAGCTAAATGGTAAGACCCCCTATGAATTATTTAAAAGGAAACAACCTAAAGTAGATTACTTTTAAGTTTTTGGATGTAAATGCTATATTCATAATAATAACAAGAAACACCTTAGAAAGTTGAAGCAAAAGCTGTAGAGGGAATTTTCCTTATATATTCCCAAATCAACAAAGCTTATATGGTATTTAATAAATCTACATTAAAATAGAAGAATCTGTACATATTTCCTTTGATGAAGCTAACATGTTTTATAAGGAGAATGATTCTTCTAACATAGAAACTTTGCAGGTACCCTATCTGTGTGAGAATTTGGATGATTTAAACCTTACCAAAGTGGTTAAATTGCATCCTTCTCCACAGATTAATGAAGAATGTGAAGATGAAAGTGTTGAAACAGTTGAACAAACAACAACAAATATAATTCCACAAGAGTAATTAGTTCCACAAGCTGTTGAAGAACTAACTTCTCCTGCTGATCTTGTCACACTTAGATATCATCACATATCTCAAGTGATTGGAGACATATCAGCTGGTGTGCAAACAAGACATCAATTTAACCAAGATTTGATGCATGCTTGCTTCATTTCTCAATTTGAGCCTCAATCCATAAAGATGCAGAACAAGATCCCCACTGGATTATTGCAATGCAAGAGTAGCTCAATCAATTTGAGAGGTGTAGAATTTAGGTTTTGGTTACTAGACCCAATGACTACCCAGTCATTGGAACTAAATGAGTTTTCAGGAACAAGTTGGATGCACGAGGATCAATTATAAGGAACAAAACAAGATTGATAGCACAAGGATATTCATAGGAAGAAGACATTGACTATGATAAAACCTTTGCTCCTGTTGCAAGACTTGAAGCAATCAGAATATTTCTTGTATATGCTGCCTATCAGAAGTTCAAGGTATATCAAATGGATGTCAATAGTGCATTCCTCAATGAAGAATTAAAATAAGAAGTTTATGTTGAACAATCTCCAGGTTTTATCTCCTCAACTCATCCATCTTATGTTTTCAAACTACATAGAACTTTTTATGGTTTAAAGCATGCTCCAAGAGCTTGCTATGAGACCTTAACTAGTTTTCTTTTAGAACATAAGTTTATTAGATGCATTGTAGATAAGACCTTATTCATTAAACATTATAAATCAAAAATTTTGCTAGTCCAAATCTATGTAGATGATATAATACTTGACTCTACTGATTCCAAACTTTGCAAAAGATTTTTTGACCTAATGCATTCAAAGTTTGAAATGAGTAGCATTAGTGAACTATCCTACTTCCTTGGTCTCCAAGTGAAGCAAACCCCTGATGACATCTTTATATCCCAGTCAAATTATGCTAAAGAGCTACTCAAAAGATTTGGGATGACTGATGCATCACCAAAGAAAACACCCATGTCATCCAATGCTGTAGTTGATTCTGATGAACAAGACAAACCAGTTGATCCGAAAACATATACGGCTATTGTTGAGTCCTTATTGTATCTTACAGCTAGTAGACCTGATATCATGTTTGCTACTTGCATTTATGCTAAATTTCAAGTCAATTCTAAAGAATCATATCTTATTTTATTAAAAAGGATTTTAAGATATGTACAGGGTTGTCCTAATCTAGGACTCTAGTATCCTACTGAGTCAGAATTTGATTTATCTGGATTTTCAGATGCTGACTTTGCTGGATGTAGAGTGGACAGAAAAAACACATTAGGAACTTGTCAGTTCCTTGGTGATAGGCTTTTGTCCTGGTTTTGCAAAAAACAAACTTCGGTGTCAACATCAACTGCTGAAGCTGAATACATAGCAGCAGGTACTTGCTGTTCACAAATTTTGTGGATTCAAAATCAGCTCCTGTATTATGGTTTCAACTTAAATAATTCAACTATCTATTGTGATAATACCAGTGCAATTTCTATTGCACAAAATCCAGTACATCATAGTAGAACAAAACATATAGAAATAAGACATCATTCATTAGAGATTGTGTAGACAAAAATAAAATTAAATTTGTCTTTATCTCTACTGATTTACATAGAGCATATATTTTCATCAAACCTTTAGATGAAAAGAAACATTTGTTCTTCCTAAATCAGTTAGGTATGATCAATGAAGACAGTTTAGTTTGATTTCTGTCTGTGCCCGACGAATTGTTCATGTTTCGTCGAACAGAGATCGACGAACTCTGAACTCTTCGTGGAGTGTTCGTCAAACGGAGACCGACGAACCATCCTTTGTGAAATTTTTCGTCGAACGGAGATTGACGAAGCTTGTTTTAGAAAATTTTTTTGTCAAACGGAGAACGACGAACTGTTTTCCCCCCTCTTCAAACTTAGATCGACGATTTTATTTCTTTATGAGATTTTTCCTCGAACTGAGTTCGAAGATTTTTATTTTTTGTTGGACGGAGTTCGCCTTTTCATCTTCTGAAAACATATAATAGGGTTTTCATCGAACTTCATCCCGCGCTTTCCAGTTCGTGTGCACTTGATCTTTTGTTTTTGCAGGCATGACGATTTCGGCGGCTATCCTCTCTGCAATAAAATTTGATGCAGAATTTGACATCGACATTGATTCATTCAGCCACTCTGATCAAGTCTTCAAGAACATTCTTCAGTTGTTTGAGGCACCACAGTTGATACAGTTCATGACTTTAAGGATAAAACTACCAGTGCAGGAGATCAAAGAATGAGTATTCACAACAACCCTTCCAGATCAAACCTCCATTACTGGATCAATTTCTGGACAACATGTTTCTCTTTCCCCTGCTATTCTAACTGAAATTTTTGGATTTATCAATGGCGAAGATGAAATTGAACTATCTAGCACTGAGTATGAGGATATGCTAGTTATAATGGGTCACTCCAAGGGAAACCTAACAAATTGTTGAAGAACTTATTTGCTGAATATAAGTTCTTGACAGATATTGTTGGCAAGGTAATCTTGGGCAAGCACTCAGCCCATGACTACATTAGCAGACACCAATTCCTTCTGATGTGTGCCCTGATTAATCAAAAATTTGTGAACTGAGGGGAAATTATGTTTGATTTGATTAAGAAGAAAATTAGTAAGAAATATATTTGTTTTGGAAGAATTCTGAGAATCTTCTTACAGACATAGGTTCCAGAATTACTGGTCTCCCAGACCATTTTTATAAATGTCTCTAAGAGGCTTACCTCTGCCCTCTTTGGCAGATGAGAGAGAGTTATCCCAAAGCCCTCCAAGCCTTCTTCTTCTAGGATAGCTTCAGAGGATACCAGGGCTGCAATAGCCACTTCACCAACCCCTGAAGAAGCTCCTGCTCCTCATATTCCCTCTCCTCCTCCATCTCCACATCATTCAATATTTCCTTCATCAACTCCCCTTGTTGATGTTTCTACACCTCAACAACCATCCACAGACACACATTCTACTTCCATCCCTTCTGTGTCACCATCCAGACCACAATCTCCTCCACACTCACCAATCCACATTACTGACGAAACACCATCTCCACCTCCTCAATCTCCTCTACCATCACATCTACCATCACAAATTGATAACACACCATATATGGATCCACTACTGTCATCTCTCAATTTTGATTTACTTTCATCTCCATCTTCACAACACACTCCTCCTCAATCACCTCGTATATCTCCACCTCAATCACATATTCAGGAAGATACTGTCCTCCCTGATGTCTCCACCTCCAACATTCCAACAGACATTCCAACACCATCCATTCCACAAACATTCACCATCTGTCCAACATACTCCATCCCCTCTTCTGCTATATCAGCAAACATTCTTGAGCTTCTTACCCCTACACTCAGGACACTCATTGCTGAAGCAATTGCTCCACTTACTGCTTCCATCTCTGAACTTACTTCAAAGCTAGCTTCTTTCTCCACTGTCCCTTCTTCTGGGGGCCTGAGTTCAAGTATCTCTGAATCCAGGCATGGGGAGATGTTCAATAAAGAAGCTCCAGTTATTCATGAAGAACCTCCAGCAGCAACTCCAGCAACAGCAAGTCCAGTAGCAGATGCAGTTACAGAAACAGATACAGATATGATTCCAGTCTGTACAGATGAAGAAACAGATTTCTCCATTACAGAAATAATCACTGTTGGTGATTTTGTCATTAATCTCACAGTTGATCTTTCTTCATTATTTTATTTTTTTGATACACTTTCTAACATCAGTTTTCCAGTTTATTGAAATTACTCTAAAGCTATAGTCAGTTATACAACTCCAATAAGTCCTGAAGTATTGGAACAACTAAGGACTAGTTTTGTAGTTAAAGAGAATATTATAGAGCAAATAACTACTCCAGAGCCAAAGGCTTTCTCACCTCCAACATTTGGCTGAGCTGAATCCCCCATGCCCAATCTGGATGATTTCATGTTTGAGGATTTAAATATAGAAATTATAGAGCCAGAAGTTCAAGTACAGCCTCAGGCTAATGAAGAGTATATAGTTGAACAGCCACGGGATGAAATAATGGATACAAACATACAACTACATGCTCATCCTGTATTTTCCGAAGCAATGCTTAAACAGATCAATGCTCTTTATGATAACCCTGCTGATGAATCTGATGATGATGATGAAGAGTCAGATGACTCAGAAGATTCCAGTTCCAAAAAGAGAAAACTCAAGAAAAAGGTTCCACCCAGGGCTGCTCCTAAACCCTGTCCTACTGCTGATACACCATACTATATTCTGCACAACATCACTCTCACTCCAGATACTCCTCACTGGATGAGGTACTCAAAGAATGAAATGAAAGCTAGGAAGAAGAGCAGAAGATACTCTCCACCACCACAGTATAGGAGAGTTCCTCCTCCTGCAGCAGGATCATCAGAAAATATATCTCCAGTTCAAAGGTCTACATCTTCTCGTCATACAAGACCATCTTATAGCAGCAGCAGGCAGCAGCACAGCTCTCGGGGCAGTAAACAACAACATAAGAAGCAAAGCAGTCAGATGACAGAACAAGAAAGTCAGAAAGAAGAATCAAGTCAAGAGAGACCTCCCTCTCCAACATATGATCCAGAATTGGATCCTAATTTTAGAATGACTAGGTTTAATGAGCTGATTGCTCTATCTCAGATAAGCAAGGCCAAGGAGGAAGGAAACGATTCTTCTCAATTTTTTATCATGTCATCTTACAGGAAGAAGGAATTAGACAAATATCAGGTAAAAAATCTTTTCAATGTTTATACATGAATTTGCATCTAGAAGCTGTAGTGCCTAGAGCTGCATCAGTAAAAATTCTTGGTGCTCAAGATATGAAGATGACTCAACAACAAGCTTTTGATCCAAAAAGAAAGATGATTTTCACAAAACCTGCTCTTTCTTTAGATGATTCAAAGAAACAGTCATAATTTTTTGATTTTGCATTTTTGAACTTTATTATTGTTGTAATATTCACAAGGCACAACTGTTCATATCTGCTGAATGTTTTATAATTCTATCAGATATTTTTATTGCTTTGTGATTTTGTTTATTTTTATTTTGTATAGTGACCTCACCCAAATAGGAGGAGATTGTTGGAACCCTACTTGTGATTTGAGCTAGGTTCACTATTAAGATTGATGACTCATCATGTATAGTCTAGGGTCATATGTTAGTTTCAGGGTTAAGGTCAATTACATTAGGTTAGATTACTGAGACCTACCTTCAAAAGATTTAGAGACTCAAGACTTAAGAGACAAGACAGTTTTGAAGATTGCAGAATAGTCGTTCGACGATAGCTGAACTCAGCTCGACGATCGTCGATCACAAATCGACGAACTCAGAGTTGCTTCTCTGAGTTGAGCTCAACGAAAGTCTAGCTTAGGTCGACGAACTGTGAGCTTATATCAGATTCTCAGCTCGACGAAGTGCCTTCTCAGCTCGACGAACTTGGAGCTCAGATTGGCAAGTGTATTTTCTGTTCGACGATCTTGGAGCCTAGCTCGATGAAGGAGAACTATCAGCTCGACTAACTTGGTGCTCAGGTCGACGAAAACTTTGCTGTGTTCGACTAACTCCTTCCAGGTTCTGCTCGACTAACCATCTCTGCAGTTTCTCGGATCGATTAAGTCAGTTTGATTTCAGAAATTAAGACAGTAATACTCTGTTAATTAATGCTCAATATTCTTATAAATATAGCCGTTCCTGGCAGCATTAATTATGGATTTCACAGAGTTATTACTCTACCTTATTTACTGGGACAGTTGAGAAATACATTGAAGACAAAAAAAACCGTTCCAATTCCCAGAAAATACGTAGTGGACTTCAAGGAATTTGAAATTCAAATCAGCAATTAATATATAAAAGAAATCTTCAGAAGATTGCTAAGGCTGACAGTTAGTGAACATCAATTGAGAATAAGGAGAAGAAAAAAAAACATCTGCAACTAGAGAACAAGAAACAGAGACACAACATCTTGTTCATCATTCTTCTTCTTCTTCAAGCTTTCTTCCAGCAATACAATATTCAATCTGAGACCAAAAGCTCAATCTCTCAGAATCATTTACTGGAAGAAGAAGTTTTCATCTTTGAAGGCCTACACCCTGAAGCAAACTCTCCTCTCCTGATCAGATGTATAATCAGGGGGAGATTTGACAACATCAACTAATCCAATAGTCTTCTTAGAGGATTGAGACAGAGAAGACAACATATTTTATTTTCTCTCACTGTGTACAAGGTTATAACTCCCTTCAAAAGTTAACTCCTTGGTTCACAAGTCACCTAATCAAAAAACTTGAGTTTAGTTTTTGGGCACATGATCAAAAGCTCAAAGAGTTGCTAGATCTCCCTTAGAAAATAGTTCTTGTGGTGACATGACACCTGATCAAAAACCTATGGTGACAGAGCACATGAACAAAAATCTGTGGTGGCAGGACATCTGATCAAAAACCTGTAGTGGATTCGTATTAGGGTGGTAGAAGAGTGGATGTACCCAGGTTTATTGGGGAACCACTATAAATTTCTTTTTGTCGTCTGGTTGTGCTCTACTCTTTTATTTGTTGTGTTGTGATACTTATTTCTGTTTATATATATATATCATCTATTTTAATCCGATGTAAAAACAACTTAAAGTTTTTAAAATACTCTATTCACTCCCCCCCTCTAGAGTTAGTTAGATCAATCACTTACTTTCAAGTGGTATCAGGGTATCATTTTCACCATGTATTCGCGGTCATTGTCACTGCGAAGAGTTTTAATGGTGGTATGAAATTGAGTGGAGATTATGTTATGAAATTTTCGAAAAGCAAGTAATACATCACTTTTATTTCACAACAAATTTAACAAAATAGTACGAGAGAAACAATCGATAAAAGTAACAAACCACACACAACTAAAGATAAAGGTATTGAGCAAGCCCCCATATATTCGTATGAATAACTGCAAAAGGAGTAGAACTAGGTAATGAAACATGATTAAACGAATTACGATGATGTTTGTTAGTATTACAGACACCACATACAAAGGAATCAAAGATAACAACAGACACAACAAAAAAACAATTTCATAATAGGAGTAGACGGGTAGTCCAGACGACAATGCTAGGAATCCAATGGATGGGTAGTACTGGAATGAAGAGCCAGAGAAGGTTGAGCTGGGTTGGAGTCGAGCACATAGTCCATTCACCATGCTACCACAACCAATCACCTTCCCGTCCTCAGGTCTTGAAAAACACAAGAGGAAGGAAGAAATGTCACAGAGCAATGCATGGATTTAGTGATACGATTAATATAAAGTAAATTACAAGTGAAGTTGTGAACACGAAGGACATAGGATATGGTGAGAGAGGAGTTGGAGAGGGAACCCTTTCCGACAATAGATGAAAGAGAGCCATTAACAATGCTCACCTTATCGCGACCAGAGAGAGGGGTATATGAGATGAAACCTGAAGCGGACACAGTCATATGATCTGTGAACCCATGGTCAATGATCCACTGGCTGGAAGGATGAAAGGCATCAAAGTGAGTACCTGGAAGTCCCGTGTGAGCATAGACGGAAGTGGTAGAAGGCTCCATAGAAAGGCCCTACATCGAACGATGGAGGGCAAGCACTTCATCCGCTGTGAATGCACTGGGAGGGGCAGAGTCATCAGAGTTGGAATAGGTAGGTGGAATGTTCGCAGTAGCATTAGTGAGACGAGTAACACGAGGAGAAGCATGACGACTAGAAGATCGCTCAAAACCATGGCCGCCATGAGGTGGAGCACTCCCTTTTGGTGGAGGGAACCCATGGAGCTTGAAGCAAGTGTACCGAGTGTGATGATTCTTTCCGCAATTATTATCACAGAGGAGATGGTCCTTATCAGAGCCCTTAAACATTGAGTCACGGGATGGACGACCACCAAGAAAAGAATGAGAAGTAGCAACAAGAGCATAGCTCTCAGGCGCAGGATGAAGAAGGTCTGACGGCGATCGAATTCCTGCTGCATAATGCCGTGGACCTCAGGAAGAGACGGTAACTGTGGACGCCCCAAAATCTGAACACTGATTTGATCAAAGTAACGATGCAAACCATGAAGAAATTCAAAGATTCGATTGCGGTTTTCCCTGACACGAACCATCTCCTCATCGACAAGGCTAACAAAAGTAAGAAGATCAAAATGATCATATTCCTAATACAACTGTGTGAACTCCAAATAGTACGCAGAAGAAGGGCGATCACCCTGTCGGAGTAAGGATATCTTCCGTCGTAACTGGAAAATCTGGGTGGCATTGCCTCGACGAGAGTATGTAGACTCCGCTCGTCGCCAAATGTCCGCAACATTGTCGAGAAATAAATAATTATGAGCGATGGACTCTTGCATCGATTTAGTAAGCCAAGACATGATTAAAGAGTTCTCTGACTCCTACTGTATCCACTCAAAAAAGGTCTTGGTTGCTTCCTTCATCTGGCTAGTGACATAGCCAAAGAGACGACGACTTCTGAGTGCCAAGGACTAGGACCATGAAAGGTAATTAGAGTCATCCAGACGAATGGTTGTAATCTGAGGAGTATTATAATCATGTTTCCCACGGAGAAAACTCTGGAGTGACAACCACTGACGAGGGAGCGGGAGAATCATCACCGCTAGACATAGTGACTCAATAATGGAAATCCGGAGATCACCCAGGACTTAGGGGAATCAGAAGCCGCAGATTACATCGAAAAGGAAGAGAAATCCACTCCATGCGATCACCAAGAAGCGCTGAAGGCGCCGAAAGGAGCAGACATTTCACTGCATTGAGTATCCGACACCGGATAGGGGCTGAAGGAGGGACGGTAGAAGAAGAAGGGCATGGGGTAGAGGGAGCGGCGAACGCGAGCGGAAGAGGGAGAACGCGAGTGGGGAAGCGGGCGGTGCGGAGGCGAGTGGCGAACAGAGCCGAAGCAAGTGTCAGAGCAGGCTGAGCGGCGGTTCGAGCGACGAATACAAGGTTGTAGCGAGAAGCACGAGTGAAGCAGAAGGCGGCTAGGGCTCCAGGAGCACTACGGGATCTGACACCATGTTCGAAAGAAAATTATTAATTTCATTAGGAAGAGTAATTCCCTCTATATATGAAGGTGAATATAACAAAGAAAAACGGAAAAAAATAATACATAATATGACTACTACATATTATAACATCTGTATCATTGGACATTCTTTATGACTACTACTGCTATTGCTTGAAAATTAACTGACGCAGGACGGCCCTATTGGGGCTAACAGGTGAACTCTAAAGCTACAACTTGAATCCAACAATTTAATGTGCAATAGTAATTTTTTTAAAATCATAATAAGTGCACCCCCCCTCCCCTCGTGCCTCACGCGACAATACTCCTGCTGCTCTCCTTCTCCCGCCTGCAACACGGTGTGACGTTCGGACCCCCAACCTCGCTGGACGCCCTCTCGCTTGAAAAAAAATGCATGGATCGGAATCAAAGAAGACACCCGCATGGATCACAATCAAATAAATCAATCAAACGAGAATATACAATGTTTCAAAAGCTTGGTAACAAAGATTACAAATGCATATACCTCCAATAGAGAACTAACACATAATTCAACACAAAATAAGTGATTCCAAACTAAAAAGCTTACACAATTCAGAAGTAGGGGGTCTGCATAACTATTTGGAGGAATTCAGGAGGTCAGAAGTGCGGCTCGGAGTGGGATCTAGGCCTCCTGCAGGATTTGAATTTCGTGATGGCTGGAAGTAGGTGGTTGCTACTGCTGGTATGAACAGAGATAGGTACAGGAGGGGGGGGGGGGGGGGGGGGGGCTGGAGTGCTGACTCTGGCAGATGGCTGTATTTTTCTGGCAGCAGCTGGGAGGAATCCAGTGGGGAGTTTTGTGGTCCAGTAGATGGAAAAGGGCAGGAAGGCGGGAGCAATGAGGGTGTGAAAGAGCGAGAAAACGGTCAAGAGGTTAATAAACCGCAAATTTTATTGCTCAAAAAAGATAATTATTACATAGGTATGCCCCCTTATTTATAGAAAATGGGGGAGATGAGAGAATACAACAAACAATGTGAGACTAAATACAAGCCGCGCGGCCTATGCGGTTTGACAAGGTCAAACCACACACTATACAGAACAATGAGATCACCCAGAAGCAACAGAGGAAAGCCGCCAGACCGCCAGGGAAGACCGCCAGACCGCAACTGCGGGTTGCCACCAGACCGCAGTTGCGGCTAATCAGACCGCTGCTGCGGCAAGCCATTAGACCGCAGCTGCGACAAGTCACCAGACCGCTGGTGTATGTAGCCATCAGACCCCCGGGACAAACCGCCAGACCGCAACTGCGGGTTGCCTCCAGACCGCAGTTGCAGCTAACTATCAGACTGCTGCCACGACTAACAATCAAACCGCAGTGGCGGCTAACCATCAGACCGCATCTGCTTAGACAAGCCACCAGACAACCAGACCGCGTGGACAAACCGCCAGACCACCCGAACAACTAGCCGCCCGACTGGAAATACAAACTGCCAAACTTTAACTGAGGGGAATGGATCGAGAAGTTTGTTAGAGTTCCGAGGTACTTGTAGGAGAGGGAAATTACTGGTCGGGAAGTATTCCACCAATGTGGTAGCTTGGATCCTCCTGCACAGGGTCGGATGGTTGGGGAAGGACTTGTAGAGGAGTCGGAAGTTGGTGTCTGTGGTTTTGGAAGAAGCGAGTGCTCGTTTGAGGGATGAGTGGTGGAGACGAGTCCGATCAGGACGATGCAAGAGTACCCGATGCCACACCCGACCAAACCTCTATCGGCTCTGAGATATTACATTTTTATGTTATTTATTTTGCAATTTCTATGTTGGACAATTTTTTATTTTCGTTGCACGCCTGCGTGCGTCGCATTATTTTCATCTTATTGTTATTTTTTTAGCCTTTTTATTATTATTTTCTCTCTGAGGTTAAACAAGAGGGAGGAAAGTAATATGGAGGAAAAGCAAATGTTGACCAGGTCAACTCTTCTTCCCTAGCTGGTCCAGCCTCTGCCCTGAAATTAGAAAGAAGCCACATGTTTTTTTCCTCGCCAGCTACAACAGTTCAATCCTACCTCCCGGTTCTTCTCCCAGATCGGTCAGCGCCGCTGGAAGCGTTCCCGATTTCGTTGTTGCACGAACGTGCACGATCCCGCACATCCCTCGACATATTCAGCAAAGCACGATTCCCTCGGCAGATTCAGCAGCGAACCCCCCCACCAGGACTCGATCTTCCTCCTCCACGACGCCATTGATTCCGTTGGAGAAGAGGGCCGAGGTTTCCCTCTCATTTGTGAGTGTTTTTTTTTTCAGTTTAAAAAAGGACCCTATAAAAGGGATGTGATTCTATTTCCCTGGTTTTTTTGTTTTGATATTGAAAGAGATTTCTGTGAGTGTTTTGTAAGATTAAAGTTTTTTGCTGCTTCTGTTTAGAGTTCGGTTGTTGAGCGAAGAGAAAAAAATTTTGTGATTTCTGTCAATTTTGGATATAATTTGTGCTTGTTCTTGACTTCCTTTCAGTTGAGTGAATGGGAATTACATTGCCATTTTTCTGTTCTGCTGAACTTGAAGCTTATTTAATTGATTCCAGTTGAAAATTTTAACTCTTTGTGCTCTGAGATTTTGTGGATCCACCTTGTGTGAGAGCGAATTTTCTCCTTGGTGCCCATGTGTGACAACGACCGACCTCAACGCGGGAGATAGATGTGACAAGGAATTTCTCGCAGGATCGCCATCGACTTCGATTGCGGAAAGACGACTCTTTCTGTGAGTAATCGTTTCTTCCCCCTACTTTGTTTGTGTCTACATTTTCTCTTTAAGATTAATAGATTCATTGCTGAGTTTTCGCCTGGATTTTGTCAGCAAACGCTACGTTGAAAACTCCAATTAGAAACGTAACTTGAAGTTCACGATTTTCGTTTTGTTACGACAAAGGGACAAAACGAAAGCTGCTAATCTCCTTTTGCCATTTTTTTTTTAAAAATTGAACTGTTTTCAAGAAATTCATTTTTGAAACGAACTAGTTTATTTTTATGCTTTACACAAAAATAAAAAGTTGTTTTTCTTAATAGATTGTGCAGCGCCCGCTCAAAATACTTTTTCAAAATCCATTAAACATCACATGCATTAGGGTTTCCTAGAAAAAGCCGACAGACGCGCAAACCCTACGCGTCTTCCTGCATCAATTTGGTATTAGAGCCATGTTCCAATTTTTTTTAAGTTTCGGAATCCGACTTGTGTAAAATAGGAACCTGCATAACGTTTTATTTCTTAAAAAATAGTTTTTCCAGTATAACCATACATTTACTGATTGTTTTGCATGCATTAGCGTTTCCTAGAAAAAACCGACAGACGCCCAAATCCTACGCGCCGTCGTGCATCAATTTAATATCAGAGGTAGGTTAATATGACTATGATGTCACCATACATGGCAGATCCAACGCTCGCTCCTTTCTACTGAATGGAAAGAGAGTAAGTATTGACGCCGGTTCGACCCAAAGCACCAACATCCCACTCGAGCAATAACGCGCGTGAGTCTCTTCCTCTCACTGAAAGGAAGAAGACTCTTACCATCATACGAGACACAAAGTTCCATCGAGAGAGTTTTGACTGCGGATTTTTATACGCCTTAGTGGTCTTACAGGCGTCCGACCTATTAGAGAGACATGAGTCTATTTCTATACCTGCTAGGAGACTCTTAGAGGAGTTCCAGGATATACACCCTGATGAGGGGCTTATGACTGAGTTAACTCCCACGAGATCGATTCAGCATGCGATAAATCTTGTTTCTGAAGCCTCCCTCCCTCATCTTCCACATTACTGATTGAATCTTGCCGCCCACGTGGAGCTGCAGAAGCAGACCAGAGAGCTATTAGACAAATGATTTATTCGTCATAGCCTTAGTCCATGTGCGGTACCTGACCTCCTTGCCCCAAAAAAGGATGATACTTGGCGGATGTACGTTGACAGTCGCACGATCAACACGATCACAGTCAAATATCGTTTCCCAATACCTCAACTAGATGATATGTTGGATATGTTGACTGGAGCCAAGATCTTTTCAAAGATCGACCTTCGTAGTGGATACCACTAGATCCGGATTCGCGAAGGAGACTAGTATAAGACTGCCTCAAGTCGAAGGACGGTCTTTATGAGTGGCTTGTAATGCCCTTTGGGTTATCCAATGCCCCTAGTACTTTTGCTCGGATGATAACCCAAGCCTTCAGACCTTATATTGGGAAGTTTGTAGTAGTCTATTTCGACGACATCTTGATATATAAGCTCTGTTTGGCACGGTGGTGGCAGTCATGAACATCGGGGTTAAATTGTCATTCGTTAACACCCATCTAAGAAACTTCATGCACTTTTATATTCAAACAGATGATGTTTGTTAATTGTTCCTTAACAGATGACGGTTTAACCCATGCGTTTACGACCACCACTGCCGTGCCAAGTGGAGACATAGTCAGACAGATAGTGAGCATCTGACTCACCTACGTACTATCTTCGAGCTCCTGCGAGCCGAGCGACTATATATCAACTTGAAGAAATGCGTTTTTATGACTGAGTAAGTGATCCTTCTTGGTTATATAGTGAGCTCTGCTGGCATCACTATGCATCCCGAGAAAGTTCGAGCGATTCGTGAGTGGCCTACATCGCAGAACATTCACGATGTCTCTATTTTTCATGGGCTAGCCACCTTTTATCGTCGATTCATTAAGAACTTTAGTTCGATTATGACGCTAGTCACTGAGTGTACGAAGAAGGAAAGTTTTCAGTGCACGTCATCAGTAGCTAGAGCCTTTGAGATTATCAAGAATAAGATGTCCACTGCACCTGTTCTAAGACTCCCTGGATTTTAGTTAGTCTTCGAGGTATCCTGTGATGCCTCTAGGGTTGGGATAGGAGATGTACTTAGTCAAGAGGGTCACCCCGTTAGATTTTTCAGTGAAAAACTCACAGCTCTGAAGCTGAATTATTCCAACTAAGAGCGTGAATTCTATGCGATTGTGCAGACGCTGCGTCACTGGAGTCACTATTTGTTGCCTAAGGAGTTTGTCCTCCACTTCGATTATTCGACGTTACGTTACATCAATTCGCAGTAGAAATTAAACCCTCGACAGGCTAAATGAGTATTTATCTATAGGAGTATACCTTTGTTCTCAAGCACTGTAAGGGAACAGAGAATAGGGTTGCCAACGCCATTAGTCGAGTCACTCTCATATTATCCTAGTTGAGTACTCAGGTGTTTGGATTTGAGCGTATCAACAATCACTATTCCAGTTATCCCGATTTAGTGACATCTATGATGCGATACGTTCTTATCCCTTTCAAGAAGAGACTGATTATCTCATTAGAGATGGATATTTGTTTCGTGGGGCCCGTTTATGTATTCCTCGCACCTCGTTACGAAACTTTATTGTATGGGAATTACGTGGCGGAGGCTTAGGTGGACATTTTGGATGAGACGGAACGATAGCCTTAGTAGAGGAGTGATTCTATTGGCTCGGGATGGAGCGGGTTATCGCATAGATTGTCAGTAGCTGCCGCACATGTCAGAAAGCAAAGAGCAATAAACAGCCCGCTGGATTGTATTTATCTTTACCAGTGCCTATTATTCCTTGGGATGATGTTAACATGTATTTTGTTCTTGGGTTGCCGCGCACTTTTAGGAAGTACGATTCCATTCTTGTGGTGGTCGATCGGTTTTCTAAAATGGCGTATTTTATCCCCTGCAAAAAAACCGATGACATGTCTCATATTGCCCGTATTTATTATAAAGAGGTTGTCGAACATCGAGGGATACCTAAGACTATCGTTACCGATCGAGATGTTAAGTTCACCAGTTATTTCTAGAAGTCACTCTGGAGACTGTTAGGTACTAAACTTTTATTTTCAACCTCCTATTATCCACAGACCGACGGTCAGACTGAAGTTGTAAATAGGAGTTTAGAAAATTAACTACGCTATCTGGTATGATATCACAATGAGAATTTGGATCTAATTCTTCAACACACTCAATTAGCCTATAATAACTCAAAGAATTGATCTACGGGTTTATCTCCCAATGAGGTTGTTCATGGTCACACTGCACTAGTGCTGCTAGATTTATCACCGCTACCACCCACATTTAGGACTAACTAGTTTGCACATGACTATGCATTGCATTTGCATGATTTGCATAAATAAATTGAGTGGAAATTGCATAATATTTATGAATTTATGCAACTCAAGCTAACAATCATAAAAGAGCTACTAGTTTCAAAGTGGATGACTTGACGATGGTTCGACTAAATCCGGAACAGTTACCTTCGGGAACCGTAAGGAATTTAGCTGATCGTAGGACTAGACCCTTTAGAGTGGTAAAACAGATTTGGGCAAAATGCATATGAACTTGAGATGTCTTCCGTTTGGGGAGCAAATCCAGTTTTTAATGTAATCAATTTGACTTTATTCCACGATTATCCACACGAGTCTTTAGATTTTCCCACTGACAGTTTTCAAGATGGGCATGAGACACCAGGTGATTCTACCATACTAGTTCCCTGAGCCGCTGACAGACTTCCATGGTATATTTTGGTTCCCGAGTAGATCCCAGACGACGAGACAGTTACCACTACTGATGGTGGTTTTTAGAGGTACTTGGTTCGTTGACATGACAGATCAGAGACCGAGACCAACCGGGTCTTGGCCGAGGAGTTAGAACAGATGGATGCTATTCTTCTACAACACTACCTATTGGAGCACTCATCAGAGATGAGTAATTTCGAGAGGGGGATAGTTGGTGGAGACCAGCCCCGATCAGGACGACGCAAGAGTACCCGACGCCGCATCTGACCGGACCTCTACCGGCCTTGAGATATTGCATTTTTTGTTATTTTATTTTGCAATTTCTATGTTGGACAATACTTTATTTTCGTTGCACGCCTGCGTGTGCCTCATTATTTTTATTTTATTGTTAATTTTTATCCTTTTTTTTATTATTTTCTCTCCGAGGTTGAACAAAAGGGAGGAAAGTAATATTGAGGAAAAGCAAATGTTGACCAGGTCAACTCTTCTTCCCTAGCCTGAAATTAGAAAAAAGCCGCAGGTTTTTTTCTTCGCCAGCTACAACGGTTCAGTCCTACCTCCCGGTTCTTCTCCTCGACCGGTCAGCGCTGCATGAACGTTCCCTATTTCGTCGTTGCACGAACGCCCACGATCCCGCACATCTCTCAGCAGATTCAACGAAGCACGATTCCCTTGGCAGATTCCACAACGAACTCTCCACCAGACCACGATCTTCCTCCTCCATGATGCCATTGATTCCGTTGGAGAAGAGGGTCGAGGTTTCCCTTTCATTTTTATTTTTGGTTTAAAACAGGACCCTGTAAAAGGAATGTGATTCTGTTTTCGTGGGTTTTTTTTGGTTTTGATGTTGAAAGAGATTTATGCTTGCTTCCTGTAAGATTAGAGTTTTTTTCTGCTTCTGTTTAGAGCTCGGTTGTTGAGTGAAGAAAAAAAAAACATTTGTGATTTCTGTCAATTTTGGATGAAATTTGTGATTGTTCTTGGTTTTCGTTCAGTTGAGTGAAAGAGAATTACATTGCTATTCTTCTGTTCTTCTGAATGTGAAGCTTATTTAATTGATTCCAGTTGAAAATTTTACTCTTTGTGCTTTGAAATTTCGTGGATCCACCTTGTGTGAGAGAGCGAATTTTCTCCGTGGTGCTCGTGTGCAACAACGGCCGACCTCGAATCGCGAGAACGAAGGTGACAAGGAATTTCTCGCGGGATCACCGTCAACTTTGTTTGCGGAAAGACGACTCTTTGCGTGGGTAATTGTTTCTTCCCCCTCCTTTGTGTGCGTCTACATTTTCTCTTTAGGATTAATAAATTCATTGCTGAGTTTTCGGCTGGATTTTGTCAGCGTACTGTACGTCAAAAACTCCAATCGGAAACATAACTTGGAGTTGACGATTTTGGTTTTCCTAATCTCTTTTCCCCAGATATTTTTAAATTGAATTGTTTTCAAGAAATTCATTTTTAAAACGAACTAGTTTATTTTTATGCTTTACACAAAGAACTAAAAGTTTTTCTTAAAAGATTGTGCAACGCCCACTCAAATTACTTTTGCAAAATTCATTAAACATCGTATGCATTAGGGTTTCCTCGAAAAAGCCGACAGACGCGCAAACGCTACACGCCGTCCTGCATCACTGAGAAAGTGGCTGCACGTGAGGATGTTTAGAGCTCGGTGATTTGTAGTGCTTCCACAGTAGTCTGCCAAAAAGTAGTCAATTCTTTCGATGCTGGAGTTTTTTCAACCTTCATCTTATTGTTTTGGTATTTCATATATGTTACTGATACTTTATAACAGGTTTTTTATTTCTTTCAGATCATTCTTAGTGGATGTTCCAATAGACTCCTATGGGTCTCCTTAGTATTATCAGGAAGATAAAGAGGAATGAGAAGGAGATGAGGATCCTTATGGTGTACGCGGCTCCATAACACTTTCCACAATCTTTTTCCACAGAACTATTATCTTAACACTTATCTTTGAGAACTCTTCTAATTCTCTACTGCTACCCCTCATGTGCCATAGTGGACTGGATAACTCAGGGAAGACGACAATCGTGCTGAAGATCAATGGAGAGGACATTAGCATCATCAGTCCTACCCTTGGATTCAACATCAAGACCATCAAGTATCAAAAGTCAGTCTTTCCCGTCTTCCTCTTATTCAGCTCCTCTAAACTTAATTTTTTTTTACTTAAATTTTTGTATTAATTAAATTGATCTTGGGAAACAAAGCAGGTATTCCTTGAATATTTGGGATGTTGGTGGGCAAAAAACGATCAGATCCTATTGGAGAAACTACTTTGAGCAGACAGATGGCTTGGTGTGGGTTGTAGACAGCTCTGATGTGAGAAGATTGGATGATTGCAGGATGGAGCTGGGAAATCTACTCAAAGAAGAGGTTGGACCCCCCCACCCACCCACCACACACACACACTTTTTGAAAATTTGGACTGTGAGAATAGTTTAAAGTTGCTCTGACTCTGGTATTCAGAGTGGTATATCGACAGTAGTACATCATTCTGCATTTCTCACTCCCGTGGCTTTGTTGGTTTTGAAATTATTCACTTCGGATTTATTCATCTTGTTTTCATGTTCTAGTTTCTAGGTTCATCAAATTTTGGCATCTTATCTTTAGAATTCATCTTATTACTTTTTCATTTGATTTTTTAATCGAGATTAGAATAAAGGATGTCTAACTCCCAGACAAATCAAATGATCTCTAACATGGTTTGATGCGTTTAGATTCCTTCCTTTTTGATGGGATCAACCACATTGAGTAAAGCATGATCATTAAGGGCTCTGGACGGTCTATTCTTGTCATCATTAACTATATGATCATCATTAGATGGATTTAGTCCAATTCACATTCAACCTAATTTTTCATATTTTTATG
Organism: Platanthera guangdongensis; assembly: GCA_039583875.1. Classification (NCBI taxonomy): domain Eukaryota; kingdom Viridiplantae; phylum Streptophyta; class Magnoliopsida; order Asparagales; family Orchidaceae; genus Platanthera; species Platanthera guangdongensis. Next base: position 91,304,066 of record CM077149.1, read on the forward strand.
TTTTATTGTTATTATTATTATTATTAGTACCAACTATATGAAAATATTTTCATATTTTCATAATTTAGTTTAAATGACCTAATCATGCGATTTGAGTCTTCAGATACATTTAAACTAAAACTCTCCTCTATTTATATTCACTGATTACTAGGGCAGGTGCATTTTGATTTTGAGCCACATCATTCAAACAGTGCACATCATTTTCTGATCAGAGTCATTTTTTGTTATCAACTGCTACAAGATTGTCATCCCGATGAGAGCAAATGCGATCAGCTCGATTTTTTCATATTTGTTATGCATTTTTTTGTATTTTATTTTGAGAATTATGCTAAAGTTCCAATTGTGCGATCTAAGTCAGTTGATACATCTAGCATAAATATGTCATCCTCCCTATAAGAACTCATCAGTTCTTAGACGAAGGGATTGATGCTGGAGTTCCAAAAAGAGTTGTTGGTTGTGTTGAAGCCCAAATTCATTCCAGAAGGTTTCAAAGCCCCCTCCCGCCTCAATCACTCACTCCACCGCCTATGAGATCACGATCAAGCCCGTCTGAGCCCCTGTGACCTGCTGCCTCATCCAGTTACTGCTAAGAGGTCCCTACTATTAGCCTCCTGTGCCTGACCTCCATGAAGCCTTCACTGCTGATCCTAGCCATCAGATTCTTTTAGGCCCATCTTGACTTGTCTAGAATTCTCCACTTGCTTTCAGAATATTCTACACCCATCCAGGTCCACTGTGGTCTCCATATCCCCAAAGAACCTCCTTCATCTGGCATGAATGTTAAACTTCACCTGCTTCGATGTGTCATGGATGAGATAGAATCTCTAGGCCCGTGAGATTCTCTGCCTACTCAATCCTACGCTGCCCATGTGGCCTCTGCCCATCTTCCTCAAGACATCCTGGTTTGCTTTGTCACACTGGTGCTCCTACGGTTTGTTGTTGCGCTCTCCTACTCTAGCTTTTGGAGAACAAGAAATACTCTGAGCGACCCTCTCACAGTACTACCTCCTTCCCGCAGCTGGTCTTCTCTGCATGAACTTTTGCATCATGTTACTTTGCCGCTGGCTCATGTCATCCTTGAGGAGAGCACACAACTTCCCTCGCCAAGGGCAACCATATATTTTTGTGCAATTTGTTACACAAGAAGCATCTCAAAGAGTGGCAACCTTCCTTGTCTTCCTTGTGATTCACCATCGGACCTATCTCGTTGTTGCTCCTGATTGTCATGGCGCTAAGGGTCCGTAATGCTCGTATATTCAGTTCTTTCTTTGGCTTATGGTCTTACTTCACTAGCGTTGCTAGTTTTCCCTGGACTAGGCAGTCAGGTGCTCAATGTGGTCAGTCACATAAGATGCACTTCAAGAGTAATTGTTTGTTTCACCGCCCTTGTGATCGTCCGTTTGTCTCCCTTTGTGGCTAGGGCTGGACTCAATGCATTCTTCCCCGACACATCTACTATGGTTACTACGTTCTTCAGTTTTAGAGTCTCTATGTTCCCACATTTTGTATGCCATAGTAAAATTGACAGTTCTTGTACACTTCTACTTCAAAGCGTCAATTTTGCTCATGGTCCAATCCCATCCATAAACTCAAAGAAGGCATCTATTCCACTCTTGGAGGGAACTTAAATCATGAGCTATCTATGGTTCAGTTTGTTTAAGCTTGGTTCTTTATTGAAATATTGGATGTCTTGCAAAGGTGATAGTTGCTTATTATGAAAGGAAAAAAGACAGTACCTTCATGTTGTCTTTCTCCAGTGTCTCTAAGAATTCTTAATAGCCTGTTAACTTCTGATGTTGATTTTGCTGATGTGATGCACTAGCTTTTTTAGGAAGATTGTGCCGCATCAAATTTGTTTTTTCTTCTGTGACATCCATATACATGTGCCAGAACTAAGTAGAAAAATGTATCCTGAAGTGCTTTTCAGATCATCAACACGTTTAGTCTAATCACTATCATAACAAGTAACCAAATAGGTTTTCAATTTTGTTTTGCATATTTCATAGTCTATTGTGCTAAGAAAATATCTCAGTTTCTTGTTTTTAGAGCACTGCAGTCATGTTTTCCTCACCACATGAGTGAATTTTTGGAGTATACTTATTGCTAAGATTGTATTTGCAACAATCTTGCGTTAGTTTAATATTAAATTTTGAGGTATTTCTTATTCAAAATTTCAAGACTGCTCTTAGCATTTTTCTTTTTCAAAATTAAGAATACCTTCATTTTGATAGATTTACATTCTCAAGAAGTAATACTGCATTCACAAATCTCTAGTTTTACATTTTTTATCACATTTTCTTCGAATTCATGCTTCATTCTTAAATCATTTTCTTGTAAAAAAAATCAATCAACATAGCCAAAAAATTAGCATCCAACCACCTGTTTTGTTGCAATACAATGCTAAGTTGCCACAAGCCTCCAACTTGTAAATTATCCCTCTTTGAACATGGTGACGGCTGTGGATGTTTTAGATTTCATACTTCATTTTACTCTAGAAAAAAGAGTAGAATCTGTATTAATTTGACTGGTGGAAGAAGGTAGATTATAATATGTACTATAATAGATTACATATATATTATAAATACTCACAAGGATCATCCGAGATTTAGTAGAATACTAGGAGAAATATTAGATATCACATAAAGCTCCAGGAGTTGAATAAGATACCGAGGCACATGAAGAACTGAAGCTTTCTTCCAGAACTTACAGACTGCACATAGCTTTCTTCAGTTCATTTCAATAGAGATTGTTTTCAACTAAATTTGATGGAACACAAATATCGAACTTTGCTAACAACCCTGTACTAAGGGCTTGTTTGTCATGCTGGTGGTGGTCATAACCATTGTTATGCCAAACACTTTGTTACGACTGTCAGTTTGTGAATGTCTGACCTCACATAAGGGACTTCATTCACTTTTATGTTCAAAATTTTTCTTTATCTTGGTGGAGGTTATAACCATTGTCATGCCAAACACATTTTATGATGGTGGAATTTTTTTGTTCAAACTCACCGGAGCAAAAACACCGCGCTAAACGAGCCCTAAGTTATATGTGCCAATTTTATCATCTGCAGAGATTATCTGGAGCCTCTTTGTTGATCTTGGCTAATAAGCAGGATATTCAAGGTTCCCTTAAGCCCAAAGAGATAGCAATGGTAATTTTTTCTGAGAAAAAACATCATTTACTTGTTCGAGTTTTTATTTTTCATTTGATCTCACTTGGTTGAACTTCTCTTAGATACTAAATTTGGACGGTATGGATAAAAGCCGACATTGGAATATTGTTGGTTGCAGTGCCTACACCGGCGAAGGTTTGTTTCAAGGGTTTGATTGGGTCATCCAGGATATTGCTTCCAGAATTTATGTTGTTGACTGATGTCATCTGTTCTTTTGACCCAAAGTTGTTTGATCAGAATAATTTTTCAGGGCGGTTCCAAAGTTGCATTTTACTTGCAGAATGATTCAGATTCTATCGACTATGGTTGCAGATTTCTTGAGGAATTTTGTAACTAGTTTGTGTTATTGGCCTGCCACACCTTTTTAAAGTGATCTTAAGTAATTATCTGCGTTATTTTGGGTATATATACGTTCTTAATTCTTTTAGATTCCATTTAGTGTATTATTGTTCAAATCACCTAGCTCTTTGTTTCTACTATATATTTATTTCAAATTGTTTCTGAAGTAAAATTATGCGTTGATTTAGTTTTTCACTCACATTTATGTCACTGATTTCAATTTTATATAATATTGTTGGTTAAATTCTTGTCTTTTTAAAAAATAATTTATAATTTTCTATGTATCCTTTTATCTGGTATTATTGATAGAGTGCTTCATTTTAATGATCTAGACTCCAATTGGAGGTATGAATGTTTGTGAACGACAATTAATAATCATTGTGTTCATGAGTCATGACCTCCACTGCTGAACCAAACAGTGCCTTGTCTATTTTAATTTAGGGTTGATATTCTCATTTATTTATATATTCTCTCCACCAGCCTGCACATGAAAATTTTGACCCTTCTCACGCACTTCCCTCTTTTCATGATTAACCTCGGCTCTGCTTTCCTTGCGATTTGTAAATATGATGCCCTGCATGCTTATTTTGATTTGAAATTGATAAATTAGAGTAGAATGTTTTTGATTATGAGGTAATTATTTGATGTTAATAAAATTAGTTTGTCTAAGGGTGCCTTTGGCACGGTGGTGGTGGTTGTAAACGCATGAGTTAAACCGTCATTTGTTAAGAATCACCTAATAAATATCATCCTTTTGAACATAAAAGTGTGTTCTTTAGGTGCGCATTAACAAATGATGATTTAACCCTCAGTGTTCATGACCGCCATCACCGTCCCAAACGGAGCCTAAGATTAATCACCCACCTGTATTCAATTTCTTTTTATAACATTTATAGCATTAACATCTTATTATAAGTTATAACTTTACATAAAAATATAAACTAAATGCGTTCGTTTAACTAAAGCATCAGCCTAGATGCAAAAGCAAAATATATTCTCTATAGCCCTAGAAAAACATAATTTTATTTTAGAACTGAATCTCAAGGCTGCCAATAGAGAGAGATTTAACAGTTTGGCGCGTGGCTTGTGTCTGGATGCAACAATACCTTGTCGTTTGTTGCCCCCAATGTGCGCCGAATAAACAAGACAATACACATAAGGTAGTATTTTAAATATACTATTATTAGATACTAATTAATATTAGTAAATGCATTAAGTAAAATGTTAATTCAGATGATTTTTAAAAAAAAAAACTCACAAAGCTGGTAGTCCCACATAAGATTATGGTCTGGCACGCATGAAGCAATCAGTCCGACACTTTTTAGTAATATAAAACTGATGGAATAATTCCCTGCACCTTCAGCACGGATCCGGATCCTCTCCATTTCACATGAAATGGAGGGGGTCCATTTCCATATGAGCCCACATAATTCAAAATAGAAATCATGGCCATGAAATGGCAAGTGAAATGGAGAGGACTGATTTCTTCAGCACCTCCAACAGTGGTTAGGCTCGCTAGGCTTCTTAGCAGCGGTGGCAAAAATACGCAAGAATGAAGAACACGCTAAACAATGTAGATGAGGGAGAGTGCAAAGCAGTAAAAATGTGCACCAGATCTCCGATTTATATAATAGCATAGAAGACATGAATAAAATTAAACTAGTACAACTATATCTTGACAAAACAAAGAAAGTGTCAAGCACAACAACAGTCTCCGGTTGCACTTTTTCTTGACAACTGATTTTCCGCGCATCTACATCTATTACTGTTCAAAGATACAACAAAGCAAAATCTAAACTACCAAAACTTCAGAAACATGCAGTCACATTACAATGTGTTCCCAAGAGGAAACAAAACAAATTCCTATATTATAATGCATATATATATATATATATATATATATATATATATATATATATATATATATATATATGTATGTATGTATATATATATATATATATATGTATGTATATATATATATATGTATGTATATATATATATATATATATATATATATATATATATATATATATAAGTTGAAACAAAGATGCGTATATTATTAGGGCAAAAACATGGCTATTTGTAGCCTACAACACTTGTTCTAATATTACATCACTCCTCAAAATTGGCGAAAGATATTTATTAAGCTAATCTTGTTACAACCCCTGATCATATCTTCTGAACTGAGTCTCTTGGTTAAGCACTTTGCAACCTGCCCCTTGGTTAGCAAGGGTGACATAGACACGACAATCTCCATCTTGATGCCCCTTCCATTGCATGCTATCTCAAGTTGACAGAGTTATCATTACCTATCTCAAGCTACACTTGGCTTAATGGTGAATCCTACATGCAACCATACATGAATTCAACATCTTTAAAACTTCCAATAATAATTTTAGAAAATTGATGCTAGATAAACCACAAAATGAAGCTTTTACAAAGGATAACAAGAATAGTTATCTAGGTGCACGAGGACGCGTAATTAAATTGCACAAGTAAATAAGAATATACAATGTTTCAAAAGCTTGACAACAACGGTTACGAACAAATATACCTCAAGTAGAGAACTATAGTTCCAATAATAATTTTCGGCTTCTGATGTACCTTTGAATTGCTGGACAACGAGCAATAGGACTATTTTGGAGTTTCTGGGGTAGTAGCCTGTAGGGAGGCTGCCGACATGGAGATTACAAAGAGGTGCTGGGCAGTGACAGTCAACGAGAATGAGAAGGGTCTTGAGGTGTCGGCCTGTTATGGGGTGTTCTTGGAGTTTCTGAGGCTGTTGGCAGTGTTGTCGACTGTGTGGAGAACACAGTAAGGGATGGACAACAATTGGCAGCAGGGAGGAGAGGGAGGATTTGTTGGTGGCTGGGAGTCCTGGCAGTTGAGGGTGGGGAGTGGGGTTCAATTGTGTGAAGAGTGGCTCCACAGGAGAGGGGAAATGCGCCAAATGAGAATGGGGTGATGAGCATGAGCCCACTCCTAACTCGGTAGTGTATGATGAGGGAGATAATATCAAACTTCTCCTTGATAAAAAGTTATCAATCTCTATATGCATGGTGCTATCGTGTTGGACTGGATTATTTGCAATATTGATGGCTGACTGACTGTCACACCATAGCTTCATCCTATCTCCTTGGTCCAGCTTCAACTCCCCAAACATTCCTTTAAGCTACAGGAGCTCTGCAACCCCTACTGGCATGGCTCGGTACTCTGCCTCTACTATCGATCTAGCCACTACCGACTGCTCCTTGCTTCTCCATGAGACCAGGTTGCATCCCACGAATATGAAATAGCCTGAAGTAGACCTCCTATTATCCGCATAGCTTGCCCAGTCAGAATCACATTAGCCTTCAATACTCACTTGTCCATTCCTTCTGAAGGTCAGCCAGCCCCTTTCCAAGGCGCTCTTCAAGTATCGCAGAATATGGCACACTGCATCCTTATGTCCCTTCCTCGAGTCATGCATGTGGCGGCTCACTATGCTTACAGAGAATGAGATGTCCAGGTGAGTCTGTCTCAAATAGAACAACTCCCCAACTAGCCTTTGATACATTTCATGCTCTACTGGTTCTCCAGCCCCTGCACCCAGTTTATACCTTTGATCGATTGGCGTCACAGCAGGTTTGCACCCCAACATCCCAGTTTTAGTGAGGAGATCCAACACGTATTTCCTTTGGAAAAGGATTATCCCCTCTGCCTCATACGTAATCTCGATCCCAAGGAAATACCTAAGAAGGCCCAGGTCCTTCACCTCGAACTCCTTGTCTAGGGCCCCCGTGAGATGACCAATCTCCCGCTCATCATCCCCAGGATGATCATGTCGTCCATGATATTTTTAGTTGTCTACCTAAATCACCTAGAGGGGGTGAATAGGTGAGGTCTACGTCTTTTTGTGGATTAAAAATTTGTACAAGTGATGCACATAAAATAAACAAGCAATCATAGACGACACCAAAAATTATAGTGGTTCCCCAACCTTGGGTACATCCACTTTCCACCTCACCGATCTAGCAACGCACTAGACTCGGCTACTCCACTATTCTCTTGGATTGAAAACAATCCTACAACTAGGAGCAACACCCCTACAACTCGGAGTCAAAACACTCCTACAAAAATCTCGGAGAACAAAGCTCATACAACTTGGAGTTGAATCTCCTACAAGAATAAAAAGTTGTACAGAAAATATACAAACAGTAATATTTCAGATCTGAATCTTCAACCCTTCTTCCTTCTTAAAACTTGAAGCTCTGTCAGAAATGGATCGAAGAAGACAAAGGAGAAATCTCTGTATTTGAAAACTTTAGGATCAGCACGATCAAGGAATAGATCTGTCGATGTTGAAAGTTTTGATCTGTTGAAACTTCTTGTTCTGAATCTCTTGGATCGGAGAACGTCAGCGGTGAAGAAGACGATGAACAGCGGCGACACTTCCCGATATAGAATGAAAAATATGTGATTCATAATACTTAGATTTCTCTTGTTAGGGTTAGTCGATTATGATAAGACCTTTTATAGGACTTGCCTAACGGTCATAATCATTAATGACAAAACACGTGGACCAATAAGAAAAGAGATCAATTTGAAATTACGTCCGTCAGGTACTTAAGAAATTTCAGAAATCTGCACTGCATTTCTCGAGAGAGGTAAGTATACTAGAGAAGATGATTATGTTTCTCGAGAAGACGTATAGAGTTCTCGAGAAGATATACTTAAGGAAAGTGTGGAGGATGAATTCTGGTTTCTCGAGAATGAGAATAGCTACTCGAGAAAAATAAACTTCTGTTCTCGAGAAAAATTATTCTGGTACTCGAGAACAAGGAAGTATCTCGAGAAAAAGTTTCTGACTCTCGAGAAAGGATTTCTGGGTCTCGAGAAAAGTTTCTGGTTCTCGAGAACTAAACATGGTCTTCTCGAGAAAAATCTTTGGCATCTAGAGAAAAATACTTAGAGAAACTTTTCACTTAAATTTGAGGTAACTCGAGAAGGAGAATTATGATCTACTCGAGTACGCATGGTTTTCTCGAGAACTGCACTAAGCTTTCTTGAGAACAGCTTCTGCTACTCGAATACATGACTGAGCTCACTCAAGTACTAACTTTAATTCTACTCGAGTACAAAAAGCCCTACTCGAGAAAAACACCTAAAAAATTTTTCATATTCAGAAAAATGATTTTCTCAAGAAATTCAGCAACCAGCCTTTCTCTCATAGCTTTAGTACTTGAAAATGAAGTGTGTCCCAATAGAGAGGTTACACATGAGTCAACATCATGGATCACACCTTGAGGGATTACATTGTATGGTCCTGTGTTTGGTGACCCATTGTACACTGACATTGGTTCACAGTTGGCAATTATAACCTGCAAGCACTCAACTAGAAAAAGCATCAAATACAAACTTAATTCATCTTTGTTTAAGGGTGACTTCATACAAATCTGGGTTATTGTGGATGCAATACCCAACAATCTCTCACTATTTGTAGAAGTCAGAACCCTCTACACTAAGGTGAATTCCATCAAGATAAACAAGTAATATAACTAATAAGCAAAGTAAATGGAAGAAAAGCTATGCAATAAAAGATTGAAATCAGCAAAATTTGAAGAAGTATATATGTATAGAAATTGTCCAGAAATAAGTCCTAATCCACAAAATCTCAAAAGTGAAATTTTTGATCATCTTCAATTTCTACTAGCTCTGCTGTTGTTGCTGCCTCTCCTTGTTCTCTTGTTGCCTGTTCAGATAACTGTATGGTTTAGGAAAGTATTTGACAGGTTTGGGTGGAGCCTTGAGATTGTTCTTTCCATATTCTATGTCATAGAGTCTCCTTTTGGTAAGAGAGTTCTCATATAAGTCCCATTCATAGGAGCTATAATGTTCATTTCTGTTCTCATTGAAATCCACAACAAGTTTAAGAGTTTCAAGAATTAGGGATTTGGAGGTTGGGCTCCATACTTCATCAAATTCTTGAGCTTTTCTCCTTTCAGCTTCTGGATTAGGATTGGACCGGCTAGCAGAAGCGCCGTCACCATATTTCCTTTTCTTTTGAGCTGGAATTTCTGGAGGAGGAATTTGAGGCATATCCTGTTCTGACCAAACTTGAGAATATTCAGCATGAGGTTCTACAAAGTCTTCAGGTCTTGGATAAAATGAGGGCATTGGAGTAGAAGGTTGCTAAGCAATAGGATTGTGATGAGGAGGAGCAGCATTTGGATCTACTTGAAATTCTGGAAAAATTTGGTTGTGCATCCAAACTGCTGTAGCAGATGTGTGAAGTTTTACCTCATGAATATGGTCATGTACTGTTGCATTCATATCTTTCAATTTTTCTTCCTAAAGAGTTTTCATGGTACTATCAGATTTTTCTAGATATTCCTTTACTAATTTCTCCCCCTTTCTGACTTCTATGGATAGGGTACTGATAGCATCCTCTTTGAACTTTCCAACTTCTTCACATGTCTTGAAGTTGTGACTTTCAGCATTCTTTTCCAATTGAATTTGATTATTTGCCAGAGTAACTGATTGGTCCATGACATGACCAATACTAGTGATTGTATGGTCTAAGGCTTTCCACCTATTTGGAACAGGTGTTTGAGAGAATCAGTATTATGCTGTATTTCAGCAAAGCCTTTGCTCATCTCTTTTTCTAGATTAGTCATTTTGTCAGTGACAACTTTAAGAGAGTCGTCAAAATATGTTCTTTGCTGGGCAAGCATAAACTCAATCTTACCCAGGAGGGTATCTGTAGTATTTGCTTCAGCTGGAAGAGGTAGGATAGGAGCAGTCCAAGAAACTAATTCTTCAATAATTACTGAGCTTTGGCCTCTGGTGGTGTGAATCATGGTGTCTCCTTCCTCACCAATAATAGTAGGGAGGGAGAAGTATAGGCTTCTGAGGGGTGGTTCAACTTCTTCAGGAGATACTTCTTTATCATCAGAAATATAAACTGTTTCTTCATTTTGTACATCCTCAATAGGAGATTGGGGGTAAGAATGTTCTGGTTCAGGAGAATGGTCTGGTTCAGGAGAATGTTCTGGATGGGATGGTTCTAGTTGAGAGGATTTATCTTGGTGAGATGGATGGTCTTCTTTTGGCAGAGGGAATAGATGATCTTTAGAGTTGAGTTCCTCTATCATCCTGTTGATGTCTTCTTCTGTAGATATCACTTGATCATGTACTTGATCATCAGTAAGCAGTTCTTTAGTGTTGGATCACTAGTTTGGATTTGAGCTAAGGTTCACTATTAGGATGTTTTGACCCACCTTGTATAGCCAGGGTGAAATTTATCAGTCATAGAGTTTAGGCTAGTCTTTAGGATCAATCTTCATGGACCAGCCTGCATCGAACTTCATTAGAATCAAGACTTAGAAGAATTCAAAGTTCAGTATATTAGTTCAAAGTTCTTCGAACTCAGCTCGACGATCGTCGATCTTGGATCGACGAACTCAGAGTTCTTTCTTTGAGCTGAGCTTGACAATATTCGAGCTCAGGTCGACAATTTCTTCCATCAAACAGATTCTCTGATCGACGAACTTGGAGCTCAGAACTAGTAAGATATATCCAGACTGATGATCGCTGAGCTCAGGTCAACGAAGACAGATTTCTCAGATTGACGAACTTTGAGTTCAGGTCGACGAAATCTATTCTGTGCTCGACGAATTCTGTCAGTTCAGTATTTCCTTGTTCTGCAGTTCATTTTCAGATTAACCAAGGCTGATTTAATATATTGTTGCCTAAATTGCTCTGAGTAATTTAATGCATATATTCTTGTGAATATAGCCGTTCATTGGCAGCATTAATTATTGGATTTCACAGAGCAAAATGCGGCTTAATAACTAGGATAGTTGAGGAATCAAGTTAATGCCCTTCTAGCCGTTTGTCCAAGTTCCAAGAATTCTACAGTTAATCAAGGAATGGAATTCAAAATTCAGAAGATAGAATTTCAGAAGAAATATAAAAGTGTTTTTCAAAAGGATTGAAGACAGACTATAGAAAATAAAAACAGAATACAGTAGTTGTACAGATCGACCAAGAGTCTGAAAAATTCATTCTGTCTTCATCAATTAGAAAATCTTCTCCAGGCTTTTCAAGAGACACAAAATCAATATCAGTCTGAAAAGCATGCTGGAGATTATCATCTCTCTGAAGACCTACACCTTGAAGCAAAGCTCCAGTCTTCTTGAACCATTCAACATCTCAGGGGGAGCTTTGACATCATCAAGCAATCCACTAGTTTTCTCTCAGTGATTTGAGACAGAGAAGACAACATCATCTCTTTTCCCTATCCTGTATACAGGGTTTATTAACCCCCTTCAAAAGTTTATTATTGGTTTTTGGGCACCTGATCAAAAGCCTAAAGGGTTGCGAGATCTCCGTGCAAATAGATCTTGTGGTGGCAGTCACCTGATCAAAACCTATTAGTGGATTCCTACCAGGGTGGTAGAAGAGTGGATGTACCCAAGTTAAGGGGAACCACTATAAAATTTCTTGTGTTGTCTGGTTTCCCTTTTTCTTTCTGTACTGTGCTGTGTTAGTTTAGCATTCATCTCTTTAATTAATAGTAGTTATCACCTATTTTACAGCCAAATTTTATAAATCTAAAAAAAGTTTTAAAGCTCTATTTACCCCCTCTAGAGCCAATTATATATTTCCCCAAGTCACTTTGAATTGGTGATAGTGGTTTATTATTTCTTTAAATTTGTATCAGTGGCACCATCTCTGGGTATCAGGTTACTCTAACCCTCACCGTCTTAACAGAAATCTTTGGTTTGGAAAATGGCGATGAAGATATTGAGATAGAAAGTTCTGATTTTGATAATATGTTAATTAAAATGGGTCATACTAGTGAGAACCCTAACAAGCTCCTCAAAAAGAACTTGTCTACTTAATACAAGTTTCTTGCTGATGTTGTGGGAAAGGTCTTGCTGGGCAAGCATACTGCTCATGACTACATTACAAGACATCAGTTTTTGGTGATGTGTGCTGTAGTGAATAAGAAAGCACTACACTGGGGAAAGACATTATTTGACTTAATCAAAAAGAAGAATACTAAGAAGGAAGTTTGTTTTGGGAGGATACTAGGGATTTTTCGCCAGGAGAAGGCATCTGAATCACTAGTCTCACAAACCATATTCATCAATGCATCTAAAAGGCTGACCTGTGCCTTATTTAGCAGATGGGAGAGGTCCATCACCAAGCCTTCCATGGCTTCTACCTCTTCCAGGACTTCTGAGGGTACCAGGGCAGCTCTAGCCGCTCCCCCACCTCCAGAAGAAACTCCTTCCATCAAAATTTCTACACCTCCCTCTCAACAACAACCTCTTCCTCAACATGTTTCAATTCCTTTATCAACTCCCCTCCAACAACCATCCTCTGCCTCAACATCACAAGTTCAATCTCCAACACCACCTACCTCACCAATGCATCAACCAACAACTCCTGCATCTACAGAACACATTACACCACATTTATTTCCATTACCACCTCATCTTGATGACATACCACTTCACAACCTTCTGTCAATTCCATCATTTGAATTACTAACATCATCTCCTAACCATATTCTATCATCTCCAGATGCAATCATGACTGATACTCCACCTCTCATGTCATCCTCCATCATCCATCCATCTGTATCTACTCAGACACCTCCTGAGTTTATGCAATTGGATTCTCCATCCATCTCCAACATCATGGAGCTCATCACTCCAACCCTCAGGAATCTCATAGCAGAGGCAATTGCACCTCTTGCTGATTCCATCTCCTCCCTCTTTGCTCTCTTTGCTGCTGCCCCCTCTGTCCCTTCTTCTTCTTCCGGGGGATTGGCTTTAGGACCCTCTAAAACCAGGCAGGGGGAGATGTCCTATGAAGAAGTTCTAGCTCTTTCTACTCCAGCAACAGTAGCAGCAGTAGCAACAACAGATGTACTTATGGATACAACAATTACAAAAAATGTAAATACAGATACAGAGTTATTAGATTTTCTTGAGATAGATCCCTTAGATTTTGATATTGAGCTCACTGAGGTTGAGATTGACGAACCATTCTTTTATCTAGTCCCTTATGTGGACTTAACTAATTTATTAAGTGATTTTGATACTTCATTCTCTTCCCCTTCCTGAGCAAGCTTTCTCCAAGGCTATTGTGTGTTATTCTGCTTCAGTTTGTCCAGAAGTTATGGACCAAATAAAGGTAAGTTTGGCAGCCCCTGTAATATCAGAAATACCAGTTGCTGAAGAGGTGTGCAGTCCTCCTCCTCGAATGTGGGATGAGTCCCCAATTCCAAATTTGCATGACATCATTGCAGACATGGAAAAAGAAGATGAAATTCAAATTATTGCTAAAAGTGTCGCTAAACTAGAAATTCAAGCATAGCCTCAAACTGAGAAGCTCATCTTTGAAGAAATTTTGAAAGAGATTGATGGTGTGTATGCCAATCCTCCTGGTTCTTCTGATGACAATGATGATGATGATGATGACTCAGAAGACTCTGATGAACCAAAGTCAAAGAATAAGATACCTAAGAAAAGAAAAGTTATTCCTAAGGCTGTTCCTAAGCCAAATCCTACTGCAGACACACCATACTACATATTGAACATGATCACTCCTTATCCTTGTATGCCTCAGTGGATGTGGCTATCTAAGAATGAACAAAAAAAGGAGAAGTGGAGAAGATACAGGTCCCCTCCTAAGCAATTTAGAAAGGATCCTCCCCCTCCTCCTCCATCCGGAGGGGCCTCTAGAAGTGTCTCTCATTGAACAACTCCAATCGCCAAAACATATCAAAGACATTCCATGCCAAGTTCTCAGGACAGCAAGCACCAGCACCAACAACATTCTACAAGAGGCAATCCACCTTCATCTACAGAGCTAAAGAATCCTTCAACATCTCATGATGAATCAAAGAAGGACAGCAGTCCTAAAAGGCCAGAATCTCCACCAATTCCCTTTGTGGATCCTGAACAGGAGAACACTGCTAAGATGGCCAGATTTCAAGAACTTATTGGACTATCTATGATTAACAAAGCTAAAGCAGAAGGCAAGGATCCCACTCAATATTCTACCATGGCTTCCTACAGGAAAGAATAACTAAAGAGGTATGATAAAGCAAATCAATTTTTCAATGTAGATGCTTACATGAAGCTTCACCCAAAGCAGTTGTTCCAAGAGCTACATCAGACAACATCATTTGAGCTGCTGATATGACAATGTCTAAGAGATAAGCAGCCAATCCCAACAGGGAAATAATCTTCAGACAACCATCTGAGAAAGTAGAGAAAGACAAAACCAAGAAGCCTAAATAACTTTTTGATTAATTTTTTGAACTACTTATGTTAATTTGTCACAAGGCACTTGGTGTATATATCTGCTAGATTTTTATTTTTCTGCTAGACATTTGTTGTCTTCCTTTGTGATTATTTTTTAAGTCTTGTTTATTAGTGACCTCACCCAAATATAGGGAAATTGTTGGATCCCTAGTTTGGATTTGGGCTAAGGTTCACTATTAGGATGTTTTGACCCACCTTGTATAGCTAGGGTCAAATTTGTCAGTCCTAGAGTTTAGGCTAGTCTTTAGGATCAATCTTCATGGACCAGCTTGCAGTGGACTTCAGGAGAATCAAGACTTAAAAGAATTCAGAGTTCAGTATATTAGTTTGAAGTTCTTCGAACTCAGCTCGACGATCGTCGATCTCGGTTCAACGAACTCAGAGTTCTTTCTCTGAGTTGAGCTCGATGATATTCGAGCTCAGGTCGATAATTTCTTCCATCAGACAGATTCTCTGATCGACGAACTTGGAGCTCAGAACTAGCAAGATATCTCCAGTCTGATGATCACTGAGCTCAGGTCGACGAAGACAGATTTCGCAGCCCGACGAACTTTGAGTTTAGGTCGACGAAATCTGTTCTGTGGTCGACGAATTCTGTCAGTTTAGTATTTCCTTGTTCTGCAGTTCATTTCCAGATTGACCAAGGCTGATTTAATATATTGTTGTCTAAAATGCTCTGAGTAATTTAATGCATATATTCTTGTGAATATAGCCGTTCATTGGCAGCATTAATTACTGGATTTCACAAAGTAAAATGCGGCTTAATAACTGGGACAGTTGAGGGATCAAGTTAATGCCCTTCTAGCTGTTTGTCCAAGTTCCAAGAATTCTGCAGTTAATTAAGGAATGAAATTCAAAATTCAGAAGACAGAATTTCAGAAGAAATATAAAAGAGTTTTTTAAAGGCATTGAAGACAGACCATAGACAACAACAACAGAATACAGTAGTTGTACAGATCGACCAAGAGCCTGAAAAATTCATTCTGTCTTCATCAATCAAAAAATCTTCTCCAGGCTTTTCAAGAGACACAAAATCAATATCAATTTGAAAAGCTTGCTGGAGATTATCATCTCTCTGGAGACCTACACCCCAAAGCTCCAGTCTTCCTGAACCATTCAACATCTCAGGGGGAGCTTTGACATTATCAAGAAATCCACGTGTCTTCTCTCAGTGATTTGAGATAGAGAAGACAACATCATCTCTTTTCCCTATCCTGTGTAAAAGGTTTATTAACTCCCTTCAAAAGTTTATTGTTGGTTTTTGGCACCTGATCAAAAACCAACAATAAACTTTTGAAGGGAGTTAATAAACCCTTTATACAGTATAAGGAAGAGAGATGATGTTGCCTTCTTTGTTTCAAATCACTAAGAGAAGACTAGTGGATTGCTTGATGATGTCAAAGCTCCCCCTGATATGTTGAATGGTTCAAGAAGACTTGATCATGTACTTGATCATCAGTAAGCAGTTCTTCAGCAAGAGCAGAAACTTCTGAAGATATAACAGCAGGTGGAGCAACATCTGAAGGAAAAGTAGACTGACTTATCTCTGGGATAGAGGTGTCTCTAACAGCAGCAGATGGGGCTGAATCTTCTTTTAGAACTATATTTACAGCAGCAGGTGAAGTGGTGACTTGGGCTGGAATTTCTGTATGGACTGTGGCTGGAGTTGAACTTTGAGTAGGCTGTACTTGCATGGATGGAGCAGGCTCACCCACAATAACTGAATCAGTTATTTTATGAGAGGGTGAAGATGGAGTCTTGACTTTATATTCATCTGTTCTTGGTGCTTGGTCAGATTTTTGAAGATTGATCTCCCATCTTTGGATGAAGGTGATTGATACTTTCTTCATGTGGTGAAGGGTCATGGCCTTAGCCATAGAAAACACATCTGGCTTCATCTGATTCAAATAAAGAGATAAAATTCTCCCATAATTGGGGTTTTTGATACTTGCCTTGATTTTATCAAAAATTATCATGTCCCATTGATTTTTCTTTCTGCAGATAAAAGCAGTCATCATGGCAAAGAACTCTGGTGTGATGTAGCTTATAGAGCTTGTGCGATTGAGAAGGACTTTTCCAAGAATGTCTGCAAGCAATTTGCTCACAACATTCATATACTGTCGACGAACTGTGTGGGTAGAATTGGGAAGGCCACAGAAACCGTAAGCCCATTCATAATCTGAACTTATGAGGTCATCTTCCATGTCGATAACTAGCAGTTGCAGAAACTGTGAAACAGAGTGTGAAGTCATTTTCACCTTGATGTCCCGAACCCTAAATTTCAGCACTTTCCCATTCCGCTTGATCTTGGCATGTTGGGAGAATTCCTCTACATCAGAAACAAGTACTCTGCAAGGGTGTTCAAGAACGAAAGATAATCCAGCGGTGTCGAGCAAGATGAGGACATTTCTGAAATCGTCAGAAATGTCGCCAAAATTCAGTGGAGATGAGTTCGCTGCCGATGTCTAGCTTCGATGAGGAGGCCATTGATTGAAGAACTAAGCGTCTGCTGGCCGGAGAGAAGAGAAATAGGGTTGTTTCAGCAGTGCGACGGAGACGGAGGAGGTGACGAGTTTTTTCTCGAGAGTAGGGTTTTGAATTTCGGGAATAAGAAATTTCTGGACTTAATCTATTTATATATTCCTTAAATCTTGATGATTAATGAAATAAACAATGCTAAAATACCTGGAGTAAGGCGGTTGAAGTGCTGGGTGCCAATATCAAAAATTTGAACTTGGGGAGAGATATTGCATCTGATTTCTCGAGTGAGGTATCTGTGCTCGAGAGAAAGAAATGATGTACTCAAGAAATGAAAGTTTGTTCTCGAGTAGAGGGATTCTTGTTCTCGAGTAGAGCAATTTTTCCCGAGAGGCACGTCTATTTTTCTTGAGAATAAATGATGTACTCGAGAAAAGTAGTCCAGACTTAGAGTTTTCTGATTTTTGAGAAGTAACCCAATCTTGAACTTTACTTGAGACCTTTTTATTCATTCTTCCTTGTTGAGCATGCCAAGTTTTGTTTTGAAGAATTAGAACTTGGCCTCGTCTAGTGACTTCGTGAAAATGTCTGCAACCTGCTTGTCAGTTGGAACATACTAGAGATTGATGTCTCCATACTCCACATGCTCCCTGATAAAATGGTATCGCAGCTCTATGTGCTTTGTCCGGCTGTGAGAGACTGAGTTGTTGGCTATTTTAATTGCACTAGAGGAGTCGCAAAACATCAGAATGTTCTTGAACTTCATATTGTAGTCTTCATATTGGTTCTTTATCCATAATGATTGTGTACAACAACTGCTGGCAGAAATGTATTCTGACTCGGGCATTGAAATTGCGACACAATTTTGCTGTTGCTGCTCCATGAAATGAGTCTTCTTCCGAGAAATTGACAAGTCCCAGAGGTGCTTTTCCCGTCATATTTGCTTCCTGCAAAATCTGCATCTAAAAAACCTATCAGTTTGCTATCATTATTTCTTGAGTACCATAAGCCAAGATTTGGTTTACCTTTAAGGTATCTCAAAATCTGCTTTGCAGCAGCGTAATGAGATTCCTTAGAGTTCACTTGAAATATAGCACACACACATGTTGAAAATATTATGTCCGGTCTACTAGCAGTAAGATAGAGCAAGAATCTAATTATGCTTCTGTACTTAGATTCATCAAAAGGTTTCCCTTTCTCATCCTTGTCCAGAGACATAGCTGAACCCATTGGAGTCCTCATAGTGGTTACGTTCTCCATTTCGAATTTCTTAATTAAGTCCTTGGTGAATTTCGTCTGAGAGATGAAAATTCCATCTTCAAATTGTTTTACCTGAAGTTCTAAGAAATACTTCAGCTCTCCCATATTGCTCATTTCGAACTTCTCTTGCATAAGTTTGGAAAACGTTTTGCAGAGGTTGTAGTCAGCAGAGCCAAATATGATGTCATCGACATAGATTTGCACTAGCATTATATTGTCTTTTATTTCCCTAAGAAATAATGTCTTATCTATCTTTCCTCTTGTGAACTTGTTCTCAAGAAGATAGTTAGACAATGTCTAATACCAAGCTTGAGGAGCTTGTTCCAAACCATATAAATCTTTAAATAATAGATAAACGTGCTTAGGATGGTTAGAATCAATGAAACATGGAGGTTGTTTCACATATACTTATTCCTTTATGTTGGGTCCATTGATCCCAATGACCCTGATTTGATGATGTCAAACTTGTCAATGAGATAGACATAGTTGTATTTGATGTATGGTTAAGTTCATACAAACAGATTAGTCTTTATCACAATGATTGGACATAAAGTTCAAGAGATAATGACAGGTGAACTCTAGGTGGAGCTGGAAAATCAGAAAAATGCCCAAGTCCAAAAGCATTGAGTGAGGCAAGCTCACTCAATGCTATTCAGCTAATAGCGTTAAGAGAAGGCGGACAGGAAAATTACCTAAGTCCAAAAGCATTGAGCGAGGCAAGCTCACTCAACGCCATTCAACAAAAAGCGCTGAGACAGTTGAGAACGCTGAGAAGAAAGCGCTGAGACAGCCAAAAAAGTTGACTAAGACAAAAATCGCTGAGACAGCTGAGACCGCTAAGAAGAAAGCGCTGAGACAGCCAGAGAAGTTGACTAATATAACACCCCAAAACTCGGAAATGATCTGGTAGCGTCTTGAGGGAAATCTGGGGCATGTTAAGGGTCACACGACCTTGGACACAGGCATGTACATGGCCGTGTCCTGCACGAGTTCGATGATTTTCCCATTTGGTCGACGAAATACGTTCGACGATCCTTGGAGGTCGGGTACACGACCTGATACACAGACGTGTCCAGGGTCGTGTCCTGCTCTGTGTTAGCCGGGCTGTGTAGGGGGAGGAACACGACCTGGAACACAGGCGTGTGCTGGTCGACACGGGCATATCAAAGGTTGACACGGGCATATCGAGTAACCGTATCATCTTCGGGATGTTACGGTTTTCTGCGTCACTTGAGGAACACGCCCCGTGACACGGGCGTGTCAAACAGTATACGGGCGTGTTTGATCTCTGTCCTACTCTGTGTTCGACGATCGTGTTCAGATCGTGAGACACGACCTATGACACGGGCATGTCACAGGCCGTGTTCGGCCCAGGAAAGTGTTTTTAGGTGCGAATCGTGGTAGTTCATTTCCTTCTAATGGGATCTAAGGGTCCATATTGGTCCTTGCTGTTATAAGGCCGGGAATAGTGGGTGAAACCCTCATTTCTCTTAAAGCTTTCTCTTTCTAAAGTGTTAGAGAAAGGGGAGAGCAAGGAAGAAGGAGAAGGAGAAATCCGACAACCAGTGGAGCTTCGAAGCTTCGAATCGCAAACCGAGTCGAGATCTGCGGAGGTAAGGTCGTTGTGGTGCTTTTATTCCGGCTAGTTTTCCATGGGGCCGAAGCAAACCTCTAGGGTAACGATTCTCTTCTTGGACATGTGAAGTCCTCTTTCTTTATACATAGGAAACCCGCTCTCGCGAGTATGCGGTGAGTGTGTGGTTTTCATTTGGGTGAACATGATCAGTCCCCGTAGTTTTGCATGTAAAGTTCGGAATCGAAGTACAGACATAGGCATGGTGTGTGAAGCCTACCCAGACAAGTTGGTCTGGATCAGTGATGTTTCATTATGCATGAATAGCTGGAGAAGACTCCTTGTTGATGGATGTTTTCGGGTTTCTTCATGATAGATTGCAGCTGGGAGCCTTGGCGATTAACTCCAAGGTGCACCTGGAAATCTGGGCAAAAGCGATGTTCTGCCATTTTGGTGGACTGAGAGCCAGCCTTGTACATAGTCGGACTATGTACTGTTGTTTGATCGATAATCGGGATTTGGGGAAGCTTAACTCGCGTCGATGACTTAAATTGTTGTGGCGATATGAGCAACGAGTTGAGTGGAACCGTACCAGCTCTATGTGGTTCGGTTAAGAGGCCTACCTACATGTTTGTTATAACATAAAAAACTCATGAATGTCCACTTAGGAATGAAAATACACATGTTTGAGGAACCTGCGTGTTCCTATAATTACTTTTTGCAATTTTGTTTGGTCACTTAATGGTGTGTTGTACTATTATAGGTGACCAGGAGTGGTGTAGGGCAGTCTGAGCGCCCGGTTTCTGAGGCAAGTAGTGCACCAGATGACGTGCCTGCAACCCGTCCTTTTATAGAAACCATTCGGATGGTGGTTAAAGAGCTGTTCGCTATGTTCAAATCCCGTCTTGGTGGGCAGGTGCATCCCCCTATTGCTGGCATGGCTGCAGTACCGATTGGCGCGCTGGAGCAAAGGGCATGTGGAAGAACATCAGAGCGGCAGTTGAATATGCTTTTGACTCAGGGAACGCACTCAGTGTATGAGTATTTGCATGCGTTTGTCCTGACAAGCAGGTATCCAGGGTTTGAGTTGGAGAACAACAGACCACAGTTAATAGATTTTACAACGGTTTGTATGATGATTTACGACTGCTGTTGTTAGGAACAAAGCTACTTGGATTCCGAGCATTGGTGGAGTCGGCTCGAGATTTGGAAGAAGATTTGGCAAAAGTCAACCATACGTAAGAGTTCAGGGTGCCAAACTTTGCAGGTTCAGCAAAGTCTGAATGCCGCAGGAGGAGGATTATGAGATCTAGAACATCTACTAGTCGAGCTCCACTCACTTGTTATACTTGTGGCAAGTTAGGACACTTAGCCTGAGATTGTCGTGATGGTGCACGGAAGACAAACAAAGGTATGTCAGGAGCGGTTATAGGACAGAGTGCCAGAGAACGTAGTGGTATTCCAGTGGCAAAGAAGACTGGACCTGGAGTAGCAATTGGGAGAGGCCCAATTATATGATAACGGGATATTGTGATTCCCACTAGGTGGGAGATTGAGAGAACGATAAAGCACAAATGCATATTTGTTCTATAGAAACATACCCATTTCATGGAGCTCTCGCAAATAGCAGACAACTGCCCTGTCCTCCACCGAAGCGGAATGCATGACATTATCAAATACTGCCTATAAAGCCACCTGGTTACAAGCCCAAGAAAAGCAAATCACATATTTACCAATAGAGAAGAAAGACGAAGAACCAGTATTGCTCAAATGTGATATCATATCTGCTATAATTGTAACACTCTATCCGTCACACAAAATATAATAGAGGGTCTGGCAAGGGCCCCATGCCATATTCCACAAACAGACAACAGATTTACATCTTAATATCAAAGACTAAATGAATCCTAACTCAGAGCATTCTAACGGAAGCTTCATAGGTTAACTTTTTGAACTCAGGAATCACAGCAACGTCTACTATATAACCACTGGAATGTTCTTACAAAATACACAAAAGTCACTATCGTCCGGCGAGAGTCACTGTCGTCCGGTGAGAGTCACTGTCGCCCGGCGAGAGTCACTGTCGCCCGGCGAGAGTCACTGTCGCCCGGCGAGAGTCACTGTCGCCCGGCAAGAGTCACTGTCGCCCGGCGATAGTCACTGTCGCCCGGTGATAGTCACTGTCGCCCGACGATAGTCACTGTCGCCCGGCGATAGTCACTGTCGCCCGGCGATAGTCACTGTCGCCCGGCGATAGTCACTGTCGCCCGGCGATAGTCACTGTCGCCCGGCGATAGTCACTGTCGCCCGGCGATAGTCACTGTCGCCCGGCGATAGTCATTTCTGTTCTCAGCTCTTCGCTTGGCCTCTCCCAATTGCTACTCCAGGTCCAGTCTTCTTGGCCACTAAAGTTAGCATACTACAAAACAGAAGAACAACTTGCAGATCTGCTAACCAAACCGCTACCATGAGTACAATTCCTCAAGCTAAGAGCAGCCATGAAAATAGGCTTATCTCCAGATCAAGAGGGGTGAAGGAGAAGGCCGAGTGATCTGGCGATGCAAGTTCCGATCATGGCGACACCAGAAACTAGCAAAAATGAAGCAGAAGAGTAAGGGATTTTGCGACATCAGTAACAGAGAAGACACCATCTGCTAAGGAAAGAGATAAAGCAAGAAGATAAAGCAAACCAAGAAAGTCTTTAGAAAATAAGATGGTCATTAAAGCAAAAACAAGAAAATGATATAACTGAGTTTATTATAAACTTGTAAAAGCCCATTGGGCTTCTTTATATATCTGCAGATAATGTAATATCATGTTATGTGAAATAAAAACTAAACCTGAGCCTTCTTCTTGTGTATTGTGCCTGTAAAAAATATTAATCAAAGAACATTGTATTGCTATTTTCCTACGATAGTGATTCTAGAGAAATACGAGAGGGTACTATCCTCTTCTCTCATGTTCAAGGTTTCAAACTCTTGCCACAAATTTTGAAGTTTGAAGAACACTACTTTGGCTGATCCTTGGAAATCAGTCTTGAGAATGCTCTAAGCTTTCTTAGAAGTTTGAGCACTTATGATCCTAGGGAAGATGCTTCTTCCTATTCCTTGTTTGATATATAGAAGGGCCTTGGCATCCATTTTAGGTTCTCTGAATACTCTTTTAACTGAGTAGAATCTCATGTCGATGTTAAATCTTCAGTTATAGGTTGTGGAAATCCTATTTGAATCAAGTCTCACAACCCTTGGGGCATGAATAGCATGCGCATTTGAACATGTCAAAAGTCTTATGCCTCGCCTTTGAATATTGGGACACCATTTGGGGAGTACAAGAAATTCTGACTTGTGTCGCTACATGAAGCCATATGAGGAAACACTGCTAAAATGGACAGTGGGGGATCAAATAGATATTGTTGGAAACGTGTATGGGTTCCCGCTTAATCCCAACTCCACAATCAACTTCACTTAACGCCAAAAAACTCAAAACCAAAGTGCGAGACCACCACCACAAACCGCCACAGACTGCGTGACCTCCCTTCTGCTAGGCGAGTACCCCACTCGCGCGACCAGCCTTCCGCGAGACAACCACACCAAACCACCTACCCGTGCGGCTTGCCTCCTCCATACGCGAGTTCCCGCCTTCACACATGAGCACCACCCAAGCGAGCAGGCACGGCGAGACCGACGCGGCGGGACCGACTGGCGAGACCTCCACACGCGAGCACACAAGCCGCAACGCTTGTTCTCGAGGCGAGATCAAGCCGCGACCACTCCTTCTCCGAACCTCTCCTGCGGGATCACCAAACTGCGAGCTGCTTACCTCTCCGCGAGCTGATACGGGCAAGATCACCACACAGACCGCGAGTGCGCAAACCGTGAGCACCACTTCTCGCGGCGAGTTCGCCAAACCGCACGGCGTCTCCTTCTAACCGCTCGGTTAGATCTCGCACCAGCTCTGCAGCACTCCTCTCTCAAAACTCACACTAAGACTTGGGAAGTTTTTCTCTCAATTCATCCATCAAAAAAATGTACAAGGGGGGCCTTTATATAGGCAAAAGAAAAACTAGAAAACTCTCTCATCATAAATGTACACACCCTCTCTCATAATAAATGCATACATAAAAAATACCCATAAAAAAACTTTGACTTGTTGACCTGGTCAACCAAGTCAATCTCCAACAAACTCCCCCTCAAACTTGGCAGACCATGACGAGTTTGCCTTTGAGCTTCTCGAATGTCTCCACCTTCAACGCCTTAGTGAATATGTCCGCGATCTGCTCTCCGGTTGGGCAATACACCACCTCCACTGTCTTCTGATCCACTTGTTCACGGAGGAAGTGATATCGGGTCTCGATATGCTTGCTCCTCCCATGCAACACTGGGTTCTTTGCGAGCTGGATGACAGACATGTTATCCACTAATACTGTCGTTGGCCCTTCCTACGCGTGATGCAACTCCCCCAGAAGGTTCCGTAGACAGATGGCTTGGCAGGCGCATGCCGCCGCCGCTATGTACTCCGCTTCGCAAGATGATAAGGTTATAGTATCCTGCTTCTTAGAACTCCATGAGAACGTCGCGGTTCCCATGTTGAACGCATACCTGGAAGTACTCTTCTGATCGTTCACATCTCCACCATAGTCGCTATTCGAGTAGCCGACTAGCTTCAACTCTCCTCCAGATGAGTACTTCAGGCCATGGTCCCGAGTCCCGTTCACATACCTCAGGATCCTCTTTGCTGTTGTGAAGTGGTCATGTTTGGGCTCCTCCATGTGCCTGCTTACTATCCCGATCGCATACATGATGTCCGGCCTAGTGAAAGTCAAGTACCTTAGACTTCCAACCAGGCTCTTGAACATAGTTGGGTCCACTCCTTCCTCTTTGGAATCCTTCCTCAGCTTTGTTCTAGGGTCCGCAGGGGTGGAGATTTCCTTGCTACCCTCAATCCTGAACTTCTTCAGAATCTCCTCGGCATACTTCTTCTGGGAGATGAAGATCTCATCTTCTCTCTGCTGCACCTCAATTCCCAAGAAGTAGCTCAGCTCTCCCAAGTCCGTCATCTCGAAATCCTCCATCATCAGCCTCTTGAATTCTTCGAACATTGCATGGTTGCTCCCGGTGAATATCATGTCATCCACGTATAGACATAGGATCATGATATCCCCACTCTTCTCCACATTCATGTAGAGAGCATACTCATATGGGCACTTGATATACCCATGCTCCTGAAGGAATTTGTCTATCCTCCCATTCCAAGCTCGAGCTCCCTGCTTCAGTCCGTACAAGGCTCTGCCCAGCTTGCATACTTTTCTCTCCTTGCTTTTCACCACGTACCCTGGAGGCTGCTCGATGTACATATCCTCCTCCAGGTACCCATTCAGATACGCCGCCATAGCATCCATTTGCATGATAGTTCATCCGTAGTGTGCCGCCAGTGCGATGATCAGCATTATAGTATCGATCCGCGCCACTGGGGCGTAGACATCACCATAGTCCACCCCTTGGACTTGTCTATACCCTATCACTACCAGCCTTGCCTTGCATTTCTCTACAACTCCATCTTTGTTTTTCTTCACCTTGTAAACCCATTTCACCCCGAGGGGTTTGTGGCCTGCCGGTGGATCAGCTAGCTCCCATGTATCGTTCTTCTTTATGGAAGCCATCTCGGCATCCATCTATTGGGTTTTCTCTATGAGGATGGCACAACACTTGTGTACGCAGCGGAAGATTAAAAAACATCAAGAAAAACCCAAAAGAGATGGGATCGGGCCATGGTAGTTGAATCAAGAAGTTAACATACAACTAGGCAAAAATTACCTCGGTGGCGTTGAGTCACAACTCAACGGAGATGCTCCAAGCTTCGTGTTCTTGCTGGTGGCGAGTTTTACATGGAATGATATCCACGTCTCCGCAGAAATCCACACGAGCGGGAGAACACTGATTTTTTCGTCGCACGGATAATCGGGAAGGAGAATGACCACACCTTGCTTTTCCACGGACTGCTAGGTCCGCGCCAGGGATAGCAACACCAGCGACAATCGCCGGAGAGGAGGAGGTCGACGGAGCGAGCACGATGGCAAAACGATTCCGTCGGCGGGATTCGGGATCGGCGGAACGAACGAAGAACACTTCCATTCCAACGGCGATTCCGATTCGATCAGCTCGAGAGAGCATTCCCAAAAACCCTAAGTATCTATTTATACCAAAGACATAAACAGACTTAGGGATATCGCTATCCGCAGACCACCCAAAAAACTAGGGTTCCATAATCGGAGAGAATCACCTAGCAGATTCGGTGAGAATCAATCGGCGAGAATCACCTAGGATCGGCGAGAATCACCTAGGATCGGCGAGAATCACCTAGGATCGGCGAGAATCAGTCGGCGAGTATCAGTCGGCAAGAATCAGAGTACAATACTCGACGATTCACGTCGAACGTGGGTTGACGATAATCATCGATCTGCGGTCGACGATAGTCGACCCGCGGTCGACGATACTCGTCGAGCCGCGATAGTCGATACTCGTCGACCCGCGGTCGACTATCGTCGACCCTCGGTCGACTATTCTTACCAATCCTTCAAGGCAACATTTGCCCAACCCGACGATCCTTTAAGGCAACACTTTGCCCATAACCCCATTCAGGTCGGTGATTGGTAACCTTTACCAACACAGTCAATCATCCAACTTCTCCACATCTCTTATGTGCGACCTTGTAGGCTCATATCGCGTTGGCAGTGAGATTACATGTTTGACCACTTCTAGATCACCATGGTAACTCCAACAGTCTCCCACTTGATCTTGAAAGTATCAAACCAAAAACCTCACAAACAATGAGCAGCATCTAGCAATGCATCATTGCTCACCAAGCAATAAGAGTTTATAACTCATAAGCCTTTATGACCAATGTATCATCGTTGTCTTTGTCCCTTTGTCCCTTACATCCGGAAAGAACTAGAGGCATGGACCGTGTCACCCTCGTAATAGCTCAATCCAAGTTTCTTGATCCAGGACGGACTTCCAGAGAATGGTGAGTCCATTATCACATATTGACTCAACCAAGCATGACCATGCATTTCTCAGTCCAGTTCCATCAAGGGGCCCATGGATGCAACTCCTGTCATACAGGAGGACAAATCTCATATCTGCTCACACACAAACACCCAAATGATTCGTAACATGCCCAACAACCACCCTTATCATCAACCTTTCTTAAGGAAGACTTTAGATGGCATCAAAGCACGCTCTTTCTCACTTGATGAATGCTGTGACTTCAGGTCAAAGGACCACAACACCATTGTCAATTGAGACCTACTCGTGACACGATTGGATGACAATCCACAAAGTAGTCTCAGGTTGGGTCTGTCCAATACAACTTGTTCACTAACAAGTACTCACGTGATGACTTGATATCACAATATCATGACCTGTGAGAACCGGTTATCAGTCAACGCACGTGCTAGCCTTCATGTACCATCATCACCCTTAGCTTCTATGATGATACTCGACCAGGGACCTTTTAAGAATGAAGCTTTAAATAAATCATAGGCTCTCACATTCAAGTCACGTACTTGATGTCCCATGGAAGCGAACATTCTAAGGGTATCTATTATGTTAACATTTAACTATCATATAGAAAAACTCATAATAAAAGAACTTGTCATTAATTATAAGAGAAAAACTAGGTACACTGTTCATCATATGAACAAATGGTCAACAAAATACATGTTTACATGTAATCCGCAAGATTCTCACTAGAGTTGATTATTTAGGTATCGTATACCCATCGATCTAGTATGACCATCATGCTTTCTCTGCACGAGAGGCTTTGTCAGTGGATCCGTAATATTCTCCTCAGTCGGCACTCTGCAAATGTTCACATCTCCTCGTTCGACAATCTCACGAATAAGATGAAACCGCCGAAGTATGTGCTTGGAGCGCTGATGGGATCTAGGTTCCTTAGATTGTGCAATTGCACCATTGTTATCACAGTAGAGAACTACGGGACCAACAATGATAGGAACTACATCAAGCTCGCCGATGAATTTCCTAATCCATACAGCCTCCTTTGCCGCATTAGCTGCGGCGATATACTCGGCCTCTGTTGTAGAATCAGCAACTGTCTCTTGCTTGGAACTCTTCCATCTCACAGCTCCTCCATTCAGGCAAAACACAAAACCTGACTGAGACTTGGAGTCGTCTCTATCAGTTTGGAAGCTAGCATCCGTGTAACCACTTACAACGAGCTCTTCCTCTCCACCATACACCAAGAACACATCCTTAGTCCTTCTCAAGTACTTCAGGACATTCTTGACTGCAATCCAGTGACACTCACCGGGGTCTGACTGATACCTGCTAGTCATGCTCAAAGCAAAGGAGACGTCGGGTCGAGTACATAACATCGCGTACATGATTGATCCAATTGCCGAAGCATATGGAATCAACTTCATGCGGTCCTTATCTTCAAAAGACTTTGGACACTGGTCCTTAGAGAGATTCACACCATGAGACATGGGCAAAAATCCTTTCTTGGACTCAAGCATGTTGAACCGCTTCAACACCTTTTCGATGTACGTACTCTGGGTCAAACCCAGCAACTTCTTCGATCTATCTCTATAAATCTTAATACCGAGTATATAAGTCGCTTCACCCAAATCCTTCATTGAAAAGCAGTTCCCTAGGTTGTTCTTAACAACTTTCAGGGTAGGAATGTCATTCCCAATCAACAGTATGTCATCTACATACAATATCAGGAAGACAACAATGCTCCCACTAATTCGCTTGTAAACACAAGGCTCATCTTCATTCTTGATGAAACCAAACTCTTTGATTTTCTCATCAAAATGAAGATTCCAACTTCGAGAGGCCTGTTTCAGTCCATAGATGGACTTATTCAGCTTGCATATTTTAGTGGCTTCATCTAGGGATACAAAACCCTCGGGTTGTGTCATATACACTTCCTCAAGTAGGTTTCCATTAAGGAAAGCCATTTTGACATCCATCTGCCAGATCTCGTAGTCATAATACGCAGCAACAACAAGCAATATCCTTATGGACTTTACCATGGCAATAGGGGAAAAGGTCTCATCATAGTCAATACCATGAATTTGCTTGAAACCCTTCGCCACCAGTCGCCCTTTGAATGTATGTACATTCCCATCCATGTCGGTCTTCTTCTTGAAGACCCACTTGCACCCTATGGGTCGTACCCCTTCAAGTGGTTCCACCAAGTTCCAAACTTGGTTTGCATACATGGAGTCCATTTCAGATTTCATAGCCTCAAGCCATTTGTCGGAGTCTGGTCCATTCATAGCCTCTTGGTAGGTTGTTGGTTCATCATCATGATCCATAAGCAACACATTACCTATTTGAGACACGAGAAATCCATATCTCTCAGGCTCAAACCTCGGTCTACCAGATCTACGTAGGGTTTGTGTTCCTTGAGCAGGTTCTCTAGCTACAACATCTTGTAGTCCTGTCTCAGAATCTAATTCCGGTTCATTCACTACATGTGGTTCTTGAACTTCTTCAAGCTCTACCTTTTCAGTCTTTCTTGATAAGAACTCTTTCTCCAAGAAGACACCAGTCCTTGCGACAAACACTTTGCCCTCAGACGGTAGGTAAAAGTAATACCCTTTCGTTTTCTTAGGATATCCCACCAGATAACATTTATCCGATTTGGGTTCCAGCTTGTCAGGCATTTGACGTCTCACGTATGCCTCACAGCCCCAAATTTTAATGAACGACATACTAGGACGCTTCCCAGTCCATATCTCATATGGTGTCTTCAGAACTGTTTTCGTTAGAGCGCGATTCAATGTCATTGCAGCAGTCTCTAAAGCAAAACCCCAAAAGGAAACAGACAAGTATGCATGACTCATCATCGAACGTACCATGTCTAACAGAGTACGATTTCTCCTCTCAGACACACCATTATGTTGTGGTGTTCTAGGTGGAGTGAGCTGTGATACAATACAACACTCTTTCAGATGATCACGGAACTCATGAATCAGGTATTCGCCACCTCGATCAGATCGGAGTGCTTTAACCCTTTTACCCAACTGGTTTTCTACTTCATTCTTGAACTCTTTGAACTTTTCAAAGGTCTCGGATTTGCACTTCATAAGATACATATATCCGTATCTACTGAAATCATCAGTAAATGTAACAAAGTAGAAATACCCACCTCTAGCCATGGAACTCATGAGTCCGCATACATCACTATGTACAACACCCAAGAGATCCTCAGCCCTCTCAGTATAACCAGTGAAAGGAGCTTTAGTCATCTTGCCTAACAAACAAGATTTGCATCGCTCAAATGATTCATAATCAAATGAGTCCAAAAGTCCATCTCTATGGAGCTTGGATATGCGCTTCTCGTTGATATGGCCCAAACGACAATGCCAGAGAAATGTAGGGTTCGAGTCATTTGTTCTTAGTCTTTTATTATTTTCTACATTACAGATCAGATGGTCCAAGTTCAAAACATAAAGACCATTAAACAATTGGGCTACAGCATAACAAACATCATTCTTAAATATAGAACAACAGTTGTTCTTAATTATAAAAGAAAATTCAATCATGTACAAACATGAAATAGATATAATGTTTCTAGTTATGGCCGGAACAAAATAACAATTATCTAGTTCTATTACAAGCCCACTGGGCAAAGAAAGACGGTAAACCCCTACGGCTACAGCAGCAACTCTTGCTCCATTGCCGGCGCGGAGGTCCACCTCCCCTTTACTCAGCAATCTTCTCCTTCCCAGTTCCTGCACATTTGTACAAATGTGAGAACCACATCCGGTATCCAATACCCAAGATGAAGGAGCAGAAAGGTTTATCTCTATAACGTGAATATTTGAAGCGGAAGTCATACCTCCCTTCATTTTCTGCAGACCTTCAATGTACGAAGGACAGTTCCTCCTCCAATGACCAGCCTTGCCACAGTGGTGGTATTTCCCTTCCTTCACCATGCTTTTCTTTTTCATCAGTGCAGAAGACTTGGACTCAAGATATGACTTAGGTCCCACCTTCGTCTTCTTAGAGCCCTTGGCCTTGCCCTTGCCCTTATGCACCATCAGTATGGGGCTGACAGGCTTGGCCTTCTTCATATTGATTTCGGCAGTTCTCAACATGCCTAGGAGTTCGGGCAGTGTCTTGTCTATTTCATTCATGTTGTAGTTCAAGACGAACTGCTCATAACTATCCGACAACGATTGCAGGATCAGATCTGTGGCCAACTCTTGACCAAGAGGAAAACCCAGCCTTTCAAGGTTCTCAATATACCCAATCATCTTGAGTACGTGAGTCCCTACTGAGTCTCGAACTCCCATCTTGCACTGAAACAACGCTTTTGTGACGTCGAACCTCTCTTGACAAGCCTGCCCTTGAAACATTTTCTTGAGATGCTCATCAATCTCCTTTCACCCCATGTTCTCATGTTGCTTCTGAAGCTCAGAGTTCATAGTGGCAAGCATAAGACATTCGACATCTAAAGCATCATCAGTATACTTCTTATAAGCATCCTTCTCAGCACGGGAAGAGTTCCCGGTCGGCACCTCAGGGGCTTCTTCTTCCAAGACATAGAGCTTTCGCTCTTGCCTGAGAACAATTCTCAGGTTCCTGTACCAGTCCATGTAATTAGTCCCACTGAGCTTATCCTTCTCAAGGATGGCTCTCAGAGATAACGTGGAGTGTGAAACACTTGCCATGGAATTCTACAAGAATTTATACAGAATAAAATCAGTACCAAAATTTCAAATACAATTTATTTTAATTTGGACTTCAATTAAAACACTCTCACTATTTTATTCGAAATGATAGCCCTCACTAACAATTCGGAGAGTTCATGCGAGCTACTCTCTTAGTGGACAAGATTCGTATTTCACCAACACAATGAGTCAGCTTTGGCTTTCCTCTCACGATGCGGTTATTTAGGTAGGCAACGCTTGCCAATTGCATCCTCATGCAATTCTTGTATGGTTGATGAATTACTCCTTACTCGCATCCATCATATGGTGCATGCCAACCCTATGCCTCTAGGCACTCAACCTTTGAGGTCACCTAGTTAAGCTGGACCCGATGTCGACAGTGGGATATCACAATTATCCGCTCGCACCCTTACCAAGATAGATTAATGCACCTTGCTTTGGCAAGACCACACTTCATCGATCGAGGCAGGAAGAGTGTCATCCATCGGAAGGCATCCGAACACTTAATATTTGATGAAGGGATTTTGATTATAGGTTAACAGTTAACCATGATCAACATTTGATCAATGTGCACATCCAAAGAAAAACAATTTTTCTAAAACCACATGCATCCCTTATGTGCACAACCTGACACCATCAACATTTGATAGAAGGAAGGGCTAAATCTGAACATCCGGAAACTTCCAAATCCTCAGATTTACATGCATTGGACAAAAGCAAAGACAACTCAACTTAAAGCAGTAGACAAGCTCATCTCTCTATGTTGGATTCAAAATCCAAAACAAACTCGAGGGATGGTTACTGCTAAGGAGGCTACAATTTCTAACAATTAGAAATTTCCACGAAATCCCAGACGTTCTTGGCGGGGTACCAAGACTAAATCTAGACATTTAGAACACTTTTGAATCCCTAGGTTTACACGCACTGGAATAATAAAACTTCCAATACAACAATCATGGCCGAAACCTCGCTCTGATACAACTATTGGGTTTTCTCTATGAGGATGGCACAACACTTGTGCACGCAGCGGAAGAATAAAAAACATCAAGAAAAACCCAAAAGAGATGAGATCGGGTCATGGTAGTTGAATCAAGAAGTTAACATACAACTAGGCAAAAATTACCTCGGTGGCGTTGAGTCACAACTCAACGGAGATGCTCCAAGCTTCGTGTTCTTGCTGGTGGCGAGTTCTACGTGGAATGATATCCACGTCTCTACAGAAATCCACACGAGCGGGAGAACACCGATTTTTCCGTCGCACGGATAATCGGGAAGGAGAATGACCACACCTTGCTTTTCCATGGACTGCTAGGTCCGCGCCAGGGATAGCAACACCAGCGACAATCGCCGGAGAGGAGGAGGTCGACGGAGCGAGCACGGCGGCGGAACGATTCCGTCGGCGGGATTCAGGATCGGCGGAACGAACGAAGAACACTTCCGTTCCAACGGCGATTCCGATTCGATCAGCTCGAGAGAGCATTCCCAAAAACCCTAAGTATCTATTTATACCAAAGGCATAAACAGACTTAGGAATATCGATATCCGCAGACCACCCAGAAAATTAGGGTTCCAGAATCGGCGAGAATCACCTAGCAGATTCGGTGAGAATCAATCAGCGAGAATCACCTAGGATCGGCGAGAATCACCTAGGATCGGCGAGAATCACCTAGGATCGGCGAGAATCAGTCGGCGAGTATCAGTCGGTGAGAATTAGAGTACAATACTCGACGATTCACGTCGAACGTGGGTTGACGATAATCATCGATCTGCGGTCGACGATCGTCGACCCGCGGTCGTCGATACTCGTCGACCCGCGGTCGACTATCGTCAACCCTCGGTCGACTATTCTTACCAATTCTTCAAGGCAACATTTGCCCAACCCGACGATCCTTTAAGGCAACACTTTGCCCATAACCCCATTCAGGTCGGTGATTGGTAACCTTTACCAACACAGTCAATCATCCAACTTCTCCACATCTCTTATGTGCGACCCTGCAGGCTCATATCGCGTTGGCAGTGAGATTACATGTTTGACCACTTCTAGATCACCATGGTAACTCCAACACCATCGCCATCCTCCAAGATTTCTCCTGGGCAGCTTCTTCATAGGACCTTGGCTCGTAATCTGCTAAGAGACAATATAATGAATAGTTAGCATGAATTGGGACCGTCTCCTTATAGAGCTCCCCCAACCCATTCATCCTGGATGGTGGACTCTCGGAGTCACTCCGACTCCCGCTTCCTCCTCCAGAATTGCCTCCACTTGAGCTTTCCCCTCTTGAATAGGAGATGGAAGCTCCCCCTAAATTTCTACTCAGTGGTGATGGCGGCTCCGCTCCACCATTCTCGGCTCCAGCCTCGTGACCACCCTCTTCCTCATCTTCGAAGAACATGCCCTTCATACTTCTCGTCTCCTCATCCCAGCTCCAGCTGCTTCCTTCTTCAAACACCACGTCCCTCGATACTATGGTCTTTCCTATCACCGGGTTGTAAAATTTGTATGCATTGCTCTCCGGAGCGTAACCAACAAAAATGCACTTCTCGCTCCTATCATCGAGCTTCTTCCTTTTCTGGTCCTGGGTGTGAGCATGAGATACACACCTGAAGACCCTTAGGTGCTTCACATTCGGCTTCCAGCAGCTCCATGTTTCAAACGACGTCATGAACTTCACACTCTTTGTGGGGCATTTGTTCAGTAGATACACCGCACATTTCACTCCTTCCGCCCAGAACATCTTCGGTAGCCCCTTCTCCTTCAACAAGCTCCTCGCCATGTTCATGATGGTGAGGTTTTTCCTCTCTACCACTCTGTTCTGCTGCGGTGAGTATGCCGCCGTCAGTTGGTATGATATTCCATTCTCCCTGCAGAAATTATCAAACAGCCTTGAGGTGTACTCCCCACCTCTATTTGTCCTTAGCACCTTCAGTGGTTGGCACTCTCCTTCTCAGCCATCGCCTTGAACTCCCTGAACTTGTCTAGAGCCTCAGCCTTCTCTCTCAGAAAATATACCCAACACTTCCTGCTGAAGTCGTTGGTGAAGGTAATGTAGTACCTGCTTCCTCCTATTGAAGTAGTCTCAAACGGACCAGCGATATCCGAGTGAACTAGTTCCAGCTGTCTTCTCGCCCTTCTGGACTTGCCTCCTTCAAATGTCAACCTCTTCTGCTTCCCCTTCGTACATGCCTCACAGACCTCCGGTGGAGGCGAGATCATAGGCAGTCCTTCCACCATCTTGGAGTGGGATAGGAGCTTCAACCCAGTGAACCCCAGATGACCCATCCTGTGGTTCCACAACCATGCTTCCTCTTCCTCTTCGGTCCTTGCGAGACACGCCGTCTCCATGACATCTATCCTCAATGTAAAGAGACGGTTTGTCGTCATCTTCACCCTCACTATTTCCTTCCCTTCTTGATCTTTCATAGCTAAAATGCCATCCCTCAACAAAACATGATAGCCCTTCTCCACCAACTGCCCAAGACTTAGGATGTTACTCCTCAGGCTCGGCACATAGAAGACATCATTGAGATGCACCTTCGTACCATTCATAGTGACTGCAATCACTCATCTGCCTTCCACTGAGATCTTTGAAGCGTCGCCGAAACTGACCTCACCACCATTTGGTTAAAGGCTAGTAAACAGCTCCTTATCTCCACACATGTGGTTACTTGCTCCAGTATCCAAGTACCACACTTCATTCTTCTCACCTCCAGCTCCTTGGACGGTTAAGAACATCATTGGGTCGCTTCCCGTGTTACTAGCATCAGCGAAATGGTTGGTATCTCCTCCCTTCCTTGGATCCCAACAGTCGTAGCTCATATGCCCAAACTTGTTACAGTTGTAACATTGGATTTTTGGCATATCGCCTCTTCCTCTTCCTTGACCTCTTCCCTGGTTTCTTCCTTGTCCTCCTACATCGTGTCTCCAACCCTGAGGTTGCTCTGCCTCCTTCTGGTTATACTGATTTCTTCTAAAGTCTCTTCCACCTCTTCCTCCTCTACCTCTTCCTTGGTTCCCTCGGCCATGCTGGCCTCCTCTTCCTGAGCTCTCCCCAAAGTTCAGCTGAGTCTGGAGTGCTTTCCCCAAGCCACTCGACTCTTCATCATCCTACACCATGCGGTACTCATGGGCTTGCATTGAGCCAACAAGTTCATCTACCGCCATCTCGGTGAGATCCTTCGACTCCTCTATGGCTACTACCACGTGTCTGAACTTCTTGGACATAGACCACAGGAACTTCTCCATGAAGCTAACATCATCTATCATTTTCTCATTCCTCTACATCTCATTTGTGAGCGTCCGTAGACGCGTCACGTAGTCACAAACCTTCTCTGAGCTTTGCATCCTCATCACCTCATAATGGGCTCGGAGGGATTGCAACTTCACCTTTTTTGCTTTATCAACTCCCTGCATGGAGCGTTGCAGTATCTCCCATGCTTCACTCGATGTCCCTGCATCAGAGATCTTCTCAAACGTCGCCTCATCAACTCCTTGGTATTAGGGCCTTCTTGTCCCGCTTCTTTGCTTCCTTCAATGCTGTCTTCTAAGTGTTAGTCAATGCTGCCTCCGCTTCAGCAGTAAGCATCTCGACTCCCTCTTCAACTATCTCTCATAACTCTTTGGAGGCGAGTAGCACTCGCATTTGTATACTCCAATTCCCATAATTGGTCTTGGTCAACTTGGGGACTTACCCCGACATTCCACTTCTGATTTCCATCTCCTTGTCACTTAGCCTTCCGAGTCAACTCCCAGGGGATCCAACCTCCCACTGATACCACTTGTTGGAAACGTGTATGGGTTCCCGCTCAATCCCAACTCCACAATCAACTTCACTTAACGCCAAAAAACTCAAAACCAAAGTGCGAGACCACCACCACAAACCGCCACAGACCACGCGACCTCCCTTCTGCTAGGCGAGTACCCCACTCGCGCACCAGCCTTCCGCGAGACGACCACATCAAACCGCCTACCCGCGCAGCTTGCCTCCTCCACATGCGAGTTCCTGCCTTCACACGCGAGCACCACCCAAGCGAGCAGGCACAGAGAGACCGACGCGGCGGGACCGACTGGCGAGACCTCCACATGCGAGCACACAAGCCGCAACGCTTGTTCTCGCGGCGAGATCAAGCCGCGACCACTCCTTCTCTGAACCTCTCCTGCGGGATCACCAAATCGCGAGCTGCTCACCTATCCACGAGCTGATACGGGCGAGATCACCACACAGACCGCGAGTACGCAAACCGTGAGCATCACTTCTCGCGGCGATGAAAGATATGGTACCTAAACACCTAGAGGGGGGGGGGGGTGAATAGGTGACCTAATCCTTTTAAGACTTTAATGGCAGCAAACAGTTAATATCACATATTTCTAACTATTCTATCACAGCAAACACACATCATACACAGCAACAATCACAGCACAGCACAGCAGACACAGTGTTTTATAGTGGTTCCCCAAGATATGGGTACATCCACTTTCCCCCTTCGCCTATCTAGCAGTGTACTAGATTCGACCAAAATTCTCCACTGTCTCAGAACCCAAATTGGTTCCTACACCTCAGGCTCAAAGCCTTACAACTCAGCTTTATCCCAAAGCCTACACTCAGCCACAAAGGCCTACACTCAGCCAATCAAGGCCTATACTCAGAGATAACAATCTCCTACACTCAGGCCAAAGGCCCTACCCTCAGCCTTTATAATTATAGGCTTACAATTCACTTAGATCCAAAGGATCCTACAAGATAAAAATGATTATAGAAATAATAACTCAACAACTCTGAAACAAGAGAGGGGAGTTGAGAGTTTCTTGATGAGTTCTTGGAAGAACTCGGCTGGATACAATCTGACTTAGCTTTCTTCAAAGCTTCTTGAAAATAGAACTGAATAAGATTGTCTCCTTCTGTAGTTGATCCTTGACCTCTGCCACTTAGAATTCAGAATGAATCTGAACCCTTCTTCTCAGCCTAGTTCCAGAGGCTGATTTCTTGGATGGAGCCCTCTCTCTCCAACTTCTTAGATCTGCACTTGGACTGCAAGATCTTCTTGTGTTGATACTCTGTGTACCACTTTAATAACTTGTTTTTCAACAATCTGAACAACAGTTTTCTGTAAACTGTATGTGCCTATTTATAGGCCTTCTTCATGGTAACCGGCTGGTCCGGTTCATAACTGTAAGACCCCTCCTCCCCGGATCCCAAAACACGGCACGAAGGGGGAGTCTTATGCCCGGAACAGCCGCCTTGCGGTAGCATTAGCACACGGGCTAACCTGTACCACAAGACGCCTATTCCGCCGGCTACAACAATATCAATATATCATGCCAACCCAACCAAATAAATAAACAGAAGTCAAATCCACACTAAGTTATAATGTCCAAATACATCAATAATGAGAAGCTAAAACATGCTTCTACAATATATCAGAGTACAGCTAAACATTGCCCAAACGGGCTACATCAGAGTAATCAAAACACTAACATCTGTAACAGACGGTATCGACGGCACCGTCACATCAGGCCCTGTCGTCCTGGCCTGGCTGTCCTGCTGCGTAGTCTGCGGCTGCTCTACCTACGGCGTGACCTCCTAAAGAGGAAGACGTAGCAACCGTTAGTCGAAACGACTAAGTGGTTTCACATCCGCTCCCCCGGCGACTCCTCGGCACCGGGCGGAGAAAAGGAACAAGAGTATAGTATATAATAAGTATGCAAGTAAAGGAAGTACAAGCAGGTGGCAAGGTAATGTAAGAGTAACAACATCATAATCAGCATTTAAGTAAGAACTACACTAAACTAGCAAGTATAAGTAACAGCAGAAAGTAACTTAACTTATAAGAATGCCCATACAAACTTATAAGTTAAGGATCGGGTTACATAAAAGTAACTCATCGTATAAGAGTGCCCATACAAACTTATACGATGAGGATCTTGTGGTGCAATGATATGAAATGCTATGAATGCTATGCAATGACTCACCCATGCACACCCATGCAATTGCTATGTCGACACAGACTATAGTTCCCACTTTTCGAGCAGGTAGCTAACCTCTCAGGCATCAGCCGCCGTGGCCAGGCGGTGACAGTAGAACGGGCACTTCTACTACTAGGCGGGTATCACACTACTTCACCTAGGCCTCCGTACGCCTCAACGCTAAGAACACAACAGCGGAGCCCATGCGTACTATGGCCCAGCGGGGTCTTGGGTAGATGTGCACCAAGAACACAGCCCGAACTGGCCTTGCGTGACCCGG
This sequence comes from Platanthera guangdongensis, assembly GCA_039583875.1. Classification (NCBI taxonomy): domain Eukaryota; kingdom Viridiplantae; phylum Streptophyta; class Magnoliopsida; order Asparagales; family Orchidaceae; genus Platanthera; species Platanthera guangdongensis. The sequence goes on from CM077149.1 coordinate 91,343,163, forward strand.
AAGGGGCCTCGGAAGAAGGCACGAGGACACAGCCCAACCGTTCACATGGCCGGAGGGGCCTCGGGACGTGAACACCGAGGACACAGCCCAAACCGACCAAGTCTAACTGCCAACTCCCGTCGGTGTGACGACTGGCGAGCCCGTAGACCTGCCACACTATCCTTAACCCAGGATTACGACACCGCGTATCGACTCACACCGCATGCAATTTCACACCAACATATCATGGAAGGGGCCTCGGAAGTAAACACGAGAACACAGCCCAACCATCCATCCACACCTTATCTCAACACAACCGAAACAAGTGACGGTCAACACCGCACTTACATCCCTTCACAATACTACCCGTAGGGAGACGACTCTCTAAGTATTGGACTACAAGATTCATTTCATTAATCAAACAAGTCCATAATCATAATCTATTCATCTATATGACTTTCCAAATGATGACAATATAATATAAACATGATGCGCATATAAAGATCTATCTCATTTTCATTTGATAATGTCATAATTTAAACATGAAGTGCACAATACCAATCTTTCAATTCCTACCAATTCGATTCGTTTAAATAAGATTATTTCACAATTTGATAATATGAAATCTGATTAATAAGCAACTTCAATCATGCAATAATTGATTAATCATAAGGGTTCATCCAAGGCAAGTATCATGCATTATTAATTCCACCGAATCAAACTTCATCTTTCATTAAGCCCAGAATTTAGGCGCAGGTTGAATCTGGACAGCAACTTCGACCGGAGATTCCCGAGGCTACAGGAATCCGGTGAAGTCGTGTAACCCCTCGATGGAAAGGTATTTCCATGATCTACAACTTTCATATTCAGGTCACAACCCAGATCTGACAATAACTTACTCGAAATCGGCTTCAAAGTTCACTGCGCACAAAACACAATTTCTGTGTACAGGAATTGCCGGACAGCAACTCGATTAGGTTTTTCCCGGGGCCACAGACATCACCTGAAGTCGTGCAACCACTCGTTGGAAAGGTATCTCCGAGGGCTACAACTTTCGTGTTTAGCCAAAAGCCCAGATCTGCACCTATCCTACAAGAAAATGGCCTAGAAGATCGCTGCGCACAGAATACAGATTCTGCGCGCATCTCAAAGGAAAATGAACGGCATCGGTTCGTCTTCCTCCTCAAGGCGATCGTTCCTAAATTTTCCAGAAATATTCTCCTCCCTTATTCAACCTCAAAGGCCATAAACTCCTCACGAGACCATCCACCCATCGTCATATTGAAGAAAAGGGGAAGGGTTGAAGAGATCTAAAATCTAGGATTCAAATCCTAGCATGGCCAAACCTAGAAATCTTCTCCTCTCCATCAAGACTCTCTTGAGTCGATGTCTCTCCTAGGAAAATGACTATAGATCTAGCACCAAGGGAGAGGGTAGGAAACTCACATTGGCTCCAGCGGTACCACCATTTCCGGCCATGGATCGCGTAGTTCTCCTTGGCGGCATCTTCTCTTTCACGGCGATGGCGGATCTCCTTCGGTATAACTTGCTCCTGCAGTTTTCCTCTCACCAGGAGCTCTCACAGGAAATAGGGGAAGGAAATGAGAGTGAAAAACGGCTAGGGTTTTCTCTGCCCCATATATACAAAATATGACACGGGTAGGGACACGGCCGTGTCCGTACCCGTGTCCCGCTTCCGCGAAACGGCCGTGGCGGTTTCCATGTCGGTTCAATGTTTGACACGGGTAGGGACACGCCCGTGTCCCGACCCGTGTTCACATGATACGGCCGTGTGCCTGGCCGTGTCATTGGCCGTGTACTTCTCGGGTTGTATCTCGACACTTCTCGTCGAGCTCAACTCGACGCACACGGGTAGGGACACGCCCGTGTCACTACCCGTGTTCCCCGCTCGACGCATCTTGACGATTCTCGACGATCTCGACACGGCTCGTCGAGCTCAACTCGACGCACACGGGTAGGGACACGCCCGTGTCACTACCCGTGTTCCACGCTCGACGATTCTCGACGATCTCGACACGGCTCGTCGAGCTCAACTCGACGCACACGGGTAGGGACACGGCCGTGTCACTACCCGTGTCACTTCCTGCGTCTTTTACACTGATTTCTCCACTTCTCCACAAGTGCAGTCCAATTCCCTGCACTTCTCAGGACTCGAGTCAACCCTCCTGACTCAAAAAAACACACACTAGGGGCCTAGAGCGATTCGGGACGTTACAAATCCTATAAACAAAATAAAAGATTTCGTCCCCGAAATCAGGCTTAGGCTGTGTGGAGAAAGGCTTAACAGGAAATTCATCATATGTTTTTAAATAAGCTTACCTTGGGCAAACAACTCTGGGTAGCGTTGCTGCATCAAATCCATAGGCTCCCAGGTGTACTCCTCCTTCCCATGATTCATCCATAGCACCTTCACTAAGGGGACACTTTTGCGGCGTAATGTTCTTGTCTCACTGTCAACAATCCGCACCGGCTCTAGTCGCACAGACCTATCCGTCGCCACCGCACCATCAGTAGTGGGAATAAATTGGTCGGGCCGTAGTAGTGCTTTTCGAAGCGACGATACATGGAACACGTCGTGAAGATTTCCTAGTTCCGGTGGTAACTCCAACCGATAGGCCAACGGGCCAATTCTTTCCAATATAGTATAAGGCCCAACATACCTTGGGCTGAGCTTTTTCACTCCACGCACCCGCGAAACTCCATGCATCGGCCGAATCTTAAGGAACACTTTTTCGCCCACTTGGAATTCCACCATCCGGTGCTTTTTATTGTAATATTTCGCCTGTCGACTTTGAGCCTCCAACATGCGATCCCGTATCAATCTGACCGCCGCATCAGTATCATCTATGTATTCATTTCCCAATGCCTTCGGATCTTCATCCTGCACCCAAGACAAGGGAGTCCTGCACCTTCTTCCGTAAAGGGCTTCATGGGGCGCCATGCCGATGCTCGCCTGGTGGCTATTATTATAGGAGAATTCCACTAGGGGCAAGAGTCTTTCCCACGGCTCTCCTCTGTCCAACACACATAATCTTAATAAATCCTCCAGTGTTCTGATGGTCCGTTCTGACTGCCCGTCCATCTGAGGATGAAATGCGGTACTAAAGGTTAGGCGTGAGCCCAAATACGCCTGTACCGCCTTCCACTCATGGGATGTAAACCGACCATCCCGATCCGAAACAATTGTTTTGGGCACGCCATGATACCGTACAAATTGCTCCACAAAAAGGCGCACCAAAACATCCACGTGTGCTTCCTTCTTCATTGGAATGAACCGGGCCACCTTCGTCAGTCGATCCACAATAACCCACACTGAATCATTCCCGGAGCGTGAGCGAGGTAGCCCATGGACAAAGTCCATGGAGATATCCTCAAACTTCCATTCAGGAATTGGCAAAGACTGCAACAAACCACCGGGACTCCTGCATTCAGCCTTCACCCTTTGGCAAGCTTCGCAATGTGTAACATAGTAGCGAACATCCTTCTTCATTCCCGGCCAACACATGGTCTTTCGCAATCCGGCGTACATCTTAGCAATACCCGGGTGCACTGAATATTGAGAGGAATGTGCCTCTCTCAAGATATCCTCCCGAATTTTGCCGCCCTTGGGAATATAGAGTCGGCCACGAAAATAAATGAGGCCGTCTTTGAGTGTGTACTCATCGGTGGTCCCATCTTCAATTGCCTTGATTGCCGGGGCCAAGGCCGCATCCATTCCTTGCTCCACCCGAATCCGGTCTCGGATATCACAAACTATGCTCATGTTGGCCAAATACTCCGCATACTCTGCCGAAGGATCCTTGAATATTAGAGTAATTTCCATCTCCTCGATCATCCGAGCCAACTCCATGTTCATCAGCCGAGACTCTGGGCTAGAGCCTGGCACTTTTCTACTCAAGGCATCGGCTACCGAGTTCGCTTTCCCGGGGTGGTAGTTCATGGTGAACTCATAGTCGCATAGAAATTCCAACCACCGCCGTTGTCTCAGGTTCAACTCCTTCTGAGTGTGAACATACTTCAAGTTTTTGTGATCGGAAAAGATCTCGCAGTGCACGCCATATAAATAATGCCTCCAGACCTTCAAAGCGAACACCACTGCTCCCAACTCCAAATCATGAACCGGGTAATTGATTTCATGTTTCTTTAACTGCCTTGAAGCATAAGCGATCACATGCCCGTGCTGCATCAGCACCGCTCCCATCCCTTGATATGATGCGTCCGTGAAAACTTGGAATCCTTCCTTCCCAGACGGAAGTGCAAGGATGGGGGCGGAGGTAAGCCTATCTTTCAATTCTTGAAATGCCGCTTCACATTGAGGTGTCCACTCAAATGGCACACCCTTCTTCGTCAAGGAGGTAAGAGGAAGGGCAATCTTGGAAAATCCTTTTACGAACTTGCGGTAGTAGCCAGCAAGTCCAAGGAAGCTTCGTACATCGGCCGCCGACTTCAAGGGCGACCACTCCTTCACGGCCCGCACCTTAGCTGGATCCACCGCTAACCCTGCTCCACTGATCACATGCCCCAAGAAGGCTACCTCCTTAAGCCAGAATTCACACTTGCTAAACTTGGCATACAAGGCATGCTCCTTCAATCTCTTCAAAACCAAGGTCAGGTGCTCCCATGTAAGACCCCCCCCCCCCCCCCCCCCCCGGATCCCAAAACACGGCACGAAGGGGGAGTCTTATGCCCGGAACAGCCGCCTTGCGGTAGCATTAGCACACGGGCTAACCTGTACCACAAGACGCCTATTCCGCCGGCTGAAACCATATCAATATATCATGCCAACCCAACCAAGTAGATAAGCAAGAGAAGTCAAAATCCACACTAAGTATATAAAGTCCAAAACATCAATAATGAGAAGCTAAAACATGCTTCTACAAAATATCAGAGTACAGCTAAACATTGCCCAAACGGGCTACATCAGAGTAAGCAAAACACTAACATCAGTAACAGACGGTATCGACGGCACCGTCACATCAGGCCCTGTCTCCCTGGCCTGGCTGCCCTGCTGCGTAGTCTGCGGCTGCTCTACCTGCGGCGTGACCTCCTAAAAAGGAAGACGTAGCAACCGTTAGTCGAAACGACTAAGTGGTTTCACATCCGCTCCCCCGGCGACTCCTCGGCACCGGGCGGAGAAAAGGAACAAGAGTATAGTATCTATCAAGTATGCAAGTAAAGGAAAAACAAGCAGGTGGCAGTAGTGTAAGAGTATCAATGTATAACTAGCAGTTCCATAAAAGCTACCAATATGTAAACTAACCATTCTACAAGAGCCATCAAGGTATAATAACAAGTGTAATAAAGCTACAACAGGAAAGTAACTTAACTTATAAGAATGCCCATACAAACTTATAAGTTAAGGATCGGGTTACATAAAGTAACTCATCGTATAAGTGTGCCCATACAAACTTATACGATGAGGATCTTGTTGTGCAATGATATGAAATGCTATGAATGCTATGCAATGACTCACCCATGCACACCCATGTAATTGCTATGTCGACACAGACTGTAGTTCCCACTTTTCGAGCAGGTAGCTAACCTCTCAGGCATCAGCCGCCGTGGCCAGGCGGTGACAGTAGAACGGGCACTTCTACTACTAGGCGGGTATCACACTACTTCACCTAGGCCTCCGTACGCCTCAACGCTAAGAACACAACAGCGGAGCCCATGCGTACTATGGCCCAGCGGGGTCTTGGGTAGAGGTGCACCAAGAACACAGCCCGAACTGGCCTTGCGTGACCCGGAAGGGGCCTCGGAAGAAAGCACGAGGACACAGCCCAACCGTCCACATGGTCGGAGGGGCCTCGGGACGTGAACACCGAGGACACAGCCCAAACCGACCAAGTCTAACTGCCAACTCCCGTCGGTGTGACGACTGGCGAGCCCGTAGACCTGCCACACTATCCTTAACCCGGGATTACGACACCGCGTGTCGACTCACACCACATGCAAACACCACATCAACATATCATGGAAGGGGCCTCGGAAGTAAACACGAGGACGCAGCCCAACCATCCGTCCGCACCCTATCTCAACACAACCAAAACAAGTGGCGGTCAACCCCGCACTTACATCCCTTCACAATACTACCCATAGGGAGACGACTCTCTAAGTATTGGACTACCAAATTCAATCCACTAATCAACATACACATGGCCATAGTTTAATCTTTTATATGTCATTCCATATGAACTCTACATAAGACTTATATGATGCGCATATGTTATAGTTTAATAACATCTTATCAATTCGATTCGATTAAACATAAAGGAAACCATCCAAACCTCAAGACATCTTGCGATAAGAAATCAGCTGTATGCATTCCAAATAATAAACACCATCATTCACAGTTCTTCGGTGAGTAGCACAAATTATTTAATCTTGACAGAATTCCACCGACTCTAATTGCACTTTATATAAAACCAGAATTCTAAGTGTATCACTAATCTGGACAGCAAATTCAACTGGAGTTTCCTGAAGTTACAGGAATCCAGTAGAGGCGTGTAACCCCTCGTTGGAAAGATCTTTTCATGATCTACAACTTTCATATTCAGGTCACAACCCAGATCTGACAATAACTTACTCGAAATCGGCTTCAAAGTTCACTGCGCACAGAACACAATTTCTGTGTACAGGAATTGCCGGACAACAAACTCGATTTGGTTTTCCCGGGGCCACAGACATCACCTGAAGTCGTGCAACCACTCGTTGGAAAGGTATTTCCAAGGGCTACAACTTTCATGTTTAGCCGAAAGCCCAGATCTGCCCATATCCATCGGGAAAAGGGCCTAGAAGATCGCTGCGCGCAGAATACAGATTCTGCGCGCATCTTAAAGAAAATGAACTGCATCGGTTCGTCTTCCTCGTCAAGGCGATCGTTCCTAAATTTTCCAGAATTATTCTCCTCCCTTATTCAACCTCAAAGGCCATAAACTCCTCACGAGACCATCCACCCATCGTCATATTGAAGAAAAAGGGGAAGGGTTGAAGAGATCTAAAATCTAGGATTCAAATCCTAGCATGGCCAAACCTAGAAAACTTCTCCTCACCATCAAGTTCTCTTGAACCGATGTCTCTCCTAATTATCTAAGATCTAGCACCAAGGGAGAGGGTAGGAAACTCACGTTGACTCCAGCGGTACCACCATTTCCGGCCATGGATCGCGTAGTTCTCCTTGGCGGCATCTTCTCTCTCGCGGCGATGGCGGATCTCCTTCGGTAAAACTTGCTCCTGCAGTTTCCCTCTCACCAGGAGCTCTCACAGGAAATAGGGAAGGAAAAGAGAATGAAAAACGGCTAGGGTTTCTCTGCCCCTTATAAGCAAAATGTGACACGGGTAGGGACACGGCCGTGTCCGTACCCGTGTCCTGCTTCTGCGAAACGGCCGTGGCGGTTTCCATGTCGGTTCAATGTTTGACACGGGTCGGGACACGCCCGTGTCCCAACCCGTGTTCACATGACACGGCCGTGTGCCTGGCCGTGTCATCGGCCGTGTGCATCTTCAGTTACATCTCGACACTTCTCGTCGAGCTCAACTCGACGCACACGGGTAGGGACACGCCCGTGTCACTACCCGTGTCACGCACACGGGTAGGGACACGGCCGTGTCACTACCCGTGTCACCATCTCGACGACTCTCGACGATTCAACACGGCTCGTCGAGATCATCTCGACGCACACGGGTAGGGACACGGCCGTGTCACTACCCGTGTCATGATCTCGACGACTCTCGACGATTCTCGACGATTCTCGACGATCTCGACACGCCTCGTCGAGATCGTCTCGACGCACACGGGTAGGGACACGGCCGTGTCACTACCCGTGTCACTTCTCTCTACACTGATTTCTCCACTTCTCCACAAGTGCAGCCCAACTCCCTGCACTTCTCAGGACTTGAGTCAACCCTCCTGACTCAAAAACTCACACACTAGGGGCCTAGAGCGATTTGGGTCGTTACAAATCCTATAAACAAAATAAAAGATTTCGTCCCCGAAATCAGGCTTAAGCTGTGTGGAGAAAACTTAACAGGAAGTTTATCACATGTTTTTAAATAAGGTTACCTTGGGCAAACAGCTCCGGGTAGCGTTGCTGCATCAAATCCATTGGCTCCCAAGTGTACTCCTCCTTCCCATGATTCAACCATAGCACCTTTACTAAGGGAACACTTTTGCGGCGTAATGTTCTTATCTCGCTATCAACAATCCGCACCGGCTCTAGTCGCACAGACCTATCTGATGCTACTGCACCATCAGTAGTGGGGATATACTGGTCGGGCCGCAACAGTGCTTTTCGAAGCGACGACACATGGAACACGTCGTGGAGATTTTCTAGTTCTGGCGGTAACTCCAACCGATAGGCCAACGGGCCGATCCTTTCCAATATAGTATAAGGCCCAACATACCTTGGGCTGAGCTTTTTCACTCCACGCACCCGCGACACTCCATGCATCGGCCGAATTTTGAGGAACACTTTTTCGCCCACCTGGAACTCCACCATCCGATGCTTTTTATTATAATATTTCGCCTGTCGACTTTGAGCCTCCAACATGCGATCTCGTATCAATCTGACCGCCGCATCAGTATCATCTATGTATTCGTTTCCCAAAGCCTTCGGATCTTCATCTTGCACCCAAGACAAGGGAGTCCTGCACCTTCTTCCGTAAAGGGCTTCATGGGGCGCCATACCGATGCTTGCTTGATGACTATTGTTGTAGGAGAATTCCACCAGGGGCAAGAGTCTTTCCCATGGCTCTCCTCTGTCCAACACACATAGCCTCAACAAATCCTCCAGCGTTCTGATTGTCCGCTCTGACTGTCCGTCAGTCTGAGGATGAAAAGCGGTACTAAAGGTTAGGCGTGAGCCCAAATACGCCTGCACCGCCTTCCACTCATTTGATGTAAACCGACCATCCCTATCCGAAACAATCGTCTTGGGCACGCCATGATACCGTACAAATTGCTCCACAAAAGGCGTACCAAAACATCCACGTGTGCTTCCTTCTTCATTGGAATGAACCGGGCTACCTTTGTTAGTCGATCCACAATAACCCACACCGAATCATTCCCGGAGCGGGAACGAGGTAGCCCATGAACAAAATCCATGGAGATATCCTCGAACTTCCATTCGGGGATGGCAGCGACTGCAACAAACCACCGGGACTCCTGCATTCAGCCTTCACTCTTTGACAAGCTTCGCAATGTGTAACATAGTAGCGAACATCCTTCTTCATTCCCGGCCAACATATGGTCTTCCGCAGTCCGGCGTACATCTTAGCAATACCCGGGTGCACTGAATATTGAGAGGAATGCGCCTCTATCAATATATCCTCCCGAATTTTGCCGCCCTTGGGAATATAAAGTCGGCCACGAAAATAAACGAGGCCGTCTTTGAGTGTGTACTCATCGGTGGTCCTATCTTCAATTGCCTTGATTACTGGGGCCAAGGCCGCATCCATACCTTGCTCCACCCGAATCCGATCTCGGATATCACAAACTATGCTCACGTTGGCCAAATACTCCGCATACTCTGTCGAAGGATCCTTGAATACTAGAGTAATTTCCATCTCCTCGATCATCCGAGCCAACTCCATGCTCATCAGCCGAGACTCTGGGCTAGAGCCTGACACTTTTCTACTCAAGGCATCGGCTACCGAGTTCGCTTTCCCGGGGTGGTAGTTCATGGTGAACTCATAGTCGCATAGAAATTCCAACCACCGCCGTTGTCTCAGGTTCAACTCCTTCTGAGTGTGAACATACTTCAAGTTTTTGTGATCGGAAAAGATCTCGCAGTGGACGCCATATAAATAATGCCTCCAGACCTTCAAAGCGAACACCACTGCTCCTAACTCCAAATCATGAACCGGGTAATTGATTTCATGTTTCTTTAACTGCCTTGAAGCATAAGCGATCACATGCCCGTGCTGCATCAGCACCGCTCCCATCCCTTGATATGATGTGTCTGTGTAAACCTGAAATCCTTCCTTCCCAGACGGAAGTGCAAGGATGGGGGCGGAGGTAAGCCTATCCTTCAACTCTTGAAATGCTGCTTCACATTTAGGAGTCCACTCAAATGGCACACCCTTCTTCGTCAAGGAGGTAAGAGGAAGGGCAATCTTGGAGAATCCTTTCACGAACTTGCGGTAGTAGCCAGCAAGTCCAAGAAAGCTTCGTACATCGGCCGCCGACTTCAAGGGCGACCACTCCTTCACGGCCCGCACCTTAGCTGGGTCCACGCTAATCCTGCTCCACTGATCACATGCCCTAAGAAGGCAACCTCCTTAAGCCAGAATTCACACTTGCTAAACTTGGCATACAAGGCGTGCTCCTTCAATTTCTTCAAAACTAAGGTCAGGTGCTCGACATGCTCCTCCTCCGTCTTTGAATAGACTAAGATGTCGTCGATGAAAACGATGACGAAGATGTCCAAGTATGGTTCAAACACCTTCTTCATCAGGCTCATGAAGGCCGAAGGTGCATTCGTGAGCCCAAACGGCATTACTGTGAACTCATACAAACCATATCTCGAACTGAAGGCTGTTTTCTGAATGTCCCCCTCTTGTATCCTCAACTGATAGTATCCAGAGCGCAAGTCTAATTTAGAGAACCAATGCGCTCCCACTAATTGATCGAACAACTCGTCGATCCGAGGTAGCGGATAAGTGTTCCGCACCGTCAATCGATTGAGTTCCCGATAATCTATGCACAATCGCAGGGTTCCATCCTTCTTCTTTACGAACAATACGGGGGCACCCCACGGTGACGAACTGGGGCGAACGAACCCTGAATCTACTAGTTCTTGCAGTTGAACTCTAAACTCCGCGAGTTCTTTCGGGGCCATTCTGTACGGAGCCTTAGATACAGGCTTGGCACCTGGTACTAAATTAATCTGGAAATCGACCTCTCTATGCGGCGGTAATCCTGGTAGCTTCTCAGGAAATACCTCGGGAAAGTCCCGCACAACCCGTACATCCTTTAATTCCAACGCTTCCTCCTTCAACTCGAACCAGATCATGAAGACCTCGTCCCCCTTCATATGAGCTTTTACAACCTGGATAGAAGATAATATCATACGTGGCGCGAAGCCAATACCTTGGAAGATGACGTCAGAGTCTCCATGCCTCAAATAGATCCGCTTCTCCGCGCAGTCGATCCTCGCGAAGTGCCAGTCCAGCCATGCCATGCCCAAAATGATGTCAAACTCCGGCATTCTCAGAACCGTGGCCGGTGTATCAAAGGCCTTCCCATCAATAAATAACTCCAACTCGCACTTGGCGGTCGCGATCATCTCCGAGCCGTCCGGAAGGCGTACACGTCGGGCTATTCCCGTGAAGTAATGAACATCACCCACGTCTTTTATGAAATCTTCGGACACAAAAGAGTGTGAGGCACCGGTATCGAACAGCGCATAGGCCGTCTTCCCGCCAATAATCACGGTGCCTAAGTGTCAAAGACCAAAACTTATTGCTAGTGTCTAATAAGTTCTATTCAATTCGTGTTAAACCATGCAGATATGTAAATTAATTAAATCATACCTGCAATCACATCTTGTGGGTTCCTTTCCTGCGCCATGTCAAGCGCGTACACCTGATCCCGGACCGGTCCGGGGTTTCCTCTTGGCGGTCCTCGTCCTCGACCACGCATATATCCCCGTCCTCGTGGAGCTGCTGGAGGGAGAGCAGGAGGGAGAGCAAGAGGGGCGTTCCCATATAGCTGCGGGCAGAAACGCCGGATGTGGCCCGGCTGGTTGCATTCGAAGCACACCAGACCACGACGCCCTTCAGGTTGTTGAAATCGCTGAGGCTGTGGGGGTGGAGGCAACGCAGGCGGCTGCGGAACTGGATGCTCCACCCTATAGTTTCGGTGGACACGCCCTCCACCTCTTTGATAACCTCTTCCTCCTCTGAAGTCCCGTCTCCTTCTATTACTTGGGCCGGCTTCCATTACGTCCTCCGCAGGCCTCTTACTACATCCCAGGTGGTCAGCCTCCAATCTTTTCGCCATATCAATGATCTCCGCCAAGCTACCATCCGCTATAAACAAAAGGGACTGCCTTAGGGGATCTCGCAGCCCTTTATAGAAGCGCTTGGCATAACCTCTGTCATCCAACTCATAAGAGTCCGCAAACCTTGCGAGATGCTGGAATTCCCGCTGGTATTCTGTAACCGACTTTGATCCCTGCTTTAGTAGAAGGAACCTCTGCTCAAGCTCATCTCGGGCCGATGTAGGGATAAAGTGCTCCAAGAAAACCTCCGAGAATTCACTCCAACTTATCTCAGTGTAGATCCGGCCTTGGAAGGTAGAGCCCATGAGGGACTTCCACCACCTCTTCGCATGTAAGTCCAAGACGGACACTGCCAATGTTACTGCCATGTTGGCCGGGCAACGGATACCAGCCAACAACTCTTGTATCGTGTCTAGCCATTCCTCTGTACGTACGGCTGACTCCGTCCCAAGGTAGACGGGAGGGGAGAGAGCTCGGAAGGTGCTCAGCCAGTTGGAGCTCGGGGCCTGTTGTTGCATCGGAGCCTGCTGTGCCTTAAAAGCATCAAGAATGGCGGTGAGTGTTTGCCCCAACTCGGACTGTTGGAACTGAGTGGGTATGGGAGGGGTAGGAGTACCCCTCATCGGCTCAACATGCAGTGGAACCTACACGTACACGACAAATTTGTGGTCAGGTTGGCTAAACTTAAGGTCAACGTTGGACAAACTTAATGTGAATTACATATGGGCACACCACTGCTTCCGCTAAGTCAGTTTGTCCCCAAACTGACTAATCAAACGGGGTGGCACCATTGTTGAATGACTTCTTAGTTGAGGATCGTGGCAAACTGATACCATTTGTAAGACCCCCCCCCCCCCGGATCCCAAAACACGGCACGAAGGGGGAGTCTTATGCCCGGAACAGCCGCCTTGCGGTAGCATTAGCACACGGGCTAACCTGTACCACAAGACGCCTATTCCGCCGGCTGAAACCATATCAATATATCATGCCAACCCAACCAAGTAGATAAGCAAGAGAAGTCAAAATCCACACTAAGTATATAAAGTCCAAAACATCAATAATGAGAAGCTAAAACATGCTTCTACAAAATATCAGAGTACAGCTAAACATTGCCCAAACGGGCTACATCAGAGTAAGCAAAACACTAACATCAGTAACAGACGGTATCGACGGCACCGTCACATCAGGCCCTGTCTCCCTGGCCTGGCTGCCCTGCTGCGTAGTCTACGGCTGCTCTACCTGCGGCGTGACCTCCTAAAAAGGAAGACGTAGCAACCGTTAGTCGAAACGACTAAGTGGTTTCACATCCGCTCCCCCGGCGACTCCTCGGCACCGGGCGGAGAAAAGGAACAAGAGTATAGTATCTATCAAGTATGCAAGTAAAGGAAAAACAAGCAGGTGGCAGTAGTGTAAGAGTATCAATGTATAACTAGCAGTTCCATAAAAGCTACCAATATGTAAACTAACCATTCTACAAGAGCCATCAAGGTATAATAACAAGTGTAATAAAGCTACAGCAGGAAAGGAACTTAACTTATAAGAATGCCCATACAAACTTATAAGTTAAGGATCGGGTTACATAAAGTAACTCATCGTATAAGAGTGCCCATACAAACTTATACGATGAGGATCTTGTTGTGCAATGATATGAAATGCTATGAATGCTATGCAATGACTCACCCATGCACACCCATGTAATTGCTATGTCGACACAGACTGTAGTTCCCACTTTTCGAGCAGGTAGCTAACCTCTCAGGCATCAGCCGCCGTGGCCAGGCGGTGACAGTAGAACGGGCACTTCTACTACTAGGCGGGTATCACACTACTTCACCTAGGCCTCCGTACGCCTCAACGCTAAGAACACAACAGCGGAGCCCATGCGTACTATGGCCCAGCGGGGTCTTGGGTAGAGGTGCACCAAGAACACAGCCCGAACTGGCCTTGCGTGACCCGGAAGGGGCCTCGGAAGAAAGCACGAGGACACAGCCCAACCGTCCACATGGTCGGAGGGGCCTCGGGACGTGAACACCGAGGACACAGCCCAAACCGACCAAGTCTAACTGCCAACTCCCGTCGGTGTGACGACTGGCGAGCCCGTAGACCTGCCACACTATCCTTAACCCGGGATTACGACACCGCGTGTCGACTCACACCACATGCAAACACCACATCAACATATCATGGAAGGGGCCTCAGAAGTAAACACGAGAACGCAGCCCAACCATCCGTCCGCACCCTATCTCAACACAACCAAAACAAGTGGCGGTCAACCCCGCACTTACATCCCTTCACAATACTACCCATAGGGAGACGACTCTCTAAGTATTGGACTACCAAATTCAATCCACTAATCAACATACACATGGCCATAGTTTAATCTTCTATATGTCATTCCATATGAACTCTACATAAGACTTATATGATGCGCATATGTTATAGTTTAACAACATCTTATCAATTCGATTCGATTAAACATAAAGGAAACCATCCAAACCTCAAGACATCTTGCGATAAGAAATCAGCTGTATGCATTCCAAATAATAAACACCATCATTCACAGTTCTTCGGTGAGTAGCACAAATTATTTAATCTTGACAGAATTCCACCCACTCTAATTGCACTTTATATAAAACCAGAATTCTAAGTGTATCACTAATCTGGACAGCAAATTCAACTGGAGTTTCCTGAAGTTACAGGAATCCAGTAGAGGCGTGTAACCCCTCGTTGGAAAGATCTTTTCATGATCTACAACTTTCATATTCAGGTCACAACCCAGATCTGACAATAACTTACTCGAAATCGGCTTCAAAGTTCACTGCGCACAGAACACAATTTCTGTGTACAGGAATTGCCGGACAGCAAACTCGATTTGGTTTTCCCGGGGCCACAGACATCACCTGAAGTCGTGCAATCACTCGTTGGAAAGGTATTTCCAAGGGCTACAACTTTTATGTTTAGCCGAAAGCCCAGATCTGCCCATATCCATCGGGAAAATGGCCTAAAAGATCGCTCCGCGCAGAATACAGATTCTGCGCGCATCTTAAAGAAAATGAACGGCATCGGTTCGTCTTCCTCGTCAAGGCGATCGTTCCTAAATTTTCCAGAATTATTCTCCTCCCTTATTCAACCTCAAAGGCCATAAACTCCTCACGAGACCATCCACCCATCGTCATATTGAAGAAAAAGGGGAAGGGTTGAAGAGATCTAAAATCTAGGATTCAAATCCTAGCATGGCCAAACCTAGAAAACTTCTCCTCACCATCAAGTTCTCTTGAACCGATGTCTCTCCTAATTATCTAAGATCTAGCACCAAGGGAGAGGGTAGGAAACTCACGTTGACTCCAGCGGTACCACCATTTCCGGCCATGGATCGCGTAGTTCTCCTTGGCGGCATCTTCTCTCTCGCGGCGATGGCGGATCTCCTTCGGTAAAACTTGCTCCTGCAGTTTCCCTCTCACCAGGAGCTCTCACAGGAAATAGGGGAAGGAAAAGAGAATGAAAAACGGCTAGGGTTTCTCTGCCCCTTATAAGCAAAATGTGACATGGGTAGGGACACGGCCGTGTCCGTACCCGTGTCCTGCTTCTGCGAAACGGCCGTGGCGGTTTCCATGTCGGTTCAATGTTTGACACGGGTCGGGACACGCCCGTGTCCCAACCCGTGTTCACATGACACGGCCGTGTGCCTGGCCGTGTCATCGGCCGTGTGCATCTTCAGTTACATCTCGACACTTCTCGTCGAGCTCAACTCGACGCACACGGGTAGGGACACGCCCGTGTCACTACCCGTGTCACGCACACGGGTAGGGACACGGCCGTGTCACTACCCGTGTCACCATCTCGACGACTCTCGACGATTCAACACGGCTCGTCGAGATCATCTCGACGCACACGGGTAGGGACACGGCCGTGTCACTACCCGTGTCATGATCTCGACGACTCTCGACGATTCTCGACGATTCTCGACGATCTCGACACGCCTCGTCGAGATCGTCTCGACGCACACGGGTAGGGACACGGCCGTGTCACTACCCGTGTCACTTCTCTCTACACTGATTTCTCCACTTCTCCACAAGTGCAGCCCAACTCCCTGCACTTCTCAGGACTTGAGTCAACCCTCCTGACTCAAAAACTCACACACTAGGGGCCTAGAGCGATTCGGGTCGTTACACGCCATGCTCCTCCTCCGTCTTTGAATAGACCAAGATGTCGTCGATGAAAACAATGACGAAGATGTCTAAGTATGGTTCAAACACCTTGTTCATCAGGCTCATGAAGGCCGAAGGTGCATTCGTGAGCCCAAACGGCATTACTGTGAACTCATACAAACCATATCTCGAACTGAAGGCTGTTTTCTGTATATCCCCCTCTTGTATCCTCAACTGATAGTATCCAGAGCGCAAGTCTAGTTTAGAGAACCAATATGCTCCCACTAATTGATCGAACAACTCGTCGATCCGAGGTAGCGGATAAGTGTTCCGCACCGTTAATCGATTGAGTTCCCGATAATCTATGCACAATCGCAGGGTTCCATCCTTCTTCTTTACGAACAACACAGGGGCACCCCATGGTGATGAACTGGGGCGAACGAACCCTGAATCTACTAGTTCTTGCAGTTGAACTCTAAACTCCGCGAGTTCTTTCGGGGCCATTCTGTACGGAGCCTTAGATACAGGCTTGGCACCTGGTACTAAATTAATCTGGAAATCGACCTCTCTATGCGGCGGTAATCCTGGTATCTTCTCAGGAAATACCTCGGGAAAATCCCGCACAACCCGTACATCCTTTAATTCCAACGCTTCCTCCTTCAACTCGAACCAGATCATGAAGACCTCGTCCCCCTTCATATGAGCTTTTACAACCTGGACGGAAGATAACATCATGCGAGGAGCGAAGCCAATACCTTGGAAGATGACGTCAGAGTCTCCATGTCTCAAATAGATCCGCTTCTCCGCGCAGTCGATCCTCGCGAAGTGCCAATCGAGCCATGCCATGCCCAAAATGATGTCAAACTCCGGCATTCTCAGAACCGTGGCCGGTGTATCAAAGGCCTTCCCATCAATAAATAACTCCAACTCGCACTTGGCGGTCGCGATCATCTCCGAGCCGTCCGGAAGGCGTACACGTCGGGCTATTCCCGTGAAGTACTGAACATCCCCCACGTCTTTTATGAAATCCTCGGACACAAAAGAGTGTGAGGCACCGGTATCGAACAGCGCATAGGCCGTCTTCCCGCCAATAATCACGGTGCCTAAGTGCCAACGACCAAAACTTATTGCTAGTGTCTAATAAGTTCTATTCAATTCATGTTAAACCATGCAAATATGTAAACTAATTAAATCATACCTGCAATCACATCTTGTGGGTTCCGTTCCTGCGCCATGTCAAGCGCGTACACCTGATCCCGGACCGGTCCGGGGTTTCCTCTTGGAGGTCCTCGTCCTCGACCACGCATATATCCCCGTCCTCGTGGAGCTGGTGGAGGGAGAGCAGGAGGGAGAGCAGGAGGGAGAGCAGGAGGGACGTTCCCATATAGCTGCGGGCAAAAACGTCGGATGTGGCCCGGCTGGTTGCATTCGAAGCACACCAGACCACGACGCCCTTCAGGTTGTTGAAATCGCTGAGGCTGTGGGGGTGGAGGTAACGCAGGCGGCTGCGGAACTGGATGCTCCACCCTATAGTTTCGGTGGACACTCCCTCCACCTCTTTGATAACCTCTTCCTCCTCTGAAGTCCCGTCTCCTTCTATTACTTGGGCCGGCTTCCATCACGTCCTCCGCAGGCCTCTTACTATATCCCATGTGGTCCTCCTCCAATCTTTTCGCCATATCAATGATCTCCGCCAAGCTACCATCCGCTATAAACAAAAGGGACTGCCTTAGGGGATCTCGCAGCCCTTTATAGAAGCGCTTGGCATAACCTCTGTCATCCAACTCATAAGAGTCCGCAAACCTTGCGAGATGCTGGAATTCCCGCTGGTATTCTGTAACCGACTTTGATCCCTGCTTTAGTAGAAGGAACCTCTGCTCAAGCTCATCTCGGGCCGATGTAGGGATAAAGTGCTCCAAGAAAACACCCGAGAATTCACTCCAACTTATCTCAGTGTAGATCCGGCCTTGGAAGGTAGAGCCCATGAGGGACTTCCACCACCTCTTCGCATGTAAGTCCAAGACGGACACTGCCAATGTCACTGCCATGTTGGCTGGGCAACGGATACCAGCCAACAACTCCTGTATCGTATCTAGCCATTCCTCTGTACGTACGGCTGACTCCGTCCCAAGGTAGACGGGAGGGGAGAGAGCACGGAAGGTGCTCAGCTAGTTGGAGCTCGGGGCCTGTTGTTGCACCGGAGCCTGCTGTGCCTTAAAAGCATCAAGAATGGCGGTGAGCGTCTGCCCCAACTCAGACTGTTCGAACTGAGTGGGTATGGGAGGGGTAGGAGTGCCCCCCATCGGCTCAACATGCAGTGGAATCTACACGTACACGACAAATTTGTGGTCAGGTTGGCTAAACTTAAGGTCTAAGTTGGACAAACTTAATGTGAATTACATATGGGCACACCACTGCTTCCGCTAAGTCAGTTTGTCCCCAAACTGACTAACCAAACGGGGGTGGCACCATTGTTGAATGACTTCGTAGTTGAGGATCGTGGCAAACTGATACCATTTGTAAGACCCCTCCTCCCCGGATCCCAAAACACGACACGAAGGGGGAGTCTTATGCCCGGAACAGCCGCCTTGCGGTAGCATTAGCACACGGGCTAACCTGTAACACAAGACGCCTATTCCGCCAGCTACAACAATATCAATATATCATGCCAACCCAACCAAATAAATAAACAGAAGTCAAATCCACACTAAGTTATAATGTCCAAATACATCAATAATGAGAAGCTAAAACATGCTTCTACAATATATCAGAGTACAGCTAAACATTGCCCAAACGGGCTACATCAGAGTAATCAAAACACTAACATCTGTAACAGACGGTATCGACGGCACCGTCGCATCAGGCCCTGTCGTCCTGGCCTGGCTGTCCTACTGCGTAGTCTGCGGCTGCTCTACCTGCGACGTGACCTCCTAAAGAGGAAGACGTAGCAACCGTTAGTCGAAACGACTAAGTGGTTTCACATCCGCTCCCCCGGCGACTCCTCGGCACCGGGCGGAGAAAAGGAACAAGAGTATAGTATATAATAAGTATGCAAGTAAAGGAAGTACAAGCAGGTGGCAAGGTAATGTAAGAGTAACAACATCATAATCAGCATTTAAGTAAGAGCTACACTAAACTAGCAAGTATAAGTAACAGCAGGAAAGTAACTTAACTTATAAGAATGCTCATACAAACTTATAAGTTAAGGATCGGGTTACATAAAAGTAACTCATCGTATAAGAGTGCCCATACAAACTTATACGATGAGGATCTTGTGGTGCAATGATATGAAATGCTATGAATGCTATGCAATGACTCACCCATGCACACCCATGCAATTGCTATGTCGACACAGACTATAGTTCCCACTTTTCGAGCAGGTAGCTAACCTCTCAGGCATCAGCCGCCGTGGCCAGGCGGTGACAGTAGAACGGGCACTTCTACTACTAGGCGGGTATCACACTACTTCACCTAGGCCTCCGTACGCCTCAACGCTAAGAACACAATAGCGGAGCCCATGCGTACTATGGCCCAGCGGGGTCTTGGGTAGATGTGCACCAAGAACACAGCCCGAACTGGCCTTGCGTGACCCGGAAGGGGCCTCGGAAGAAGGCACGAGGACACAGCCCAACCGTTTACATGGCCGGAGGGGCCTCGGGACGTGAACACCGAGGACACAGCCCAAACCGACCAAGTCTAACTGCCAACTCCCGTCGGTGTGACGACTGGCGAGCCCGTAGACCTGCCACACTATCCTTAACCCAGGATTACGACACCGCGTGTCGACTCACACCGCATGCAATTTCACACCAACATATCATGGAAGGGGCCTCGGAAGTAAACACGAGGACACAGCCCAACCATCCATCCACACCTTATCTCAACACAACCGAAACAAGTGACGGTCAACACCGCACTTACATCCCTTCACAATACTACCCGTAGGGAGACGACTCTCTAAGTATTGGACTACAAGATTCATTTCATTAATCAAACATGTCCATAATCATAATCTATTCATCTATATGACTTTCCAAATGATGACAATGTAATATAAACATGATGCGCATATAAAGATCTATCTCATTTTCATTTGATAATGTCATAATTTAAACATGAAGTGCACAATACCAATCTTTCAATTCCTACCAATTCGATTCGTTTAAATAAGATTATTTCACAATTTGATAATATGAAATCTGATTAATAAGCAACTTCAATCATGCAACAATTGATTAATCATAAGAGTTCATCCAAGGCAAGTATCATGCATTATTAATTCCACCGAATCAAACTTCATCTTTCATTAACCCCAGAATTTAGGCGTAGGTTGAATCTGGACAGCAACTTCGACCGGAGATTCCCGAGGCTACAGGAATCCGGTGAAGTCGTGTAACCCCTCGATGGAAAGGTATTTCCATGATCTACAACTTTCATATTCAGGTCACAACCCAGATCTGAAAATAACTTACTCGAAATCGGCTTCAAAGTTCACTGCGCACAAAACACAATTTCTGTGTACAGGAATTGCCGGACAGCAACTCGATTAGGTTTTCCGGGGCCACAGACATCACCTGAAGTCGTGCAACCACTCGTTGGAAAGGTATCTCTGAGGGCTACAACTTTCGTGTTTAGCCAAAAGCCCAGATCTGCACCTATCCTACAAGAAAATGGCTTAGAAGATCGCTGCGCACAGAATACAGATTCTGCGCGCATCTCAAAGGAAAATGAACGACATCGGTTCGTCTTCCTCCTCAAGGCGATCGTTCCTAAATTTTCCAGAAATATTCTCCTCCCTTATTCAACCTCAAAGGCCATAAACTCCTCACGAGACCATCCACCCATCGTCATATTGAAGAAAAGGGGAAGGGTTGAAGAGATCTAAAATCTAGGATTCAAATCCTAGCATGGCCAAACCTAGAAATCTTCTCCTCTCCATCAAGACTCTCTTGAGTCGATGTCTCTCCTAGGAAAATGACTATAGATCTAGCACCAAGGGAGAGGGTAGGAAACTCACAATGGCTCCAGCGGTACCACCATTTCCGGCCATGGATCGCGTAGTTCTCCTTGGCGACATCTTCTCTTTCACGGCGATGGCGGATCTCCTTCGGTATAACTTGCTCCTGCAGTTTTCCTCTCACCAGGAGCTCTCACAGGAAATAGGGGAAGGAAATGAGAGTGAAAAACGGTTAGGGTTTTCTCTGCCCCATATATACAAAATATGACACGGGTAGGGACACGGCCGTGTCCGTACCCGTGTCCCGCTTCCGCGAAACGGCCGTGGCGGTTTCCATGTCGGTTCAATGTTTGACACGGGTAGGGACACGCCCGTGTCCCGACCTGTGTTCACATGACACGGCCGTGTGTCTGGCCGTGTCATTGGCCGTGTACTTCTCGGGTTGCATCTCGACACTTCTCGTCGAGCTCAACTCGACGCACACGGGTAGGGACACGCCCGTGTCACTACCCGTGTTCCCCGCTCGACGCATCTTGACAATTCTCGACGATCTCGAAACGGCTCGTCGAGCTCAACTCGACGCACACGGGTAGGGACACGCCCGTGTCACTACCCGTGTTCCACGCTCGACGATTCTCGACGATTCTCGACGATCTCGACACGGCTCGTCGAGCTCAACTCGACGCACACGGGTAGGGACACGGCCGTGTCACTACCTGTGTCACTTCCTGCGTCTTTTACACTGATTTCTCCACTTCTCCACAAGTGCAGTCCAATTCCCTGCACTTCTCAGGACTCGAGTCAACCCTCCTGACTCAAAAACACACACACTAGGGGCCTAGAGCGATTCGGGACGTTACAATAACTGTCTTCTGACATCTCTGACAGGTGCTGTAGACCGGCTGGAACGGCAGCTGTCAAGTCATCCAGTCATTTCTTGAAAATCTCTAACTGTCTGAAAGTGTCGAGACTTTCTGTGTTTAAGTGTCGACACTTATAGTTCAAGTGTCGACACATGCTGTGTAAGTATCGACACAAGTCTACAAGGTGTCGACACAACTCCTTGTATGTCTCGACACAGATTCTTCTTCAGGTGTCGACACTGAATTGAGTGTCGACACAAGTACTTGATCTTCTATCTTTAGCTGAATTCTTCTAAGTGTCGACACATCACCTTTGTGTCGACACAACTTCTTGTGTTGAATCTGTTAAGTGTCGACACTGCTTCTTGGTGTCGACACATAGTCTTCTATGTTGATACTTGCTGAGTGTCGACACAGTTCCTTGTGTCGACACTTGATTCTTCTGTTGAGACTTCAGCTGAGTGTCGACACATTCCCTTAGTGTCGACACTTGTACTTAAAATATTTTGTTGATAATTCTGTTCTTTGCTAAGTGTCGACACAGCTCCATGTGTCGACACTTACTTCAAGTGTAGAGTCTTTAGCTGAGTGTCGACACATTGTTCTGGGTGTCGACACTTACTTCAAATGTTGACTCTTCTGATGAGTGTCGACACTTTGTTCTTGGTGTCGACACTTTCTTCAAGTGCTGACTCTTCTTGTTGTGTGTCGACACATTGTTCTTGGTGTCGACACTTTAACTTAGTTTCTGCAGTCTTTTGATGAGTGTCGACACAGCTCCAAGTGTCGACACTATCTGGTGTAGACTCAGCTTCACTGGGTGTCGACACAGCTCCTTGTGTCGACACTTTCTGTCTGCACTTTTCTTCACTGAGTGTCGACACAGCTCCTTGTGTCGACACTTTCTGTCTGATGTCGACTCTGCATCCCAGGTGTCGACACAATGACTCCAAGTGTCGACACTGCTTGTCTGGGTGTCGACACAAGCCTTCTTAAGTGTCGACACTTTCCCTCTGGGTGTCGACACATGGACTTAGAAACTTTTTGCTTCAGTCCAGTGATTACTTAACCTGCACAAGTAAACTCAACATACATCAAATACATTATGATGTATATCATTGAGTTGGATGAGTCTTCTTCAAATCAGGTACATTTAACCAATGTAGCCAACAATCTCCCCTATTTGGAGAAGTCATAACCCTTAGTCAATGATATACACCATTCATAATTAAAAATTACAAAATGATGTAAAGCAGGTTATATGCAGCAGGGTAAAACATAAACATGTATTAATTTCACATGTATACAAATTCAACATTTCAGAACAAATAAGAAATAGACACATTCACAGAACAAACATGAAATATATTGATCATATATTGTTCTAACATTTGTCTTATACATTCTCAGTAGTTTACAAAAATGTTTTACATTCAAAAGATTACAAAATAATCTTCAAGTAAATTCTTAAACTATTTCTGTTCAGGTTCCTTGATAACTATTCCCTTGCCAGCTTGAACTTGAGCTTTGACAGGGGCATCAGCAGTTTCAGCATCAGCAGGCTTCTTGCCTTTTAGATCTTTTTTTTGAGCTCTTCAGCTTTGATCTTCTGCCTCTCAAAATAATGGTATGGCTTAGGAAAGTACTTGCTAGGCTCCACTGCAGTAGGAGGTAGCTTTCCATCTTTGCCTTCCTTCTATACTGAACTATTGCTTCCTGCCTGATCTCATGTTTTCTCCATTCAGCTTCAGAAAACCACTTGTTCATGTCATGAGTGTTATCCTTGGCAGCTTTCCAGGCAGTTAATATTATATTCCTAGAGGTAGGGCTCCACTGTTCAAAGTCTGGCCTTTGTTCTACTTGTTCCCTAAACCTCTTCTTAGACAACCTTATCTCTTCCTCCTTCTGTAATGCCTCTTGCATGGCTTCAGTAATAGGCTGAACCACTTTATCCAGAATAACATTAGACTTCCCTTCAGTTGGGCTATACATCTGATGAATATCATCTTGCACCATGTCAAAATCTGGTGGAGGATAGATCACTTGAGCTACCTCTGGTTGCTCACCTCCAAGATATGCAGTTTGAATCCCAGATTCAGCAACATTGTCATCATCACAGAGTGGAGGATTGCCCAGTGTAGCTCTGATGGAATTAGATATCCATTTGGCATGATCAGAGCTAGCTTTGACTAAAACTCTCTCCCCCTTTATGACTTCTCGAGTCATATGATCTCTGACATCATCCTTTTGAAATCGGATTTGACTATCCAAGTATCTCACTCCATCTTTAAAGAATGGTTTGAGCTTTTGAAGTTGATCAGATATAGCTTTCTGGGAGGCTTGGATAGCAGACTTAACAGCAGAAATTTCTTCTTGAAAGGCTTTGTCAAATTCAGCTTTGATAGTAGCAGAAGATGGAGAAGGTTCAGCAGCCTTGTTCTTCAACTCAGTGACTATAGCATTATGGGAGGCAGTCAAATTGTCATTCATTCTTAACTGATTTTCAAGAACATATCCTTGTTTCAATGCTATATCATCCACTTGGGCTTTGATCTTCTCCTGGTATGTTGCCAAGTATACCACTGCATTTCCACCTTGTGGAAGCATTCAGTCATTTCTTTCTTGTTAAGGTTCATCTCAAACCTTATAGACTTTATATCTTGGGCCAGATCAAATTGTAATGACTTTTGCCCTTCATCTACATACTTTTCTATTGCCTGTCTTTGCTCATCTAACTTTATCTGTAGTGCAACCATTAAAGCACTATAATCAGCAGTTGGAGCTTGCTGAACTATAGGCTGTGGTGCAATTGATTGTAATGCCTTTTTATAACTTTGGCTTCTCCTCTTGAATACATAGAGTTTCTTTTGTTTAGCCCGTGCTGCCTCCTCATCTTCAGACTCTGAGGAGCTGGCTATGTCAACCCTATCCTTAGGGCTTGGAGGCTTTGCTGCTTGCACATCAGGTGCCTTCTCATTTTCTTGCCTCACAAGCTCTTCCTGAACTTGTACCTTCTCCCCCTCAACAGCAGTATTATCTTTTTCAGCAGCATCCTTGTCCATGTCAAAATCTTGTTGGTCTAGATTTAGGAACAAGTCTTCCATTGTGTATTCTTGTGGTGAAGGAGCTGGAGACAGTCTTTGCTCTTCAACCACTGGATCAGGAACCACTTCTTGTACAGCAGATGTGTCTTCTCTAACAGCATCTGGTTCTTGGCTATCCAGCTGAGTCTGATGTACATCAGACAAATCAACATCTTCTATAAGAAATTCTAAAGTATTTAGGTCAGTGAGTACCTCTAGTATGGTGTTGGTGGCTTGTTCACTTTCTAGTGTAGATGGTTCTTCTATAACTGGAGGCTCCCCCTTGCTTTGATCCCTATGGATGGGGCTAGCTTGTGGTAGCTCCCCCTGGATCTCAGCAATCTCTTGAGGAGCAGGAGTCTTCACTACAGGCTCTTCCTCTTGGTCATCAGGAGTGAAAACAACATGTTCTTCACTTTCAGAACTACTTGTGGACATTTGTTCCACAGGAGCTGTCTTCCTTTTCTTTTTGGGAGAAGTGACTTTCTCAGTAACTGTCTTCTCTGGGGTTGACATTTCCTTGGACAACACCCTGTCCCATCTTGAAAAGATCCTTAGATCCATCTTCCTCATATGATTTATCTTGATTCCTGCAGCAGTACTCATTACCTCTGGTATCACACCAGCTAGTAGAGGCTTAAGTGTCGACACCACTTTGGATGTCTCGACACCTACTGGACATGTGTCGGCACTAACATTCTGAAGTGTCGACACCAACATCCTAGATGTGTCGACACCTTTTTCCTGAAGTGTCGACACCACTATTCTGTGTCGACATAGACTTGTCTATGTGTCGACACCTTTTTACTTAGCCAATTTTAATTCTGTAAACTTATTCTAAGTTTATCATTCCTAGTTCAATTTTGAATCTATTGAACTTAGCTTCTTCTAGGGGCTTAGTAAACATATCAGCTATTTGATTATCAGTTTTAACATATTCTAATAAAATATCTTCTCTTTCTACATGCTCCCTAAGAAAATGATATTTAATCTCAATATGTTTTGTTCTACTATGAGATACAGGGTTATTAGCTATTGAAATAGCACTTGTAGAATCACAGAAAAGTGGAGTTCTACTTACCTGAAATCCATAGTCCTCTAGCTGATGTTGAATCCACAGAAGTTGAGCACAGCAACTTTCTGCAGCCACATACTCTGACTCAGCTGTGGAGATAGCCACACTGGTTTGCTTTTTGCTACTCCATAAAATTAGTCTCCCACCTAGGAATTGACAGGTTCCAGTAGTGCTCTTTCTATCATCTTTGCATCTTGCAAAGTCTGCATCTAAATAACCTGTTAGATCAAAATCTCCATTCCTAGGGTACCAGAGGCCTAGATAGGGAGTGCCCGTTAGATATCTCAATATTCTTTTGACTGCTGTCAAATGAGACTCTTTAGGGCAGGCTTGATACCTGGCACAAACACATGTAGCATACATGATGTCAGGTCTACTAGCAGTCAAGTATAATAGGGAGCCAACTATCCCTCTATACAAGGTTTCATCTACAGGTTTCCCTGCATCATCCTTGCTAAGAGACATACTTGACCACATAGGAGTCTTCATGGTGCTGGATGAATCCATACCATACTTCCTTAAGAGTTCTAGGGTGAACTTGGACTGACATATGGATAAACCACTTTCAGTCTGTTTAACTTGGAGACCCAAGAAAAACTTCAGCTCTCCCATACTACTCATCTCAAACTGACCTTGCATCAGTTTTGCAAACTTTTTGCAAAGGCTGCTTTCAGTAGACCCAAATATAATGTCATCTACATATATTTGGACTAGTATGACTTTGCCTCTAGATTCCCTAAGGAATAGAGTCTTATCTATTTTACCCCTTAAGAACTTGTTCTCAATGAGGAAACTAGATAGGGTTTCATACCAAGCCCTAGGGGCTTGCTTTAACCCATATAAAGCTTTCCTAAGTCTATAGACATGATGAGGTAGAGTTGGATCAACAAAACCTGAAGGTTGTTCCATATAGACTTCTTCCTTAAGATTACCATTTAGGAATGCTGACTTGACATCCATCTGGTAAACCTTGAATCCTTGATAGGTTGCATAGGCCAAGAACATCCTTATGGCTTCCAGTCTGGCTACTGGAGCAAAGGTTTGATCAAAGTCAATACCTTCTTCTTGCCTATATCCTTTAGCAACCAGTCTAGCCTTATTCTTAATGATGACCCTTGTTCATCCATCTTATTCCTGTAGATCCACTTAGTTCCTATTACATTGTGGTCTTTAGGTTTAGGAACAAGTTCCCAGACCTTGCACCTCTTGAACTGATTAAGCTCTTCTTGCATTGCTTCAGTCCATTGTGGATCTTGTATTGCTTCTTCAAATTTCTTAGGTTCAACTTGAGACAGAAAACTGGAGTAGATTGCTGTATTCATGTATCTGCTCCTAGTTTATACTCCTTGTCTTGGATCTCCAATAATCTACTCTACTGGATGATCTCTTAGA
Source organism: Platanthera guangdongensis (assembly GCA_039583875.1). Taxonomy (NCBI): domain Eukaryota; kingdom Viridiplantae; phylum Streptophyta; class Magnoliopsida; order Asparagales; family Orchidaceae; genus Platanthera; species Platanthera guangdongensis. The sequence continues at coordinate 91,370,680 of CM077149.1, forward strand.
TGCCTATTGGCTGGAGGCATCCTAACTTCTGTTGAACCTCTTCAGCATCTCCATCATGCTGTACTCCTTGTATTTCTTCAGCAATTGGCACATGTAGTTCTCCCCCTGGACAACAGCTACTGTCTTCTACTTGCTGTCTTGCAGCAGGTACTTCTTCTATAGTTAGCTTGTCTATTTTCTTTGTTAAACCTGTGGGGCTGCATACACTACTAGACAACCCATTGTTAATAAGTTTAGTCTCATCAAAAACTACATGCACAGATTCTTCTACAACTTGTGTAGTCAAGTTGTAGACTCTATAAGCCTTACTATTATTGTTGTACCCAACAAAAATTTCCTCTTGGGACTTGGCAGCAAACTTAGTTAAGTAAGACTTCCCATTGTTAAGTATGAAGCATTTGCAACCAAAGATCCTAAAGTAGGATAGGTTTGGTTTCCTGCCTTTCACAACTTCATAGGGGGTCTTATTTAGCCCTTTAGTGATGGTAGCCCTATTTATAACATGGCATGCAGTGTTAACTGCTTCAGCCCAGAAATACTCTGGCAGTGATGTATCACTTAATAGGGTCCTACCAGTCTCTATCAAGGTCCTATTTTTCCTCTCAGCAATGCCATTTTGCTGAGGTGTTCTAGGTGAAGAGAATTCTTGAAATATCCCAAAGTCTTCACATAGTTTTGTCATGCAATCAGACTGAAATTCAGTACCATGGCCACTTCTAATCTTGACCACTGTACTGTTTAGTTCATTCTGAATTTGTTTGACAAAGTTATGGAAGACACTAGGTGTTTCAGATTTCTGTCTTAAGAAGAACACCCAGGAAAACCTTGAGTAGTCATCTACAACTACAAAGGTATAGACCTTCCTACCTAAGTTGTGAACTGGCATTGGACCAAAAAGATCCATATGCAAGAGGTATAAACACCTCACAGCATCTTTGTTTTCTATGCTTCTAAAGGTGGATTTAGTCTGCTTGCCCTTTTGACAAGCTGAGCAAATACCATCTTTAACACACTTAACTTGAGGACCATTCCTCACTAACTCTTTGCTAAAGAGTTTGCTAATAGTCTTGTAGTTAAGATGGGCAAGCCTCTTGTGCCATTTGACACAATGAGAGACTGTCTCATCAGCTACAAGACAAACTGGAGAACCATTGTTCTCAACTATAATGTCTAGGCAGTAGACATTCCTCTTCCTATAACCAGTCAAAATGATCTCTTGATCACTTGACCTCTTGATATGACAACCATTTTTAACAAATGAGATGTCATACCCTACATCACTTAGTTGACTTATACTTATTAGGTTGTGTTTCAACCCTTTAACATAAGCCACTTGAGTAATGGTAACTAAGTTGCTAGAAATGTTATCAAACCCTTTGATGATTCCTTTTTCAGAACCACCAAAGGTGACTTTTGGACCATCTTTTATTGGAATGTAGTCCTTTGGTAGTCCTCTAGTTTCAGTCATATGTCTGGAACATCCACTGTCCAAGTACCATGTTGGGGTATGACCACTTGGACTCACCTGCAAAATAGATTAATGAACCTTAGAACCCAAAGAATTCTTGGGTCCTTGGTACTTGTTAGTCTGCAATCTGACAAAGCTACCCAATGGCTTTCCAACAGGTAGTTTGGTACTCACTTTGGCACTAGCATTGTGCCAATAGTTCACTGCAAAATGACCAACTTTGCCACAGCACCAACATTCAAACTTATTGTACCTTTGCTTAGGTACTGCCTTGGCTGTCTTGTCTACAGCAGGCTTGTTGAATGTTGGGGATTTGCCCTTGGACTTAGACTTGGACTGCTCAGTCCCTGCAGGTCTAATAAAGCCCAGTCCAGCCTTGCCTTTATGATGAACAAATTCATCAATTAAAGGTAGCACTGACTTAGGTTTAGAAAACCTAGCAACAAGATCTCTCTCTTTCTGAAGATTTATCTCCAGACTCTTGATTTGATCATTCTTAAAGGTGATAGTGCCCATCTGAATCACTGTTATGTGTTTCAGCCTGGCTATTTCATTAAGCTTTTGATCAAATTGCTTCTCAGAATCTGTTGCAGCAGCTTTAAGATCAGCAATTTCCTTTGCCTGGCTTTTGGCAAGGGACTTGCTTTTCTTGTAAGCTTACAACAGCACTTTATATTCATCTATAAGCTGATGAATATCATCCTCAGACTCAGATACATTCTCATCACTTGATGAAGAAGAATCTGAATCTGAACTAGAACAAGAAACTGAACTTGAACTTGAACCTTGTACCTTACTGGGTCCTGGCTGCTCCAGGATTTTGGCACTCTCTGTCAAAGCCATTAGCCCTTGGCAATGACTGTCTTCTTGTTCATAAATAGACTCCATGATCTACATGAATTCTTCTTCTTCTTCTTCAGCAAACAGCCCTATGTAGGCCTCAGCCTCAGACTCAGTTTCTGAAGAAGAGATATCTGATAGAGTCTTCTCCTTCTTGGAAACAAAAGACTTCTCTTTCTTGCCTTTGAAGTGAGGCTTTTTCCTGTCACCAGATTCCTTTCTCTTCTCTGGACAATCTGCAATAACATGGCCCTGTCTATTGCAGCAATAGCACACTATCTTTGAACCAGTTGCCTTGCTTGACTTTGTCCTCTTCCCGTCTCTCTTTGAAGGCTTTTTCTCCTGATACAAGACTTCCTTTCTCTTTGAAGTAGAAGGTCTTGACCTCCACTGTTTCTTCTTCAAGAATTTCTGAAAGTGTCTGGTGAAGGCAGCAAAGTCTTCATCACTTTCACTGCTTTCAGACTTGGTGCTGACTGACTCATCTGACTCTGATTCAGCTACCTCTGAAGGTGGAGTTGATGACTTATTCCTGCACTTCCTGGAGGCTTCTGTCTTGAAGGCTACTGTTCTTTCCTTGTGTTCAATTCTTGTTGATTTCTCCTCCTCTTTTCTCACTGTCAACTGCATCTCATATGACAATAACTTGTCAAACAGTGTAGGAGGAGGAATTTCCCCCAACTTAGCCATTTCTCTTATGGCACAGATCTTGGTGTCCCAATCTTTGGTTAGGGACCTTAGGAACTTGTCATTTAGTTCATAATTACTGAACTCTCTTCCATAAGACATGAGTTCATTCACTATTCTGTAGAACTTCTTATAGCACTCAGTTATGCTATCACCTTTTCCTTGTCTAAAACTCTCATACTCCTGATTTAGCAATGATTTTCTATCTTGTCTAACTTCTTCAGATCCCTCCATATACACAATAAGAGTGTCCCACATCTCTTTGGCTGTCTTGCAGTGTATAAGATTCTGAAAAGTTGCATCATCAATGGCACTCACTATTATGTTTTGTGCCCTCTTGTCCATGGTGGCTAGGACAATCTCATCCTTAGTCATTTCAGAGAAATCCTTTGGAGTTCTCTGATTTGCATCTAGAACAGATATCTTCATGGGCACATAAGGTCCTTCCTTTACTGTGATGTAGATTCTAGGGTCTGAGGCCTCCATAAACAGTCTTACCCTTTCCTTCCAGATCCTAAAGATTTCCTTTCTACATATGGGCAATTTCATGAAACTCAATTCCTTGTGATTTTCAGAGGAACCCATGTTTCTTGATTTTCTTGAATTTCTTGAATCTGTATTTTGCCTTACACTGAATCTGCCAAACAGGATCTCCTCAGACTGTTAGTCCTTTTTGAGGAACCTCCTTCTGATACCACTTGAAAGATATGGTACCTAAACACCTAGAGGGGGGGGGGGGTGAATAGGTGACCTAATCCTTTTAAGACTTTAATGGCAGCAAACAGTTATATCACAGATTTCTAACTATTCTATCACAGCAAACACACAGCATACACAGCAACAATCACAGCACAGCACAACAGACACAGTGTTTTATAGTGGTTCCCCAAGATATGGGTACATCCACTTTCCCCCTTCGCCTATCTAACAGTGTACTAGATTCGACCAAACTTCTCCACTGTCTCAGAACTCAAATTGGTTCCTACACCTCAGGCCCAAAGCCTTACAACTCAGCTTTATCCCAAAGCCTACACTCAACCACAAAGGCCTACACTCAGCCAATCAAGGCCTATACTCAGAGATAACAATCTCCTACACTCAGGCCAAAGGCCCTACCCTCAGCCTTTATAATTATAGGCTTACAATTCACTCAGATCCAAAGGATCCTACAAGATAAAAATGATTATAGAAATAATAACTCAACAACTCTGAAACAAGAGAGGGGAGTTGAGAGTTTCTTGATGAGTTCTTGGAAGAACTCGGCTGGATACAATCTGACTTAGCTTTCTTCAAAGCTTCTTGAAAATAGAACTGAATAAGATTGTCTCCTTCTGCAGTTGATCCTTGACCTCTGCCACTTAGAATTCAGAATGAATCTGAACCCTTCTTCTCAGCCTAGTTCCAGAGGCTGATTTCTTGGATGGAGCCCTCTCTCTCCAACTTCTTAGATCTGCACTTGGACTGCAAGATCTTCTTGTGTTGATACTCTGTGTACCACTTTAATAACTTGTTTTTCAACAATCTGAACAACAGTTTCTGTAAACTGTATGTGCCTATTTATAGGCCTTCTTCATGGTAACCGGCTGGTCCGGTTCATAACTGTCTTCTGACATCTCTGACAGGTGCTGTAGACCGGCTGGAACGGCAGCTGTCAAGTCATCCAGTCATTTCTTGAAAATCTCTAACTGTCTGAAAGTGTCGAGACTTTCTGTCTTTAAGTGTCGACACTTATAGTTCAAGTGTCGACACATGCTGTGTAAGTGTGGACACAAGTCTACAAGGTGTCGACACAACTCCTTGTATGTCTCGACACAGATTCTTCTTCAGGCGTCGACACTGAAATTGAGTGTCGACACAAGTACTTGATCTTCTATCTTTAGCTGAATTCTTTTAAGTGTCGACACATCACCTTTGTGTCGACACAACTTCTTGTGTTGAATCTGTTAAGTGTCGACACTGCTTCTTGTTGTCGACACATAGTCTTCTATGTTGATACTTGCTGAGTGTCGACACAGCTCCTTGTGTCGACACTTGATTCTTCTGTTGAGACTTCAGCTGAGTGTCGACACATTCCTTAGTGTCGACACTTGTACTTAAAATATTTTGTTGATAATTCTGTTCTTTGCTAAGTGTCGACACAGCTCCATGTGTCGACACTTTCTTCAAGTGTAGAGTCTTTAGCTGAGTGTCGACACATTGTTCTGGGTGTCGACACTTACTTCAAATGTTGACTCTTTCTGTTGAGTGTCGACACTTTGTTCTTGGTGTCGACACTTTCTTCAAGTGCTGACTCTTCTTGTTGTGTGTCGACACATTGTTCTTGGTGTCGACACTTTAACTTAGTCTCTGCGACTTTTGCTGAGTGTCGACACAGCTCCAAGTGTCGACACTTTCTGGTGTAGACACAGCTTCACTGGGTGTCGACACAGCTCCTTGTGTCGACAATTCTGTCTGCACTTTTCTTCACTGAGTGTCGACACAGCTCCTTGTGTCGACACTTTCTGTCTGGTGTCGACTCTGCATCCCGGTGTCGACACAATGACTCCAAGTGTCGACACTGCTTGTCTGGGTGTCGACACAAGCTTTCTTAAGTGTCGACACTTTTCCCTCTGGGTGTCGACACATGGACTTAGAAACTTTTTGCCTTCAGTCCAGTGATTACTTAACCTGCACAAGTAAACTCAACATACATCAAATACATTATGATGTATATCATTGAGTTGGGTGAGGCTTCTTCAAATCAGGTACATTTAACCAATGTACCCAACAGGCGAGTTCGCCAAACCGCGCGGCTTCTCCTTCTAACCGCCCTTTAGATCTCCTCCGGCGCTGCAGCGCTCCCCTTCTCAAAACTCCATCACTAAGACTTGAGAGTTTTTCTTTAATTCATCCATCAAAAAATGTACAAGATGGCCCTTTATATGGCAAAAGAAAAACTGAAAACTCTCTCATCATATAATGTACACATCCTCTCTCATAATAAATGTGTACATAAAATAATACGCATAAAAACTTTGACTTGTTGCCGTCACCAAGTCAATCTCCAACACATAGTGCCCTGGTGAAGTGAACTAGCCAAGCAAACTTTCTTCTGATGGCAGATACCACACTAACGCCACCTCACTCTGAAATCATGTGGATTTAATATAGGAACGCATTCTTTGCAGGAGTAATATTGGAAAAAAAAAACGAAAAGAAAGCAAAATAACACGCTGAGAATTATTATAAGGCACGGAAGTGGTAAAGATTTTATTATGTTATATGAATACATCTCCACTGTACAAAAAAAAGCTAATACCAGTTTCTTTCTTACAATGGTGACAAACATTTATTCTTGTGTTAAAAGGAAGGAAGCAACAAAGAAAACATATTTCATCACAGCCGACTAGCCATGAAAGCAAATAGCAAAAAACACCAATGTAATCTTCATACTTTTGGAAGTTGAATACAGAAGAAAACCTTTTCCAAGAGGCTGTGTTGGCGGCTTATTGCTCGGTGAGGTTGGACAAAAACATCATTATCATAGAGTGTATGTTTGGTATGACAAATGTTACTACCATTACCAAAAAAAAACTCGTTGACATATAAGATTTTGATATGACAATGACGTTTTTTTCCAACCTTCTCCGATCCGGAGCAAATAAGCTGCTCCAAACGCAACCTAGAAAAAATGTTCAAAGCTCGTGAAAGAGAGGCTTCATAACATAGCGTCAGATATGTAGGTTTTTCTTCTTAATTATATGCATGACATGGAAATAGATATATCTTCATATATGTCTCAAGGTATGGAAGATATAGATATATAATTACATGATTCATAAAATACATTTTTATTTAAGAATTTTTACTGAATATTATTATTTATGCAGTGCCACTTTGTAAGGAAAGTAGCAGTTACGCCTTTCTAATGTAAGTAGACGTTGCAGCAGTAGTATCTTCACCATTTGTCTGCTTTTCCACGAATGAAAGCCTTCTTGCTTCTTTGAGATGCTGTTGAAGCTTTATGTTCTCTCCCGCCTTATTCCTTTTTTTGCGCATGAAATGAAGCCTGAGAGCTGATCCTGCCTGTAAGCAGAATTCTTCTGTCAGCATATGAAATAATTAAATGTTGTATCATAAAACAATGAAGCCAAAGCTCCCTCACGTCTGCAGCGAGAAAGAGAGAGAGAGAGAGAAGAGAGAGAGAGAGATAGAGAGAGAGAGGGGGAGAGAGAGAGAGTGAGAGAGGGGGAGAGAGAGAGAGAGAGA
>CM077149.1:91378422-91691675 GCA_039583875.1 Platanthera guangdongensis
TCTCTTCCTCTCTGGTGGTAGCGTGCGGTTTAGCCCTGCTGTATAACCGCGCGGCTGTGCGGTTTTTTGTTTTGTATAGTCCGCAATTAGTCTGTAAATTTTAGTCCCACATCTCTTATTTGTATTCTCTCAATCTATCCTCACATTCTTATAAGGTGGAGGGCTACTTTGTACAAGATACTTTTTTTGATAATAAAATTTCAATTATTCAAAGTTTATTCGATTGTTCTCTACTTTCGCTTCTTTTCTCTACTTTCTAACAAGTTCAAGCGGACAAACCGTTATTCGCTGCCTGTTGAAGAACAGAGGAACAAACCGCCTACTGCATGAAACCGGCGGACAGTTTATTGGAACTTGATCAAGCTGAAGCAGAAAACCTGACAAGCCGCTGAAGCGACCAGCTGAGACCGCAGAGACCGCACACTTCAATGCCCAACTCCTGGCTCTTTGAAGCTAGTCGCGCGACCTGCACACAACACACCGTCAGTACTACTCAATCCCGCGCTGACAGAAAACCGCAGGGACCGCAACACTTGCCCAAGCCCAACTTATGTTCAACTTCGTTACTGTAGGCCTGCCGTGGTTCTATTTATAGGCGAGGTGAGGAGTGTGGTCACCACCCTAGTGCATAGAATCACCGCCCCAGCCCGCGCGTTAACACACCCAGTCTGCCCAGTCCGCACGGACTTGGACCAAACCTCCAGGAGCCAGAACAGAAAAAGGCTAGTCCGCCTCTATGCGGACTCACATGCTTGCCGACCTGCTATCACTGTCACAAAGCCAGTCCGCCCAAGGAAAATAGAGCTAGAACGTGTCACCCAATACAGCACGCGGCCACCCCGCAATATAAGCTGCAATCAGCTAGCAATACCATATTACGCGTACTCAGGAGACAATTCGCAGAACTCGGCAAACAATGCCACCCCGCCGTCCATGACCAATAGGCAGTCCGCCCAGTTAACAACGGACTCTGCGGACACTGCGTACACAGAAGCTTCAGATCGCCAACCACCAGGACAGTCCGCCCCAGGATGGATAACATTCACTCCATCATGGAAAGCTCGGCAAGAAGCAAGGCACCGTCCACACAGATGCGGACTCCGCGGACGCCAAGGCACAGAAAAGGGCAGAGTCCGCAAGCTCTACCCAAACAGCTCTCCACAAAGGCCACCTACCGGACTCCAATCACCAGTCCGCGTAGTCTTCCACAGCAGAACACCGCTTCACCACTTGAGCTCGGCAAGGGCCACAGCCGAACACCAAGGCCAGTCCGCAACAGCGGACACTGCAGACTCGTTAGTCCGCAAGCCTCCCGCGGATAAGGCACACAACTCGCTGGTTAGCACAAGCTTGCAACATGCAAGGCCGCTGAACAGAGCACAGCCTACAACCCGCAAACCACTGTCCGCTCAGGCCACTCCTCAAGCAGCCAAGCCACCAAGACAGCCAACACCCTGTCCGCAGACAGCAGTCCGCCCAGGCCGCGGACTCAGTCCGCACAGGCCGCTCAGACCGCCCGGCCTACCATCACCCACTTCCACTTCACAAATTTCAACACTCCCCTTGAAGTGAGAAGTGGTGATCAAGCCCAGCAAGCTACGTAACCGCTGAAAAGACCCTTTCGACAGCGGCTTCATGAAGATGTCAGCAATATTATCTTCACTCCGAACATGCCCGACCAGAAGAGATCCCTCCAACACCCTCTCTCTTATGAAGTGGTGCGCGATCTCAATATTCTTGGTCCTTGTATGACACACTGGATTGTTTAACAGTTTGAGAGCACTCTCATTGTCATTCCGGAGTAAAGTAGGCCCTTGCACTTCTTCATGAACATCCTCTACAAGCCTTCTCAACCAGATGGCTTCCCGAGCAGCCAAGGCCGAAGCCTTATACTCAGCTTCCGTAGTAGATATGGACACAGAATCCTGCTTCTTGCTACACCACAAAATACCAGCTGAACCACAAGTGAAAACGTAACCCAAAGTTGATCTCCGATCATCCGAGTCACCACCATAGTCAGTGTTCGTGTATCCAAGCAAAGCAAAGTTCGCATCCCTACTATAGAGGAGTCTCATATCAGAAGTTGACTTGACATACTTCAAGATGTGCTTCGCCGCTACCAGATGAGACTTCCTTGGTTCGGTCATAAACCGACTTACTCGGCCAACATCATAAGTAATGTCTGGCCTTGTAATCGTCTGGTAGATCAAACTCCCTACAAGAGCCCTGAACACCAAGGGATCAGGAAGAATCCTTCCTTTATCTCGTCGAAGCTTCAACCCATGTTCCAGTGGAGTAGAGCAATACTTCCCTTCGCCCATGCCAAATCGACTTACAATGCGATCTGCATAACCCTTCTGGCAAATGAGAATTCCGCACTCCTTCCTCTCCACTTCAAGACCGAGAAAGTGATGAAACTCTCCCAAGTCTTTCACCTCGAAGCGTATAGCAAGCTCAGCCCTGAGCCTTGCTACTTCCTCCTCTGAATTCCATGTGATGATCATATCATCCACATACAGCAGGACCAAGACTTGAAGCTCCCCCTTCTTCTTGACGAACAAGCTAGATTCCGAGTTGGAAGCAAGATACCCGCAGAATTGCAAATACTCTGCTCTCTTCCCATACCAAGCTCTAGGAGCTTGCTTCAATCCGTAGAGAGCCTTCCTGAGCTTGCAGACATAGTCCGGATGCTCTTCACACACAAATCCAAGTGGCTGATCCATGAAGATGTCCTTGTCAATTTCTCCATAAAGAAAAGCATTTTTCACATCAAGCTGCCACATCCTCCATCCCTTGCAAGCAGTCAAGGCGATCACCACTCTAACTGAAGTAATCTTTGCAACCGGACTAAATGTCTCCTCATAGTCTTCTCCATACTGCTGTGAGAATCCTCGAGCAAGCTGACGAGCTTTGAACCTATCAATGCTCCCATCTGCATTCTTCTTCAACTTATATACCCACTTGCAAGTCACTGGAGTAATGCCATCAACCTTGGGCACAAGGCCTCATGTTTCATTCTTCTTGAGAGCAGCAATCTCTTCTTTCATGGCATCATCCCACTCCTTGACTCCAGTGGCCTCATTGAAGTTTGCATGCCCTCGCTCATCAAGAGGACCTGCAAAGAAGCAGGAGACAAAACTCACTGTGTACAACCCCGTGTCCGGCGAGCAGGATCACCAGGGGGCGAGCAGATCAGGTTAGGAGCAGCAGGCGAGCTCGGCAGCGACAGGGGCGAGGCTGAGCTCGGCAAACGTCGGTCAGAGATCGTTGATCGGCGACCCCGAGCTCGGCATTCGCCGAGCGGGCTGCAACTCGCGCCCTCGCAGTGGAGCTCGACAGCAGTGGGCGAGCAGAGCACGCCGGGGAGACCAGAGCTCCCAGCTCGCATGGGGGGTCAGAGGTACTTTTTACTGTTTTACGCCTACCGGTCTGCCCATAGCCCTTCAAAACAGCGGAGTTTGGCTGTTGGCAGACCCAGTCGAGGGTTTTCTGGTAATTTCAGGTCATTTATTTTGGTTATTGGCAGTCCGGATTTCAAAAGCTATAAATAGGACCCAAGGGGTACCCCAGAAGGCAGGTTTTTTTCCCTGTGCTCTTCTCCCCAAAATCTTCAAGTGCTTTCTGAGGGTACCTTAGCTCGACTTCAGGCTAAGGAGGGGAAGCGCTCTGAGATCTTCCGGGTTTGTGGTGGGACCTCCCTGCCGAGCCCTTGGGTCTGTTTCTCCTTGCTTTGTCGTTTTTCTTGCAGGAGCGAAGTAGGCGCGAGACCACCCCCTTCCCCAAGGGCGAGCTCCACAGGAAGCCGGGTTCCGGTTTCAACATTTTGGTGCGGTGAGCGTGGACAGTGGTCAGCGCAGAAAAGTTTCCGCGAGCTCAATGACGGGACAAGGATCCGACAGGCCGAGCTCGCCCCCCCCCCCCCCCCCCCCCGCCTCTCGCAACGGTGGGAATGTTTGAAGACTTCAGAAACGAGGTGCTGACTCTGGTCAACTTCACACTCGGCACGCGGGCCGAGTGCTCGACTCCGACAATCCAGATCGCGGCCGTCCCCTCATTGGGTGAGGACGCTCCCGCCAGGCAAGCTGGGAAGGAAGTGGCCGAGGAAGGCCGAGGGTGCGAGCTCCCCGGGCGCGAGCTCCCCGGGCGCGAGCTCTTCCCCGGCTCGGCAGGCCGAGGTCGCTTCGGCGAGCTGGGCTCGCGAGACTCACCAGCTCGCCCAGTGGGGGGAGAGAGCTCTTTCAGCGAGCTGGTCTCTTCAGCTCCAGTTCCGGATGGGTTCAGGGAGCCCGAGATATCCTATTACACTGGGAAGGGAGACCCGGTCCAGCATGTCCAATGGTTCTAGGACGTGGTCTCCATCTGTCAGATGTCGGATGGATTCAAGTGTCGACTCTTCGCCATCACCCTCCGGGAAAAGGCGAGAGAGTGGTTCCACCAGCTACCGTCCAGCTCCATCTACTGCTTCGAGGACCTGCGCCGAGGATTCATGCTGAGATTCACCACCTCGAAGAAGAGGAAGAAGGAGTCCGAGTCTTTGTTTCACATTAAGCAGGGGGTGAACGAGACGTTGGGAAGCTACGTGGACCGATTTCAGGAGGAGGTTACTCAGCTCCAGGAGATGCCGGGCCATAGTCTGATGATGACCTTTACCCTGGGCCTGCAGCAGGGTTTCTTCCAAATGGACCTGAAAAGAGTTCCTCCCCTCTCCTATGAGGAGTTGATGGAAAGGGCGGCGAGAGAGGTCGACGGGTAGGCGTCGAACCCGGAGTTTGCAAGGAAGTTGGCCAGGTGGGCCACAGAGGAGGAGAGGGAGTCGAAGGGCGGAAGAGGACAGGAGGAGAGAAGAGGGGAGTCCAGGCAGAGGGAGCAGAGGCAGCTCCAAGGGCTGCAGCAGCCGGGGTGGGGGCGTCAGGAGCCCGACCGTCGGTTGGGCTGGAGGCCTGAGTGGCAGGGGCAGGGGCCACAGAGAGGGAACTTCGGAAGGGGTCACTTTCAGGGGAGGCAAGACCAATTCCACCCCCCAGGCTGGAGGCAAGGCCAGAGGCCCCGGCTCCCCGATCAAGAAGAGGCCATGGCCATAGCCTTGGGGGCCAGGAGAGGAGTGTGGAGGAGGAGTAGAGAGAGAGGTCAGGGTGGAGCTGCCCTATTGTGACTTCCATCAGGAAGGGGGGCATGCAACGGCCACCTGTCCGGAGTTCCTCCAGATGAGGGGGAATAGGGAGCAGCAGCAGCAGCAAGGGAGACAGGAAGTGAGGATTGAGGAGGTCCTTCCTCGGGCGGAGGAGGATCGTTGCGAAGACCGGGTGGATGTGGGGACCCGAGGGGGGATCGGGGTGATCCATGGGGGAGTACGGATCGAGGCCTCCCGCAAGGCCAGTCTCCACACCATGTACCGGCGGAGCGTCGCCTCTACATCCCAAACCCCGCCACCGGAGGAGAGGATCACCTTCTCTAGGAGTGATATGCCAGACCACAAGGATCCGTTCTGTGATGCGCTGGTCATCAAGGCGGCCATCGAGAACTTCACCGTCTCTCGGATCCTCGTGGACAACGGGAGTTCCGTCAACGTCGTCTTCAAAAAGGCGTTCGACGCGATGAAGGTGGAGGCAAAGAGGGTGCTGGCCTCAGATGGCCCCTTGTTCGGGTTTTCAGGAGAAAGGAAGGAAGTAGAGGGAGGAGTTGGCCTCCATATCACCTTGGGGAGGCAGTCCCGAAACTGCAAGTTCGTCATTGTGGATGCCCCCAGCAGCTACAGTGCCATCTTCGGAAGGCCCCTGATCATCTCCTTCCGCTGCGTCCCCTCATCTTTCCATCAGTGCTTGAAGTTCAACGCTGAGGGGGGTCCAGGTCAGGGTTAGAGGGGACCCAAAGGTGGCGCGGGAGTGTTATGTCACTGCAGTGAACACCATCTCCTGGCAAGAGGGAGCCGAGGAGATGGGGCGGAGAATGGAGGATGTCGAGCAGGAAGCGGGAGGGGAGGAGCTGGGAGTGAAGGACTGCGCAGAAGAGGCGGCAGGAGGAGATCAGGAGGAGGTGGCCGAAGTGAGGGCCGTGAGAGGAGCGATGGAGGTAGAGGTCCCCGTTCCGGAGGAAGGGGATGCTGAAGGATGGGCAGAACAATCCAGGCTGGAGGTAGCAGAGGAAGTGGTGGAGCTGGAGGTGCTCACCCGAGGGGGAAGGATGGAAAAGATCCGCGTCAGCGGGGGGCTGACCCCGGAGGACCAAGGCAGGATGCTGGAGTGCATCCAAAAGAACGTGGACATTTTCGCCTGGAACTCCGCGGAGATGCCGGGGGTTGACGCGGATGTGGCTTGCCACCGCCTTAACCTGGACCCGGGAACACGCCCTGTTCAGCAGAAGAAGAGGTCCACTGCCGACAGACTGGCGGAGCCCATCAGGGAGGAGGTGGCAAAACTCCTCAAGGCCGGCTTCGTGTCTGAGATTCAGTACCCCGGCTGGGTCTCCAACGTGGTTATGGTAAAAAAAGGAGATGGCCGGTGGAGGATGTGTATCGACTTTTCCTTACTTAATAAAGCTTGTCCTAAGGACTGTTATCCTTTGTCTCGGATCGACGCGCTGGTTGACTCAGCCATCGGTTTTTCTGTAATGAGTTTTTTTAGATGCTTTTTCAGGTTATCATCAGATCAGGATGCACCCCCCAGACACCAAGGATGTCTCGTTCATCACAGGGGATGGATGCTACTGCTACAAGATGATGCCCTTCGGGCTAAAGAATGCTGGGGCAACCTACCAGAAAATGATGGATAGGGTCTTTAAGGAGCAAAGGGAGAGGAATTTGGAAGTGTATGTAGATGACCTCATGATCAAAGGCCGGGATGTGGACTCCCACCTCCGGGACCTGGAGGAGACCTTCGCCACCCTGCGCAAGTACAAGATGTGATTTAACCCTCTAAAGTGTATCTTTGGGGCCAGCAGGGGAAAGTTCTTGGGGCACCTCCTCACCCCCGCGGGGGTCGAGCCGAATCCAGATAAGGTCCGGGCAATCTTTGAATTGGGATCCCCGCGGAACGCTAAGGAGGTCCAACGGCTAACAGGGAAGCAAGCGGGGCTAAGTCGTTTCCTTTCTCGGGCAGGGGAGAAGTGCTCCCCCTTCTTCAAAACGTTAAGGGGTGGTCAGAGGTTTGAATGGTCCAAGGAGTGTGAGGAGGCTTTCCAGGCCCTTAAAGTGCAGTTGACACAGGCCCTGCTGCTACAAGGGCCGAAGGAAGGGGAGGACCTGTTCTTGTATCTTGGGGTCGGGGCGAAGGCCTTGAGCTCCATCTTGGTTCGTGAAGAAGGAAAGAGGCAACTCCCTATATATTACGTGAGCCGGGTCCTGAGGAAGGCCGAGCTCCGATATCCGATTTTGGAGAAGCTAGCCTTCGCATTAATCATCTCGGCTCGGAGGCTGCGACCTTACTTCCAGGCACACTCAATCCGAGTGGTGACCGACCACCCCCTCCGCAACATCTTCGAGGGGGTGGAGCATTCAGGTAGGTTGGATAAATGGTCGGTGGAGCTGAGCGAGTTCGACGTCTCTTTCGTTCTGCGGTTCTCAATCAAAGCTCAGGCGATGGCCGACTTCCTGGCCGACTACGTGGTTGAAGTGGCGGAGGAAGAGCTCACCCGCCCGACCCCTTGGAAAGTGAGGGTGGATGGTGCCTCGGGAAGATATTCCCTGGGAGTAGGGTTATCCTAGAAAGCCCTCAGGGGACTCGTATTGAGCAAACGGTGGTGGTGCACTTTCCCATTACCAACAACCAGGCCGAGTACGAGGCCGTGATAGCGGGGCTGCGCCTGGCCAGGGAGCTGGGGGTATCAGATGTGGAGGTCCTTACTGACTCCATGGTAGTGGCTTCTCAGATTAACGGGGAGTTCGAGGCAAGGGAGCCCACCCTGCGATCGTACTTGGCCAAGGTGAAGGGGGTCATTGGCACTTTTCAAACTTTCACCATCCGACACGTGCCCAGGGAAGAGAATGAACAAGACGATCAGTTGGCTAAGCATGGTCCCCAGGTGGGGGGCACCATCATCGACCTGTTCCGCCCCTCCATCGAAGAAGGAGAGCTCATGGAAATCGATCAACAAGCTTCATGGATGGATCCAGTGGTGGTTTTTCTCTCCACAGGAGAGTATCCGGAGGGGGTAGACAAGAAGAAGCTGAGGCACAAGTCTACATACTACCTCCTCCAGGACGGGAAGCTATACAGGAAGACCCTCTCAGGGATGCTAGCCCGCTGTGTAACCGAGGGAGAAGCGCGAAGGATCTTAGAGGAAGTCCACTCCGGGGAATGTGGGAGTCACTCCGGGAGTCGGACCCTGGAAGGGAGGATAGTCAGGCAAGGTTATTTCTGGCCCACCCTAGGCCGAGACGCTGCAGAGTTCGCAAGAAGATGTCACAAGTGCCAGCTGTTTGCCCCTCTCCAGCTGCAGCCGGCCCAGCGGCTCCGAAGTATCCCGGCCCCATAGCCCTTCGCAATTTGGGGAATGGATTTGGTTGGGTCGTTCCCCCAAGCCAACGGCCAGAGAAGGTTCCTCCTAGAGATGATTGACTACTTATCAAAGTGGATGGAGGTGACGGCGTTGGCCAAGGTGACCTTCCAGGTGATCAGGAATTTTGTTTGGGGGGAGATCATCTATCGCCATGGGCTGCCGCAGGCCATCGTCACGGACAACGGGCCCCAGTTCGCCAGTGCCGAGTTCACCAGCTTCTGCGAACAGCTTGGGATCGATCTCAGGTTCGCCTCGGTCCATCACCCCAGGAGTAACGGGCAGGTGGAGGCCGCAAACAAGATCATCGTCAACCTCCTCAAAAAGAAGGTGGAGAACCTGAAAGGGAGCTGGGTGGAGCAGCTTCCCGCGGTTCTTTGGGCCCTGAGGACCACCCCCAACACGGCTACAGGAGAGACCCCCTTCAAACTCTCCCACGGGTGCGAGGCAGTGCTCCCCATTGAATTCGAAGTCCAAACACCGCGAGTTGTGGCAGCAAAAGAAGGTCGTGAGGAATGGCAAGCAGAAAATGAGGAGGAACTGAGGCTTTCCCTTGACATGGTCCAGTAAGAGACCTTTCCGCTATCCGGCAGGAGGAGGTGAAAAGAAGAATGGCCAAGTACTTTGACAAGCATGTCAGGGTCAAGCAGTTCGTGGAGGGGGACTTGGTGCTGAAGAAAGTAGATGCGGAAGGGAGGTCAGCATCCGTAGGGAAGCTCAATCCCAGCTGGGAGGGACCATTCATTGTAAAGGTAGCCTTGGGGTCAGGGGGCTACCGACTCCAAAATGTATAGGGCGAGACCCTGAGTCTCACCTGGAGTGGAGACGACCTCAAACGATTTTTCCCCTGAAACATGTAAGCAGCACTTTGATTATAATAAATTCCTTCAAGCTCTCTGATAATGTTGTAACTAGCCTGCATGGTAGAATATGATGTGTTTTGAAACACGAGCAGATCCCGCTGTCAGGCTCTCACCTAGCTGGCAGGGCTGGAAGTCACTCGATGGTGGTAGTAATGGACCCCGAGCAGATCCCGCTGTCAGACTCTCACCTAGCTGGCAGGGCTGGAAGTCACTCGGTGTCATCCTTGGCCTTGAGCAGATCCCGCTGTCAGGCTCTCACCTAGCTGGCAGGGCTGGAAGTCACTCGATGGTGGCAGTAATGGACCCCGAGCAGATCCCGCTGTCAGGCTCTCACCTAGCTGGCAGGGCTGGAAGTCACTCGGTGTCATCCTTGGCCTCGAGCAGATCCCGCTGTCAGGCTCTCACCTAGCTGGCAAGGCTGGAAGTCACTCGATGGTGGTAGTAATGGACCCCGAGCAGATCCCGCTGTCAGGCTCTCACCTAGCTGGCAGGGCTGGAAGTCACTCGGTGTCATCCTTGGCCTCGAGCAGATCCCGCTGTTAGGCTCTCACCTAGCTGGCAGGGCTGGAAGTCACTCGATGGTGGTAGTAACGGACCTCGAGCAGATCCTGTTGTCAGGCTCTCACCTAGCTGGCAGGGCTGGAAGTCACTCGGTGTCATCCTTGGCCTCGAGCAAATCCCGCTGTCAGGCTCTCACCTAGCTGGCAGGGCTGGAAGTCACTCGATGGTGGTAGTAACGGACCCCGAGTAGATCCCGTTGTCAGGCTCTCACCTAGCTGGCAGGGCTGGAAGTCACTCGGTGTCATCCTTGGCCTCGAGCAGATCCCGCTGTCAGGCTCTCACCTAGCTGGCAGGGCTGGAAGTCACTCGGTGTCATCCTTGGCCTCGAGCAGATCCCGCTGTCAGGCTCTCACCTAGCTGGCAGGGCTGGAAGTCACTCGATGGTGGTAGTAACGGACCCCGAGCAGATCCCGCTGTCAGACTCTCACCTAGCTGGCAGGGCTGGAAGTCACTCGGTGTCATCCTTGGCCTTGAACAGATCCCGCTGTCAGGCTCTCACCTAGCTGGTAGGGCCGGAGGTCACTCGATGGTGTCGGCCTTGAAGTCATCAGGTACAGGCCAAAGTCCGTGGCAGGGAGACAAGGGGAGGGGTCCTATCAGGACGAGCTCGGGCTCGGCAAACTCAGCTCGGCACAATCAAGAAGGCAAGCCGGGCTGGAGGGCTCTGCATGGGCGAGTTCGGGCTCGTCATCTCCGGCTCGGCATGGGCGAGTAGGCCGCAAGCCCGGGCCTCGCCAAAGGAAGACAAGCCGGACCGGGGGATCTCGCCTCCTTGGCCCATTACACTTCAAAAAATTTCTCCTTCAACGGGCGCAACCTGGATGGCTCGCGTGCGAGCAATAGTGGCACGATAAGGGCGGAGAGCAACTCGCCACAAAATCGTTTGGGGCTCGACGAACCCTCAAAACGCGTCTCGCTCGCGTGCACGCTCTCATAACTGCTCTACTCGCAGAACCTATCTCCGCGAGGTCGCGGGAGGAAGCACTCGCATACATTCAGAGCACAACAAGCATAGTAAAGAGGAAATGACACCAGTATGATCAAAAAACTTTCATTAATTATTTACAAAGTTATAGGGAGCTCGCCTCGGCGAGTAATCAAAAAAGAAAAATACAAGGCTATCCGCTGGCCTCGCCCCCTCCGCCGTGCTGGTCCTCGTCGTCGCCCGAAGGATCCTGGAAGCTCTTTCTGAACATTGCATCCAGGTTATCTTCCTTCTCGCTGGGCGGCGTCGCCGGAAACAGACTCGGCATCAGGTCCCGAGCAGAGATCTCCCGGCACCCTTCCACCAACACCCCGGAGTCCTTCATCATTGAGAGGGTGCATTCGGCGGTCTGGATTGAGTTGATCCGCAGTCTCTCGACGAGGTCGGCCTCACCGAAGATATGCGGGCTCTTGTAGGGGAGTGTGGGATCGATGTCGTGAGACGGGAAGAAGATCTCCGCCTGTCGACGCACCTCGCCGAGAAGGTGCTGGTTCTCCCCCTTCAACTTCGCGTTCGCGCCCTCCAGCTCGCCAAGGCGTGCGCGCTGTCGGCCGATCTCCTCCCTAGCTCGGCGTTGCGAGCCTGGAGCTCCCCAGCAGCGTCGGCATCCGCGGCCAGTTGCGCGCGCAGCCGGCTGACCTCCTCCCCCAGCTCAGTGTTGCGAGCCTGGAGCTCGCCCGCCGCCTTGGCATCCTGGAGAAAAGCCCATTTAGCAGCAGCATAAAGCTTTCTAAGTAAAAGAGAGCGGTGCGTAACACTTACCAATCCGCCGGCGGCCTGGGCGAGGAGACCATCCGCGATGCCGAGCCGCCTCGCCTGATCGGCGATCTGCTCCTTGGCGAGGTCGCGAGCCTGCTCGGCCTTTTCGAGCTGGTGGCTGAGGGCGAAGCTGCGGTGCGCCACCATGTGGTGCAGCTCCAGAGTCCGCAGGTGGGACTGCAGGCCCTCATGGCCGAGCTGACGGAGGGTCGTCCTCTTGTAGGCCTCGGCATCCTCCCGGCCATAAAGGCCGAAGCCGAGGGCATAGGCGTGACCGGTGGCGGGCTCGCGGTCGTGCCAGGACGGGTGCAGAGTGGATACGGAGACTCGATGAGCGAGCTCGTCCCACTGCAGCATGGGCTCGCCCGCGGAATCCTTCCAGCGCGCGCCGAAGTTGAAGAGGGGGTGCTGCTTCGGCGGCGCACGCTCGCGGGCAGCACTCTTCGCCGAAGGAGGAGGGGAGATCGCAGCCGAGGAAGAAGGGCCCTTGCCACCCTTTCGGCCCTTGCTGGTCGTCTCCTTCAGCGGGCTCTCCGATGACACGTCGGGAGGAGTCTCCGACGAGCTGATGTACTTGGGGCTGGGCTGATGTTGTTGTTGTTGTTGCCCCCACGGAGCCAGCAGGGCCCTCCGCATCTTTTTCATCTGACGGGGGCCGGATGGCTGATGCACGCTTTATTGTGTGAGTATATAAGTGCTACGCAAGTGTACGTGTCGTGTCAAGTTACAAAATGGAAGTAGAGTGTCGAACCCACAGAGACAATATTTTTCCTCAGCTTATGAGTACTAGTAATGATCTTTTCTTATAAGTCAAGCAAAATCACAAGGTTTTGAGAGTAAGTAAACTAAATAACGAAATTAAAGTAAGATGAGAATATAATGATGAGAATATAATGATGAGAAGAACGAGTCTCATATATTGATCCCTAATCTTAGTTTGCCTTTTTGTGATGAGAAATACAATTGAATTCAACTCGGTTTTTAACTTGTGGAAATCCTAAACTCGCGGTGAGCATCTCTCGATTTCATCATCGCTCTATGCATATTTAGTGAGTCGCCTTAGATCAAGACTACACAAGTAAACATACGTATAAAATTATGGATCTTAACTCCACAACTAGAATGATAGCGATACGCTAAATCATATGTAGCCAAATTAAATTCTCGAGACTTACGAACGCAGCTCTCGCATATAGAACGCAGTATGAAGCACTAGATGGTAATCTCTTAACGTCATCACTGAAGAAGAGAATGAAATTTAAGATACAAACCAAATTTAACTCAATTGTTCATGTAAATATCAAAGCAAACGTCGAATAGTTCACAACATATAAGACTCGCAAGCGAATTAGTTCATCATAGTCAAAAGTTTGAGAAATCGGAGCGAGAATTCAACAGACATGATGAATAAGAGTTAGAATAAGCCAACCAATTGATCTCTACGAATGCCCCTACAAAGGATGTTGTCGCCTTCCCTTGCACGGATCTGGATTTGCTGCGCGGCTTCTTCTTCCTCCCGATCTCCAGCCCTAGATGAATTCCGCCCCCTCTCCTTTCTTTTTTCGAATTTCTCTATGTCCCCCCTAAAATCTCCTTCTCTCCCTTTTATTACTTGCCATAACTGTTGTCTAAATTCCCCCCAAAAATCCCCAAGAGATGCACCCTTCCATGTTTTCGTTCAGCCCCAAAATTCAAATTTCGAATTTTAATTTCGCCCCAGGTTGTTGCAACCTTGTTTTTCTGCATGTTGCAACTTCTGCGCCTGCGCCTGCCTTTCCCATCCGAAACCTGATAGTTGCAACTAATTATTTCGTGGACGTTGCAACCTCTCTTTCAAGCTATGAAGTTTTGGCGAATTTCCTTTTCTAGGCAAATTTCTTTGGCGCATCTGATACAAATACATCGAAACAAAACCAAATTAGCCACAATTCAAATAAATAAGAGTTTACTTTCATTTCCATATTATTTAAACTTATTTTAATTGTTTTAACTGAATAAGTTGTTGGAAATAACCGCATAGATAACTTCTTTTTAGAAGTTATCACACCCCCACACTTTACCCCTTGCTAGTCCCTAGCAAGACAATTCCTAATAGTGAATTAGGTGAAAGAATAATTACCAAGATGAGAGTTCGATGATTTTTTTATCTTAACAGAAATTAAACAAAGCATACTTAAGAAATCCAATTTCTCCAATTGATAAGCTTATCAATCATTGAGAGCTCAAACATCACAAATCCGTTAGTTGATGAAAAATAAAGCGAAAATAAGAATTTCGGTGTTGTGTGTGCCTTCTTCAAATTATTCACTCCCACGCAAAAATTTTCTTATTGAGCCTCCGCACTAATTTGGAAGGATAAGAATAAGCTAAGTTTTTGATTTGACTTCGACAAGCGTTAGTAGCACACGTGAAAGTAAGGTTGGCCTTGGCTTGATTAGATTAGCTATTCATGGACATGCATTAATAATGGAGAGGTAATTCCCTAGTTAATAATCTTAATACTCCCTCATCTTATGGAGTTCAACTCTTAAGCAATAGGTATTTATAAATATAAAGTTCATAGTTGGGATCATTCTAAGTACGTAAGTGCATACCTGGGCCACATATCACTATGACCAAATTGTTCCTTACTCTTTTTTTTTATTTCTCTTTTTAGTTCTCTTTTCCCTTTTTTTTTTGGTCACAGTTGGGATCATTCCGAGTAGGCTCGTACATACTCAGGCCGCATATCACTATGACTTATAATCTTATCATCAAAATGTTGAGTCGAACACCCATAATTGAATAGTGCATTAAGATACAACTAGTTGGAATGTAGGGAACTTAGATTCACTAGTGTCTAGCAAAATGATAAGGAACAAGCTCAAAGGGTTTCATGAGTGATCAGAATGAAGTAGCCACTTAAACACTTATCTAAGTTTACATCATCAACTCAGTTCTTCTCACCCCTCCCAATTTTTTTGAAAGTCAATTTAAAATATTGCGGGGAGTAAAAATGAATTAAAGAAAGTTGTGCATAATACGGACGCTTAAGAGCGCTTTACCAAAAAAATCATACTAACTTCAATTTAAAAATCCGAGCTCTTACGATTGTTTAGCCATACCAATTAGTTAACATTGGATCTCTAGGATAACTTACTCATTAAGTAATGCAAGAATTTTGAATCACCAAAATCACGATCAATTCCTACTTAAAACGTTACTAGCTTCTAGCAAGGTTGGTTCATATAAGAGAATTTCAGAAAATATAGTTGAAACGGAAGTACTCCCCTAGAGTTTCTCAAGCTGACCATCCAGGGAAGTTGCTGTCTTTCTATCCTCAATGCCCATGCTTGTATAAGTCCTCCCGATCCCGACTCCAAAACGATGCCCTGTTGTTGGCGAGCATGCACATATATGGACAAAAGAAAAGAATAATGGAGGGCACTTTAATAATATTAAAGATATGATTGAATCTATCACATAAACTATTCAGCATCTGTAAACCCCAGACATCAATGAAATCCAATAAGATATCGTATACTCAAGCATATAGAAGTAGTCATATGTAGATCACAGATGCCAATGAAGTCCACAAAAATATCATATATTCAAGCATATAGAATTAACAGTGCAGTCCAAAAATTAACCCAGCACAAAATATGCAAAATATAGTTCAAGTTTTTAAGCACAAAATATGCAAAAGACTGTTTGTGCAATCGGAACAGTGGTAAGCTATAAGCATGTGAATGCTAGCCTTCATCATCATCTTGTGCTTCGTCGTCCTTATCTTCAGTCATTTCAGTCGGGTCGAGGCTATTACCATCCATGTCCACCAGGTTCCCCTGATCATCAAACTGCCATTGATATTCGAATTGGGCTTCCTCGATTGGCTGTTTTGCTTTCCGTGATAAATTATCTAGACTATTCTGCAGATAATCCAGTCTAGATCTGAAGTAGCGGTGCTGGCATCGGTTGTAGACTTTCATATATTCAATATTGCCTAGAATATCGGCTAGTGTTGCTCCCTCTGCCCCTGGTATCAAAACATCATCTGGTTTACCGCCCGAAGAGGAAGGGATCCCCATGCTCCTCTTTCTAGGCTTGTTGATCCCATCATCAAACTCATTCCCTATCTTAATGTTTATCTTCACGACTCGCTTGGTTATCTCCCGGCCTACATGTGTCACCAAGTCCTCCATGCTCTGCACAACCCCCACACTTCGACATAACTCAGTGATTAGCACCGGGAACCACAATTGCCTGACCTTGTTCTCCTTGATCTTCATTTTCAGATGAGTACTAATCACTTCCCCCACGTTAACCCGGTTTCCCTTCAAGATATGATAAGTTAGAGTTGCTCGGTCTAATGTCACATTGTTCAAGTGTCGTGTCGGCATAATGCTGGCATTAATAAATAACAACCAAACCTTAGCCTCCCTTGACAGAGATGTAGACTTAAGCGATCCAGTCGATGCATTGGACCATGCAAGGTCGGGGGAGTTGCATACCAACGTAGCTACTTCAGAGTTGTCGATCGGATGGTTCAGACTATAGAAATCTTCTTCACATCCCAAATCGTACAGCTTGTTAATGGAGTTCGCAGAAAAATCGATTACCTTTCCTCTCACCATCACTGATTCATTTTCGGAGAACCTTGCATTCGAATAGAACTCGTACACCCATGGGAGGATGGCTTCATCTCGCGGGTGGCAGAGGGTTTCCCATTGCAGAGCCTGGATTTGTTGTGTATAGCTTAAACTCCATGCTCTCTTTTCCATCTTAAAACCCCGCTCAAAAATCATGGGGATAGACTTTAACATCTCAAATCTCTCCTTAGCAGCCTCATTTATAAACTTTAAGGGCTTCCTTGCTATGGTCTTCCCTTTTTTCTTAGATGACATTTTCTACATTAAGGGTAAATGGAGGGATAGGTTTAGAAAAGGGGAAAATTTCACTGTCCATTATTCGAACTTGAGGTAAAATGTTGAGGGAGGCACGCAAGAACTTACCGCATCTAGAGATATAGGGCCGCAGAGTGTCAGGCAGAGGCACTGCTTGCTTTCTCGTTCCTCCCGATCTCCGCCCTTTCGCCGCCGAGCAAACGCCCTTCCGTCGTGATGCCTGGTAGGCGAGGGTTGAGGCAGTCGTCTTCCCGATCGCAAACCTAGGGTTTAGAGCATGGAGGAAATGCCGACATAATGCCTCACGCCTTTTGAGTAAGAGGCCAGACCGACTCACTTAAACTGACGCCACGTGTCTACCTAGGCCCCACTGATATATGAAAAGGCGGAACGGTTCAGCTAAACCGGCGCCAAGTATAACGCTTATATGAGACCCGAACAGGAGAGGTTGCAACTAATTTTTTTCGCACGTTGCAACTTCCAGAACTGCACTGCTGACTTTCTCCCCTTGCGATTTCTTTCCACAACATGACTCATAACTTGAAGAACTAACTAAAACAAAATTAGCTTAAGATAAAAATATAGATAAAATGGTGGGTTGCCTCCCGCCTAGCGCCTAATTTTCAGTCCCGGCAGGACTTCCCTTTCCACTTAGTTTTCAAAAATAAATGAGGATTTCTGTAAATCCTCATTGTTGCTCATATAAATTTTTAGTCTTTGACCATTAACTTTGAACTCTGACCCACTTACTTCATTATAAATTGTGACTGCTCCATAAGGGTGAACTTCCTTGATCAAAAATGGTCCTGACCATCTAGATTTCAGTTTACCTGGGAACAATCTCAATCTTGAGTTGTATAATAAAACCAATTGCCCCGGTTTAAAATCCTTCTTCCTTAATTTTGAGTCATGCCATCTTTTAGTTCTCTCTTTATAAATTTCAGAATTGTCATAGGCATTCATCCGAATTTCCTCTAGTTCATTTAGTTGGAAAAGCCTCTGCCTGCCGGCATTTTGAAAATCAAAGTTTAGTTTTTTAACCGCCCAATATGCCTTGTGCTCTAGCTCTACGGGTAACCGACAAGCTTTCCCATAAATTAATTTATACGGAGTCAATCCTAGAGGTGTTTTGTATGCAGTTCTATATGCCCAAAGGGCATCATTGAGTTTATGAGCCCAATCTTTTCTGGTAATGTTTACTGTTTTCTCCAAGATTATTTTAATTTCCCTATTAGACACTTCAGCTAATCCATTGGTTTGTGGATGATAGGCCAGAGCAATCTTATGATTCACACCATATTTCTTCAACAATGATTTAAATTGACAATTGCAGAAATGTGACCCTCCATCACTGATGATGGCCCTAGGAGTGCCAAATCTGTTAAAAATATTCTTTAAAAATTTAAGTACAGTTTGGGCATCATTATTTTTGGTCGCAACGGCTTCTATCCATTTTGATACGTAGTCCACCGTTACTAGAATGTATAAGTTTCCATTTGAATTTACGAACGGACCCATAAAGTCTATTCCCCACATATCAAATATCTCTATCTCTAATATATTATGTAGGGGCATACTATCTCGTTGGCCTATATTTCCAATTCTTTGACATGCATCACAACATTTTGCAAAGTTATGCGCATCTTTGAATAATGTTGGCCAATAAAATCCCGCATCTAATACTTTCAATGCCGTTTTATGTCCCATAAAATGTCCTCCATATGGAGAAGCATGACACCTTTCTAGAATTTTAGGTACTTCCACTTCAGGGATACAGCGTCTTATGATTTGGTCCGCACAATATTTAAATAAATAAGGTGTATCCCAGAAGTATGTCCTAACTTGTTGTAAAAACCTCTTCCTTTGTTGATAACTCATCTCCGGTGGTAATACTCTACTCACAATATAATTTACTAAGTCTGCATACCATGGTGTAATATTTTCTGATATTGCTAAGATACTTTCATCAGGAAAATTTTCCTTAATTACTATTTCTTTATCTTTCTCCTCAACTTGCTCTAACCTAGACAGATGGTCTGCTACTGGATTTTCTGCCCCTTTCCTATCTTTAATTTCAAGATCAAATTCTTGTAATAACAACATCCATCTTATAAGTCTAGGCTTGGTTTCTTTCTTATCTACCAAATACCTTATTGCAACGTGATCCGTGTAAACTATAACTTTCGAGTTAATCAAATACGAGCGGAATTTATCAAACGCGAATACTATTGATAATAATTCTTTCTCCGTGGTTGTATAGTTTATTTGAGCTTCATTTAATGTCTTACTTGCATAGTAAATGGTATGAAATATTTTATTATGGGCTTGCCCTAAAACCGCCCCTAGAGAATAATTACTAGCGTCACACATCAAAATGAATGGTAAATTCCAATCAGGTGCTATTATAATAGGTGATGAAATCAGACTTTTCTTTAATGTGTTAAAAGACTCGAGACATGATTGATCAAAATGAAAAGGCGTGTCTTTTTCAAGTAGATGGCTAAGAGGCTTAGATATTGCAGAAAAATTGTTTATAAACCTCCTATAGAAACCTGCATGTCCTAGAAAGCTTCTTATACCTTTAATATTTGTAGGGGGTGGGAGTTTCTCAATTACTTCAATTTTGGAACGATCTACTTCTAGACCCCTATTGGAGATTTTATAACCTAGGACTATGCCTTCTCTTGCCATGAAGTGACACTTTTCCCAATTTAAGACTAAATTGGTTTGCATACACCTTTTCAAAACCTTTTTTAAAGACTCCAAACACTCATCAAAAGACTTGCCAAATACTGAAAAATCATCCATAAAAATTTCAATTCCCTCATCCATCAAGTCAGAAAAAATAGAAATCATACAACGCTGAAACGTAGCAGGAGCATTACATAACCCAAAGGGCATTTTGCGGAACGCAAATGTACCATAAGGGCAAGTAAATGTGGTCTTTTCTTGGTCTTCAGGGGCAACCATTATTTGATTATAACCTGAATACCCGTCTAAGAAACAGAAATATTCATTCCCTGCCAACTTATCCAGCACTTGATCTAAGAATGGAAGAGGGAAGTGATCCTTCCTAGTCGATTGATTTAACTTTCTATAATCCATGCATATACGCCATCCGGTCACTGTCCTAGTAGGAATCAATTCATTATTCTCATTTTTCACTACGGTCATCCCACCCTTCTTTGGCACGCATTGGACCGGACTGACCCATTTACTATCAGAAATGGGATAAATAATTCCAGCGTCTAACCATTTAATAATTTCTTTTTTTACTACCTCCTTCATCGGAGGGCTAAGTCTTCTTTGATGTTCAATGGAGGTCTTTGAATCATCCTCCAATAATATCTTATGCATACATATAGTGGGACTAATACCTTGTATGTCGGCAATAGTCCACCCCATAGCCCCTTTGTATTTCCTAAGGACTTCTAACAATTCATCTTCCTTACTCTGTTCTAAGGATGCATCAATTATTACCGGCAAAGTTTTATCTTCTCCTAAGAAAGCATACTTTAGATTGCTGGGTAAAGGTTTTAATTCCAATTGAGGTGGTTCCATAATAGATGGTTTCAGAATTTTAGTTTCACTTGATCTCTCAAGTGCTTCAACATTCCTATATGTTCTCCACCTTTCACTAACATTAAAAACCTTAGCTAATTTACTATATTCTTCTTCCTCGTTCCACTCTTCATTATTAAGGATTGCTAGCAATGTTTTCTCTCAATGATCATTCTGTTTAAAAGCTTTATTTGGAATATCTATGTTATCAATAGAATGACATTCCTCTTTATCATTGGGGTATTTAATTTCCTTAAGGATGTTGAACGTTACCTCTTCCTCATTAACTCTCATGGTAAGCTCTCCTTTTTGAACGTCAATAAGAGTCCTTCCTGTAGCCAGAAAAGGCCTACCAAGAATGATAGGCACATCCCTATCCTCTTCCATATCCAGAACCACGAAGTCTGCAGGAAAAATAAATTTTTCAACCTTTACTAAAACATCTTCAACTATGCCTTTAGGGAATGCTAACGTCCTATCTGCTAACTGAAGGGTTAAAGAAGTAGGAGCTATCTCTCCAAGGCCTAATGTATTATAAATAGAGAGCGACATGAGATTGATACTAGCCCCTAAGTCACATAAGGCCTTACCCGTAAATTTAACACCTATGGAACAGGGTATGGTAAAGCTTCCTGGGTCTTTTAATTTAGGGGGTAGCTTCTTTTGTAGAATAGCACTACATTCCTCAGTTAATGCCACTACTTCCTTTTCAGCAAATTTTCTCTTTTTAGAAAGAATATCCTTCATGAATTTTGCATAACTCGGCATCTGCTCTATAGCTTCAGCAAAAGGGATATTTATCGTCAACTTCTTAAAAATTTCCATGAATTTTTGGAATTGTGCATCAAGCCTTGTCTTAGTGAGCCTAGATGGAAAAGGCGGAGGTGGATAGACTTTTCTTTCCTCTTCTAAATCTATAATTTCTACTCCTTCTTTAGCCCTAGGGTCCTCTACCTTTTTCATCTTATCTTCATTCTTTAACTTTTCTAGTAACAAGTCCCCACTCGGAATCTTATTCCCACTTCTTAGGGTAACAGAGTTGCATTGACTAGATGGGTCATCTCTTTTTGGATTAGGAGTGGTATCGGCGGGTAATGCTCCAACCGGCCTTAGGTTTAATGCATTAGCAATCTGTCCAATGGAATTCTCTAATGATCTAAGAGATGATTCTATACCTACTACCCTTGCGTCATTCTTTTGGAACATTTCTAAGATTACTTCATCTGTTAATTTTCTTGAATTCCCTTGATTGTTATGTGGAATATGATTAAATCCAGGTGGGTGATTAACATTTTGATTGTTTCTCCACGAGAAGTTAGGGTGGTTCCGCCACTCAGGATTGTAATGATTTGGAAGAATATGTTGTCTTTGACCACCTATATAGTTGGCTTCTTCAGAAACTTGATTCAATTGTTCTATGGTGAAGGAGGTGTTAGGATTAGACAATTGAAGGCTACTAATTGATGGCATTACTGTATTTTGACTCAAGGAATCTAAACGTTTGTTTATCATATTGAACTGTGAAGCCATCTGTGCGGCTAACGAAGTGATTTGATCAACATGATGGACTCCAGTTGGATTGTTATTCCCTTGTCTCTCAAAAGATTGGTAGTTGTTAGAAGTAAGATCTTCAAGGGTAGCATAAGCATCCTCGGGATACTTTTTCATCAATGACCCCCCCGCAGCACCATCTACAAAGATCATGGTAGCCGTTTGTAACCCATTATAGAATGTGGATACCTGTTGGTGTTGTTGTAAACCATGATGTGGACATCTTCTCAACAACTCCTTAAAACGCTCCCAAGCGTCGTAAAGAGTCTCTCCGTGATTTTGCATAAAAGTGGTGATGTCTCTAATCAACTTAGCGGTTTTAGAGGGAGGGAAATATTTGTTTAAAAATTTATCTACTAACTGCTCCCAAGTGGTTATAGAACCATGTGATAACGAGTTAAGCCAATCTTTAGCTTTTCCTTCTAGGGAGAATGGAAATAACATTAGCTGAATCGCTTCACTTGAGGCCCCATTTACTTTATACATATCACAAATTTCTAAGAATGACCTTAGATGAGAATTAGCATCTTCGTTGTTGAGACCCCCAAACTTGTTATGTTGAATTAGTTGCATAATAGTGGAGTCAATTTTAAAATTATTAGCGGCTATGGTAGGTCGGACTATGCTAAAATGCAATCCTCCTCGCAAGGGTGTGTTATAGTCTCGACAAGTCATTCTAGGAACATTTGGTTGAACATTCTGGTCAACTTGCGCATTAGTTTCTACTTGCTCCTCATTGTTAACCACATTATTTTGTCCGTTAACATCCATCTCAAGATTAATAGTATTGTTATTTCTCAGATTCCTTCTATTCAGCCTACACGTTCTCTCGATTTCAGAATTCAATGGTAAAATTTCAGTGTTTCGATATCTGGACATACACTGATATCCAGTAGTTAACGAGTAAAAATGACAACAATACTTGAACTCAGATTACTCAGAATTACTAATATCACAAGATAACACTTAGAGAAAAAAAAAACTTGTCCCCGGCAACGGCGCCAGAAAACTTGATGCACGCTTTGTTGTGTGAGTATATAAGTGCTACGCAAGTGTACGTGTCGTGTCAAGTTACAAAATGGAAGTAGAGTGTCGAACCCACAGAGACAATGTTGGAACACCCTATTACTAATTTGGGTCAGGATCACTATGTCTCTAGGAATTTATGTTTTGACCTTCTGTATAGATTATAGGTCAATTAGTATTGAGTCTAAGGGTTAGAAGGCTAGGATTGGGAGCTGCTCTGAAGACCCAAGTTTTTCTGGAGACTAAGTCCAAATCGTCGAGCTCAGCACGACGTTTCGTCGAACTCCGGTCGACGATCGTCTAGCTCAACTATTGACAGATCGTCGAGCTCCATTCGACGATCGCTGAGCTCAAACTTCATAATATCGTCGAGCTCTGGTCGACGATCGCTGAGCTCAACTTCTCAATATCGTCGAACTCCATTCGACGATCGCTGAGCTCAGGCCGACGATTTTGACTCTGCACTGGATCCTTATCTCTGAGCTCAGTTCGACGATCTTTGAGCTCAGATCGACGATTTCTTTGCTGCTTGCTTTTTCCAATTCGCTGAGCTCAGCTCGACGATAGCAGAGCTCAGTTCGACGATTTCAGTTATCTTTCAGAATTCAAATTCAAATCAGATAGAAGTTATTCTGCATTTAATTCAGAAGATCTGCCAGCCATTTTCATTTACTTCTGGAGCAAGTTTCAAGGAATTTTTCAAGGAACAAATCAGTGAACTTTCCTTCAGAACATATTATGCAATTAAGGCTGTAATCAATGCAGACCAACGGCTATCTTTGACAGAGTAATATTCTATTCAGACTCAGAGAATAAAAGAGAATGTTTTTGAATAAGACAGAGAATAGACAAGAACAAAAAAATAGAGATTGACAAGAACAGGACACATCTCTCAATATACAGAGACTCTGAAAAATATTCTGTCAACAAGAATTCAGAAGAACACTCATCAAGAGATCAAGCTTTCAAACATTCTTCAGATCTCTTCAGCTCTCAAGTGTTCAAGGCCAACATCATTTCAAGACTCCAGACAATCAACATTTCAGCTTGCTGAAATCATCTTCTGCTGGAGATCTATTTTTGAAGGCCTATCACCCTCAGCAAAGCTCATCTTCCTGAAGATCAAGGACTCGGGGGGAGCTTTGAAATCAATCCACTTAGTCTTCTCAGTTGATTGAGAAAGAGAAGACTGCCATAACTCTCTCAACCCCCTCTCTGTAAAGGGTTTTTCAAACTCCCTTCAAAAGTTTGAATCTGGTTTTTGAGCATCTTGTCAAAAGCTAATTGGTGGCAAGACACCTGATCAAAAAATCTGATTTGGTTTTTGAGCACCTTATCAAAAGCTCATTGGTGCCCAGGACACCTGATCAACTCATCCTGCAGTGGATTCCTACCTAGGGTGGTAGAAGAGTGGATGTACCCAAGTTGGGGAACCACTATATTTCCTTGTGTCATCTGGTTCTGCATGTTTTCTTTTTGTTTCTGGCCTAGATTTTCTTGTGCTTAATTTCTGCATAGCTTAGTTTTATTTCTGCTTCCCTGCTTACACTCATTACAACAATTGTTGTAAAGCTTTGCAAAAGTTTTTCTTTGTGTTTTAAAAAGCACCATATACTCTATTCACCCCCTCTCTAGAGTATATCTGATCTAGTTTCCCCTTTCAATTGGTATCAGAGGCAGGTTGGTTAATCATACCATATCTGTTTGGTTGTACAGGCTAACACCTGAACCCCAAGATCCCAAACTAGATCCTTCTTTTTATATTTTATTATTAGATTTTGCTTGCACAAATCATGGCCCAGAACAAAGATTATGCTAGCACCAGACCTCCAGTGTGCAATCTATCAAAATTTGCACTTTGGAAAGCAAGGATTAGACTCTACATGAATTCTATTGACGAAGATATTTTTAATTCTGTCTTGACAGTGTGTCCAAGACCTCCAGAGAGCACAAGCACAAATGCTGTTCCACCTCCATCAGGAACAGATGCTGACATCAAAAAGTGGAAAGTAGCTGATGCCAAGGCAATGAACATTCTAGCTCAGACAATGTCAGATGACATTTTTCAAAAGGTAGCTGAATGCAATTCAGCCAAGGAGATTTGGGACAGGCTTTCAGAAATTGTCTCTGGCTCAGCTGATGAGAGAAAGGACAGAAGATCCCATCTTATCTCCCAATATGAGAACTTCAAGAAGGGAGAAACTGAGACAGTGGGAGACATGTACAACAGACTGAGTCTAATTGTTAGTGAACTGAGGACATTAGACAAAGAGATCTCACTAACAGAACTTAATGACAAGATCCTAATGTGCTTCCCCAGCACTTGGGATTCAAGAATCTGGCCAATTAAAGATGCCAGAAGCCTGAATGAGATCACCACTGAAGCCTTGTTGGGTAAGCTCAAATCTTATGAGCTACTCATCAAGAACAGAGAAGAAGAACAGAAGGCTGCTTCACCAGCCACAAGAAAGGAGAAGACTATAGCATTCAAGGCAACTGAGGATCTGCCTGAAGAAAAAGGAGCAGCCAATGATGAACTTCTCAGCTTGTTGGCCAAAAGATTCTATAAGATGGCCAGAAAGGACTTCAGAAGAAGATCATACAAGGAGCAGGATAAGCCAAGGTATGACAAGTCCATTGGCAATAGCAAAGACATTATTTGCTTTGGTTGCAGGAAACCAGGGCATATGGTTCCTGACTGTCCAGAAAACAAGAACAAGGACAGAAGGGACAGAAAAGAAAGAAGAAAGGAGAAGGACTCCAAAAGGAATGGAAATAGCAAACCTTCCTCCAGCAGAAATAAGCACACAAGGAAAGGATTTGTTGCTGAATCCTGGAGTGACACTGAAGAGGAGTCAGAGGCCTCTTCCAGCTCAAGTGATGATGAGGATGACGCAGAGGAAAAGGAGTTCTGCATGATGGCAATCAATGCCTCACAACACAACTCAAAGGAAGAGGAGTCAGAGTCAGACTCAGAGACACAACCTGAATAAGATCAGGTAATCAGCTCTTTTGATTTCACTTCAGAAGATTTCAAACTTGAATTTAAAGCACTATGTTTAGACCTCCTAAAGTCTGAGAAAGAGATCATCTCTCTCAAAAATCAATTATCTGAACAAAATGCTTTAAAATCAGAAAACCTCAAACTCTCTCAGGAGTTGGAGAACTATAGGGAACAGATAGCTTCACTGAAGAGTGAGCTCTCTGAGGCCAAGAAGCTTGAAGAATCTCTCAATGGGAGAAGCATCAAGCTGATAGACATCACAAGCACAGTGAACTCAAGATTCAACAGTACACTGGGCTTGGGTGCCTCATCCAGCCAACCTATTGTTCTAACAACCCCTATCAAGTTCATTTCTGACAAGGGAAAGGGAGTTGTAGAGGTTGCCAGGAAAAATTCTGATCTGCCTCAGAAAACTAAAGTCCAGTACAAATCGTCGAACGGAGATCGACGATCGCCGAATGAAGATCGACGATCGCCGAACGCAGCTCGACGATCTCAGGACAAATCGTCGAACGCTGATCGACGATCTCAGCCAAGATCGTCGAACGCTGCTCGACGATCCCATATACCTGACCTCAGTGGTAGTCGACCGTTGAATGGAGCTCGACGATCGGACCCACGATCGTCGAACGCAGCTCCAAGATCGTCGAACAGAGGTCAGAGCTCTGGAAATTTTTTCAAAGGCAAGTCAAAATTGAATCCTAAGGGTTCTTCATCCCAAACCTTTAACCCTTATACTGAATGGATTATACCTCCAAGGAGATATCATCCTGAAGGATATAAGAGTCAGCCAGGGATGTCTTTCATTTCTGAATTTAAAGGTTATCAACCTAGGCCCAAGGTAAACTGGGTCAAAAACAAGTGAATTGCTTTATGTGCAGGTGAAGACCTATCCAGCATCTAACCAGCAATGGTATTTGGATAGTGGGTGCTCCAAGCACATGACAGGGAACAAGGACAACCTAAATTCCTTTAGAGCCAAGCTTGGACCCAAAGTTATCTTTGGTGATTCCAACTTTGGACAAACTAAAGGATATGGAGCAGTCCAGATTGGTTCTGTAACCTTCAAGAAGGTAGCATATGTGGAAGGACTGAAGCACAATCTAATCAGCATCAGTCAGCTATGTGATGAAGGCTACCAGGTGACCTTCAGCAAAACTTCATGCAAAATCAAGTCAGAGGACAACACAACTGTGTTGACATGTAAAAGGAAAGGTAACATCTACTTAGTAGACTTTCTTTCAACTACTATAGATATCTGTTTATTGAACTCAGTTTGTAGACCAAATGTTTTATGGCATAAGAGATTAGGACACCTAAACCTTAGAACTATTGCTAGGCTCTCCAAGGACAACCTTGTTAGAGGACTACCTTCTGGCCCCTACAAGAAGGAAGGACTCTGCAAGGCTTGTCAATTAGGCAAGCAAACTAAGAACAGTTTTAAGTCACTTAATAAGAGTGATTCACCTAGGATATTGTATCTGTTACACATGGATCTATTTGGACCCATCACAGTACAAAGCCTGGGAGGGAAATCCTACACTTTAGTGATTGTAGATGACTTCTCTAGATTCACTTGGGTGTTCTTTCTAAGGAAGAAGTCTGATAACTTTAAGTGTCTGACAGAGTTTCTCAAATGTATAAAGATTGAGTTCAATACTCACATTGCCCTGATCAGAAGTGATCATGGGACAGAGTTTGATTCTCTTCTTATGCAAGAGTTCTGCCAGAGTGAAGGGATCAGGCATACTTTCTCAGCTCCTAGAACTCCTCAACAAAATGGGGTAGCTGAAAGGAAAAATAGAACCCTTATTGAATCTGCCACTACATTGTTGTCAGATGCTCATCTACCTCTATCCTTCTGGGCAGAGGCAGTGAACACCTCCAACTATGTGCTGAACAGAAGTCTGATACATAAACTGAAGGGAAAGACTCCCTATGAATTACTCAAAGGGAAGAAACCTAAAGTTGACTATTTCAAAATTTTTGGTTGCATTTGTTATATTCACAATAATGATAAGAAACATCTAGCAAAATTTCAAGCCAAAGCTGATGAAGGAGTGTTTCTGGGATACTCCATGATCAGCAAGGCCTATAGGGTTTATAATAAATCATCACTAAAAATTGAGGAATCTGTTCATGTTTCTTTTGATGAAACTAACATGTCTTTCAAGGAGAAGATTTCTTCTACCATAGAACCTTTGCAGGAACACTCTCTAGTTGAAGATATGAACAAGCTACAGGTTGCTCAAGAAGATGAAAGCAGTGAAGATGAAAGCAATGCTCAACATATTGAAGCACAACCTGAAGAGCCAGTTGTTGTACCACAAGAGGAAACAATAACACAGGTTGGTGAACAATCAACACCCCCTATTGATTTAGTAACATCAAGAGACCATCCAATTACCCAAATAATTGGAGAAATCTCAGCTGGTGTGCAAACCAGAAATCAGGTCAACCAAAACCTGTTGCACACCTACTTCCTTTCTCAAATTGAACCTCAGTCCATTCAAGATGCAGAGCAAGATCCACACTGGATCATTGCCATGCAAGAGGAGTTGCATCAATTTGAGAGGAACAAAGTATGGGAACTAGTGCCCAAGCCTAAGGATCATTCCATTGTTGGAACAAAATGGATATTCAGAAACAAACTGGATGATCAAGGAGTAATAATAAGGAACAAGGCAAGGCTAGTTGCCCAAGGATATTCTCAAGAAGAAGGAATTGACTACGACCAGACTTTTGCACCTGTTGCAAGATTGGAAGCCATCAGAATTTTTCTAGCTTATGCAGCCCTCCTCCTCCAGCATCCTTAGCCATCCCAATTCCCTCTACCTCTGCTCCTGCCATTGAGCATGTAGATCTGCCAGCCTTGGCTGACCAGTTGTATGAGCTCCTTGCACCCAGGCTCTCTCTTCTCATGGAGGCCTCTTTAGCTCCTCTACAACAGTCAGTGGCAGCTCTCTCTGCCAGGCTTTCCTCCTTCCTTACTCCTCAAGCAGCACCCCCAGCAGTGTGCCTTGATACAGCTGTCTCTGTATCCAGGCAGGGGGAGATGCCCTATGAAGCCAGCCTTCATGCTGCTGTTGCTGCTGCTTCTGCTGCTACTGATGCTGTTTCTGTGTCTGCTTCTTCTACTGCTGCTGCTCCTGCAACTGTTGCCTCTGCTACTCCAGTCCTAGCAATAGACCTAAGGTCTTTGCTATCTACATTTGATACTGCATACCACTGCTGCCTCCCAGAGCCCAATGCTGTCCAGCCCTCTGAAGATCTGTCCAGGGCTCTGGTGCCCTTCTCATGCTGTGACCCCAGTATAATTTTTGCTTTTATTCATTCAGTAACTGCTGCTTCTGATGATGTTACTGCTGCTGCTGCTGAAGACAAGACTGTATCTGCCTCTGAAATTATTCTTGCTGCTGAAGAAGACATTGTTCCAACTGCTGCTGATGAGCTCATTCCCCAGGATTTTCTGATGACAGAGGCTGTTGATTTTGAGCCTGCTGAAGTTGTTGTTTCTGAAGCTGCTGCTGCCCTCATTCCTGAAGTAATCACTGTTTCTGCTAGTGCTCCTGTACCTGTTGTTTTATCTGCTGCTGCTATCTCTCCTGAAGCTACTAGTGCTGTTTCTGAAGTTGTTTCTGTTGCTCCATATGCTGTTGCACCTATTGTTATATCTGCTGCCCCTTCTGCTTCTGCCCCATCAGCTGCTGTTCAGCTAAAAGAAGATCTGATGAAAAAGATTGATGCTTTATATGATGCACAGAGTTCTGAATCTGAGGATTATAACACTGCTTCTGATGATTCATCTGCCACCATTGCAAAGAAAAGGAAAGCAAGAAGTAAGGCCTTGAAGAGAGTTCCTCCTGCCAAAGTCAGAGATGACAATGATGTTCCCTACTATATTCTGCACAATTGCCCAATCTCTGAGCATTGGATGCAATTCTCTAAGAACCAGTTAAAGGCTATGAAAAAGAAGAGAAAGTATGAAAAAGGTCCCACTCAGTTCAAACACCCTCATCCTCCTCCACCACCTCCACCTGATGCAGGTGCAGGTGGCAGCTCTGCAAGTTCAGGCCCTGCTAGAAGCCAGGCTCCCTACCAACCTCATGCTAGAACTTATCAAAGGGAAAGCCAGTCTAGGGGCTCTTACTCTAGAAGGGGAGGATATAGGGGAAACCAAAGAGAGACTCAGGTTTACTCCAAAGGACATTCCAGGCAGCATCCTTACTCTAGGGGAGGACATGTTCCTTCTGACACATCTTCTGGTCCTTTCCCCTATAAGCTCAAAGATACTGTGACTGCCAGGACTCCTCAAGATACTTCTTCCAACAGGTATGAGCCACCTGTTCCATTTGAGGACCCTGAGAAGAATCCTATGGCTTGGACTGCTAGAATGAAAGAGCTGGCTGCTTTAGATCAAATCAAGAAAGCCAAAGAAAAAGGCCTAGACACTTCCAACATCTCCACAATGTCAGAACAAAGACAGAAGGAATTAGAGAGATATGCTTCCAGCAAATTTTTTGATGTAGACAGGTACATGGAATTGCATCCAGCTGCAGTGGTCCCCAGGACATCAAAGCAAATTTATTTGGGTGCAGCTGATGATACCAGATCCAAACAACAAGCTTTAGATCCTAACAGAGAAATTAAAATGGTAAAAGGCAAAGAAAAGGAATAACTCTGTAAGGTAATAACTCTTGGTTTTTCTGACTGCCCTCTGGATATCATGTTTATATATATCTCTGTGATGGTTATGTGATGTCTAGCTACTGCTGTCTTTATGTTTTTGTGACTGTATGATGTTGTTTGTTTTTCCTATGTCTGTAAATAGTTTTCCTAACCCAAATAGGGGGAGATTGTTGGAACACCCTATTACTAATTTGGGTCAGGATCACTATGTCTCTAGGAATTTATGTTTTGACCTTCTGTATAGATTATAGGTCAATTAGTATTGAGTCTAAGGGTTAGAAGGCTAGGATTGGGAGCTGCTCTGAAGACCCAAGTTTTTCTGGAGACTAAGTCCAAATCGTCGAGCTCAGCACGACGTTTCGTCGAACTCCGGTCGACGATCGTCTAGCTCAACTATTGATAGATCATCGAGCTCCATTCGACGATCGCTGAGCTCAAACTTCATAATATCGTCGAGCTCTGGTCGACGATCGCTGAGCTCAACTTCTCAATATCGTCGAACTCCATTCGACGATCGCTGAGCTCAGGCCGACGATTTTGACTCTGCACTGGATCCTTATCTCTGAGCTCAGTTCGACGATCTTTGAGCTCAGATCGACGATTTCTTTGCTGCTTGCTTTTTCCAATTCGCGGAGCTCAGCTCGACGATAGCAGAGCTCAGTTCGACGATTTCAGTTATCTTTCAGAATTCAAATTCAAATCAGATAGAAGTTATTCTGCATTTAATTCAGAAGATCTGCCAGCCATTTTCATTTACTTCTGGAGCAAGTTTCAAGGGATTTTTCAAGGAACAAATCAGTGGACTTTCCTTCAGAACATATTATGCAATTAAGGCTGTAATCAATGCAGACTAACGGCTATCTTTGACAGAGTAATATTCTATTCAGACTCAGAGAATAAAAGAGAATGTTTTTTAATAAAGACAAAGAATAGACAAGAACAAAAAAATAGAGATTGATAAGAACAGGACACATCTCTCAATATACAGAGACTCTGAAAAATATTCTGTCAACAAGAATTCAAAAGAACACTCATCAAGAGATCAAGCTTTCAAACATTCTTCAGATCTCTTCAGCTCTCAAGTGTTCAAGGCCAACATCATTTCAAGACTCCAGACAATCAACATTTCAGCTTGCTGAAATCATCTTCTGCTGGAGATCTATTTTTGAAGGCCTATCACCCTCAGCAAAGCTCATCTTCCTGAAGATCAAGGACTCAGGGGGAGCTTTGAAATCAATCCACTTAGTCTTCTCAGTTGATTGAGAAAGAGAAGACTGCCATAACTCTCTCAACCCCCTCTCTGTAAAGGGTTTTTCAAACTCCCTTCAAAAGTTTGAATCTGGTTTTTGAGCACCTTGTCAAAAGCTCATTGGTGGCAAGACACCTGATCAAAAAATCTGATTTGGTTTTTGAGCACCTTATCAAAAGCTCATTGGTGCCCAGGACACCTGATCAACTCATCCTGCAGTGGATTCCTACCTAGGGTGGTAGAAGAGTGGATGTACCCAAGTTGGGGAACCACTATATTTCCTTGTGTCATCTGGTTCTGCATGTTTTCTTTTTGTTTTTGGCCTAGATTTTCTTGTGCTTAATTTCTGCATAGCTTAGTTTTATTTCTGCTTCCCTGCTTACACTCATTACAACAATTGTTGTAAAGCTTTGCAAAAGTTTTTCTTTGTGTTTTAAAAAGCACCATATACTCTATTCACCCCCCCTCTAGAGTATATCTGATCTAGTTTCCCCTTTCAGACAATATTTTTCCTCAGCTTATGAGTACTAGTAATGATCTTTTCTTATAAGTCAAGCAAAATCACAAGGTTTTGAGAGTAAGTAAACTAAATAACGAAATTAAAGTAAGATGAGAATATAATGATGAGAATATAATGATGAGAATATAATGATGAGAAGAACGAGTCTCATATATTGATCCCTAATCTTAGTTTGCCTTTTTGTGATGAGAAATACAATTGAATTCAACTCGGTTTTTAACTTGTGGAAATCCTAAACTCGCGGTGAGCATCTCTCGATTTCATCATCGCTCTATGCATATTTAGTGAGTCGCCTTAGATCAAGACTACACAAGTAAACATACGTATAAAATTATGGATCTTAACTCCACAACTAGAATGATAGCGATACGCTAAATCATATGTAGCCAAATTAAATTCTCGAGCCTGACGAACGCAGCTCTCGCATATAGAACGCAGTATGAAGCACTAGATGGTAATCTCTTAACGTCATCACTGAAGAAGAGAATGAAATTTAAGATACAAATCAAATTTAACTCAATTGTTCATGTAAATATCAAAGCAAACGTCGAATAGTTCACAACATATAAGACTCGCAAGCGAATTAGTTCATCATAGTCAAAAGTTTGAGAAATCGGAGCGAGAATTCAACAAACATGATGAATAAGAGTTAGAACAAGCCAACCAATTGATCTCTACGAATGCCCCTACAAAGGATGTTGTCGCCTTCCCTTGCACGGATCTGGATTTGCTGCGCGGCTTCTTCTTCCTCCCGATCTCCAGCCCTAGATGAATTCCGCCCCCTCTCCTTTCTTTTTTCGAATTTCTCTATGTCCCCCCTAAAATCTCCTTCTCTCCCTTTTATTACTTGTCATAACTGTTGTCTAAATTCCCCCCAAAAATCCCCAAGAGATGCACCCTTCCATGTTTTCGTTCAGCCCCAAAATTCAAATTTTGAATTTTAATTTCGCCCCAGGTTGTTGCAACCTTGTTTTTCTGCATGTTGCAACTTCTGCGCCTGCGCCTGTCTTTCCCATCCGAAACCTGATAGTTGCAACTAATTATTTTGTGGACGTTGCAACCTCTCTTTCAAGCTATGAAGTTTTGGCGAATTTCCTTTTCTAGGCAAATTTCTTTGGCGCATCTGATACAAATACATCGAAACAAAACCAAATTAGCCACAATTCAAATAAATAAGAGTTTACTTTCATTTCCATATTATTTAAACTTATTTTAATTGTTTTAACTGAATAAGTTGTTGGAAATAACCGCATAGATAACTTCTTTTTAGAAGTTATCAATGGCGGGTTCGACCCTGCGTCCTCAGATCGCCTCTTACCGGAAGAGGGCTGTGAGAGGGCCGCCTCGTCTTGGCAGGCCGCGCCTGCCGCCCTCTCGCGAGCAAGAGGGTCAGTATCGAGCCCCGGGTCCGCGAACGGCGGGTTCGCGAGGATTATTCGCTCCCCTGCAGGAAAACACTTGAAAAGGTTAGGAATTCAGATATGACGATGTGCCGAGTTCGGCGAGTAGGCGAGCTCGGCAAGATGAGGAGAATATACCTTCGCCGGGCAGAACCGAGGGGAGCGCGTCGAGGCCCCTCCGCAGGAAGGCGACCTCGAAATCTTTGTTGACGAAGAATTTGTGGAGCTCGGCGTCGTTGCCGGAGACGGCGGGCGGGCGGTACACCTCCTCACCTTTTTGTTGCGGCGAGTAGGGGATGTTGCCGAGATCGCCCTTGACGAAGACGATCTTGGTCATCCAGGTATGGTGCTTGTTCGCGATCTCGCGAACTTTGATCAAGGAGCCGCCGAAGTAGGCGACCCCGTCCGTCGTCGCCTTATAGGAGAAGAGCTTCCTGAACACCGTCAGGTTGAACTCGATCCTCTCCCGCCGGAGGTAGCTCGCGAATGCCACCATCATTGTGATGGCGTTGGAGTTCAGCTGTACGGTGACGAC
Organism: Platanthera guangdongensis; assembly: GCA_039583875.1. Classification (NCBI taxonomy): domain Eukaryota; kingdom Viridiplantae; phylum Streptophyta; class Magnoliopsida; order Asparagales; family Orchidaceae; genus Platanthera; species Platanthera guangdongensis. The sequence goes on from CM077149.1 coordinate 91,412,499, forward strand.
CCCGTAGTACTTCAGGATCTGCCGGATCTCCGGCCACAAGGGAAGTCGCAGCCCCACCTCGAAGTTCGAGATGGGGAAGGCGAGCTCGTTCTCGTAGAACGTGTTGATGGCCTCGCCCGGCCCCGGCCTGCGTGCCTCAAAGCCCGGCGGCACATACGCGGCCTTGAATTCCGCGAGCTCCTCCTCGCTGGTGTGGCCGTCGAAGAAGCAATAGTCTGCGAAGTGTTGCGCGCATTTGGAGCGGCCGTCGGCGTCCGGGTTGGTCTTGCCCATGATCGCAGAGGAAAAGCACGACGCGATCAGGGAAGGGAGAAAGCAAAGAAAGGAAAGCAAAGCAATAAAGGCAGTACGGGGGTAGGTGAGGGGGGGCTATTTATAGGAAAAGAAATCTGAGGCAGGCTGTCACATCGGCGCAGCTCGCTGCCCCAGCTCGCCACCCCAGCTCGCCACCCCAGCTCGCCGACTTCCGACGCGTCCCAACCAAGGCTAAGTCAAACATTGCAGTTTTTTATTTGAGTAACATAATTAAGAATGTTCTAAAAATTATTCATCACAGAAGTAAAAAGTTCAGAATTGAAAGCGGGGCGCGCGAGCAGGGAGGGCACCGGGATGCGAGCGCCGGTCGGCTCGGCAGAGGAGGCCACAGACTTACCTACCCCGGCCTCGCGACCCCCGCCCCCCAGGCTGCCGCGCGCGGAGTAGCTCGCGGATCCTTCCAGAATTCCTTTGCGCAACCAAGAGACCGTCGTCTATCTCGTCCAGGAGTCGGGAGGGGGACATCAACTCGCCAGCTTGGCCGATGCGCCCTCCTCAGCAAGACGCGCGTAGTCGCGCTGCAGCGTCTCGTTGACCCCCTGCACCTCGCGTAGTCCGCACACCAGCTTCTTGAGGAGCTTGACCTCCCTCCTCGTCAGCTCGCCTTGATCCACCTCCGGACCCAGGTAAGAGTCCAGCGAGCTCGGAGACGGGAGGGGAGAGTGGTGGGCTGCCCGCGAGGACTCCTCAGTAGCCGATTGACTGGGAAGAGCTGTAAAGGCAGATATCAGCAGATCAAAAACTTATGTAGCATAGGGTTGAGCGAGGCTGACCTGAAGATCTCGGCGGTTCAAAGGAGATGCGGGGAGGGATGAACCTCAGGTCCTTCCCGCGACCTGGGCCGCGAGCCCTCGACGAGATGAGCTCGAAGCCCGGGGTGGGAATGGACCCCAGACCTTCCCCGGCGGCCGCGTCAATTTGCCGAGGAGGGGAGCCCGGTGGTGAAGCCGGCCTCTGCGGGCTCACAGGCAGGATCCCGAAGAGGGGCGGCGGATCCCGGGGATGGCTGTCCGGTGCCGAGAATCGCAAAGTGGCGAGCGTGACCTCGCCTCGAGGCGTGGGGACCCGCGGCGCGGTGCCCTCGCCATCTAGTTGGCTGTCCTGATCGTCGCCGACTACGACGACCTCCCTATCCTTCTCCAGAATAGTTCGGGTAGAAGAGCCGGTCTCGCGAGCCAGGGTGGCCCTCGGGTCGTGGAAAATGGGCTCGGCCGCCTCCGGGAATGGCTTCGTCCTCTTGGAGCCCGGCTCGGCAGAATCAATTTGGGGAGCTTTCGCGGGGACCGCCGTCAGCGCGGCAACGCGAGCCGCGGAAGCTAGGCGAGCTCGGTCTATGCGTTCTTGGATCTCCTTAGGGAGGGGCATCTTGGCAAGGCGACAAGTGGAATAGCAAGAGCCAGGCAGTAGAGCAGGTGCATATATATTGCCGCAGGTGGCCCCCACCAGAAGATTACCTCCAACTCGCCAGCCAGAGCTCGCCGCACACTTCGGGTTGGATGTTTCTTTTCGAGCTTTTTGACAAGCTCGAAAAGTGCGGGGATTGTGTACAACCCCGTGTCCGGCGAGCAGGATCACCAGGGGGCGAGCAGATCAGGTTAGGAGCAGCAGGCGAGCTCGGCAATGACAGGGGCGAGGCTGAGCTCGGCAAACGTCGGCCAGAGATCGTCGATCGGCGACCCCGAGCTCGGCATTCGCCGAGCGGGCTGCAACTCGCGCCCTCGCGGTGGAGCTCGACAGCAGTGGGCGAGCAGAGCACGCCGGGGAGACCAGAGCTCCCAGCTCGCCTGGGGGTCAGAGGTACTTTTTACTGTTTTACCCCTGCTGGTCTGTCCATAGCCCTTCAAAACAGCGGAGTTTGACTGTTGGCAGACCCAGCCGAGGGTTTTCTGGTAATTTCAGGTCATTTATTTTGGTTATTGTCAGTTCGGATTTCAAAAGTTATAAATAGGACCCAAGGGGTACCCCAGAAGGCAGGTTTTTTCCCTGTGCTCTTCTCCCCAAAATCTTCAAGTGCTTTCTGAGGGTACCTTAGCTCGGCTTCAGGCTAAGGAGGGGAAGCGCTCTGAGATCTTCCGGGTTTGTGGTGGGACCTCCCTGCCGAGCCCTTGGGTCTGTTTCTCCTTGCTTTGTCGTTTTTCTTGCAGGAGCGAAGTAGGCGCGAGACCACCCCCTTCCCCAAGGGCGAGCTCCACAGGAAGCCGGGTTCCGGTTTCAACACACTGCATTACCATCACATTACCGAGCAGATGGCTTAATAACTCTTTTCGATCTCCGAAGGGTCTGCTCCTTGCTTTCTACCTCTGTTGCTCCTTCAGGTTCAGCACCACCTTCAGGCAAGCTTTGAGCAATGCTCCCGCTGCTTCCTAAGGCAGAAGCCTCAGCATCAGAATTAGAAGCAACAGGAGCTGCTGGTGAAACAGCAAGCTCCTCTTCCAGGCCTTCAGCAGCCACCATCAAATATTATACTACTTGACAAGAAAATTAAAGGTGTAAGAAAAAATAAAAGAAAAGTGACATTCCTGAAATTAAAATCTAAATTATCATTGCATAATAAAATGAAAATTACATGAAATAAAAGAGAATAAAACTATATGAAAGAAAAGTATTTGAAAATATAACTAAGTTAACACTAAGAAAAGAAAACCATCTCTGCCTGAAAGAGGCATAAAAAGAGAGAGCATGGAGTATGATAGAATATTACCAGTATTTATAGGAAAAGGAGAGGATGAATATGGAGGGGATATAAAACGTTGAAAGTGGAAACATTCAAGAGGGGGGAGAAATGAGGCTCATAGATTGCAAAGAGAGGATGAATATAACAGCCATGGTGAGCTAGAGTGAATTAAATGGAGATGAATATGAGCTTCGACCACATGAAGGGCTGAAAATGACATTGGAGGTGAACCATGAATGTGGGTAGCCATAATAAAATGAATTCATATACATGCATATGAAAAGATTTTGGGTCGGCTATATGAAGGGGTGAAAGCATTTGAATGGGTTGACTACAACAAATTAATATAAAGATGGGGCATGAATTTTATTAATTAGGAGGTAAATATAACAGCCATTTTGAATGGGTTGACTACAACAAATTAATATAAAGATGGGGCATGAATTTTATTAATTAGGAGGTAAATATAAGGTGAGGTGGCTGGTTACATGGAGTTGAAGATGGGAAGCCATATTAAATCGATATAGGTAAGGGTGATATCACATTTGAAATGGAGGATTGAATAGGAGGCTGTTGCAACTAAATAAAAGGGAATTATGAATTGATAGTGGGTAAAATTAATGGAGGTGGGCCACGATAGCAACTAAGATAGAAAAATATTTTATAGGTGTATTTTTTCGATTACGTGGATAGCATGCATGAGTTGAATGCAAGAAGTGGCGGGATTTCATGAAATCATGGGGATAGTTTGCATGGTTCAGCCATTTTGGAGGCAGCGACAAAGAGTTTCATGGGCATGAAATAATGTGTGAAGGTGGTGTCAGTTTGTATGGGAATAGCTTGCATGGACGTAAGTTGCCATGACCACAGGGTATTTAATTCGGTCAGGCTGCATGGGTTGGACGAGACTTGAATTGCATGGATGGGTTCAACTTAAACTCTTGAGCTGGCCAACGTGGTAACTTTAATAATATGTCATTCATAAACATCAGGAGCGTGACAGCAACATTAAACCTACAAAAAATAATTAAAACCTAAATTAGTACAATAATATAAACAAAAATAATTTGTAAATGAAAACACATAATATATTATTAATTTATATTAAATATTAAATAAATTATATACTAAAAATAGATATAATTTCTTCTTATCAAATACCCGCATACTTAAGTTTTTGTTATTCCGGAGCAAAAATATAAGAGATATTTATAAGATGATAATAAAAAATTTTAATTAAACTAAAAAATCATTAAGGCTCCATTTGGTTCGGAGTTTCACTGCTCCGTTTTGGGCAAATGCCGCCGGAAGGAGGGTGAACAAATAAACCTCCGGCGGCGTTTGCTCCGTTTCCACCCGCCCGCCTTGAAAAATGCCCCAAAAAGCTCTGTTTGGAGCAGCCACCTCCCCCTCCGGTTCGAACACTCCGTTTCCACCCGCCGGATCGAACTGCCACCGCTAAACCAAATGAAGCCTAAATCACAACAAAGCTAAAAATAAAATTTAAGATTAACGCATTAAGTTCTAAATTGTGAAATTAAAATTAAAAGAGAAAGATTTTCATCCAAGACTTCTCAAAATATTTAATTAGCAATCAAAATTCGATTAAAACTATAAGAACCCTAACTTTAAAAAAAATTAAGAAAAAATACAAACTACTACTTATGCTCTCTCAATGCTTAAATTTAGATCTAAGATAATTATATTGTCTGAAGGGTTTTGGAAAAAAGTGACATATGAAGAAATCTTTGATTGGAGGCGATGAATTTTATCCTTTAATCTCACTCATTTTTTTTATTTATATATGTTTAAGAAATTAATGAATTTTATCTTCTCAGTTTGCATGACTTCTCAGTTTGCATGACATATAATCTTTTCATTATATTCCGCGTACAAGGGTGCAAAAGTTTTGGAAATAATGAATTTTAATCTCTTGTTCCCATGACATGTGATTTTTTGATAATTTATTTTAGGAGGGCAAGGCTAAAGGTAGTGGGCTAAAGGGTTAAAAAGGCTAAGCAAATCCTAGATTAAAATAAAACATTGGAGAGCAATTATAGTGAATTGAAATTTTCTTAAAATCTAAAAGCAATAAGTAGAAATAATTAAAAAGTAAAGATGTTGAGCAAAAAACTATAAAATTAAAACTAAAACAAACAAGAAATAGTGCAAAATAAATTTACTCTAATCAAATTAAAGACATAAAATATTCCTTAAAACTAAATTACCTAAAAAATAAATCTAACTAACTCTGATGGAATAAAAGATTAACAAACCAAAAATAATAAAAATATTTATAAATAAACTTAAAATAATTATTTTGGAAATAATAAAAAACTAAAGGTAGTGGGCTTATTATATTTTTTGATTTTTTTAGTTTTTCATAATTTTTTTGATATTTTGAATATTATTTTTTTGGATTTTTATTTTAAATGGTAGAAAATAAAATAGTAAAAAATCTACAATACTATTTTGTTTTTTTATTTTTGAATTTTCTAAAAAAACATTTAGTGTTTTTATAATAAAACAAGAGGAAATGTTTTTTGGAAGTTTTAATATTTTTCAATTTTTTTGTAATTATCTAATTTTTAGACCTTTTTTTGAAGATTTTGAAATATTATAAAGGAAAGGAAAAACTCAATCGTACTTAAAGTTCAACATTATTTCCAATGTTGAAAACTAAGGATAAAAAACGGAAACAAAAACGAAGAGCTTGATATGAAAAGAAGGAGATAAACTGCAACAAAACAAGAAAATAAAGGAGAGAACAGAACACATCCCTGGTTTGGAGACGGGAAGAACGTAAAAAATGCCTGCAAAACTGGTCAGAAAACAAAACAAAACAAATGACATAAAATAAAAAAAACAAAAGAAAATATTATTGTAATATTTTTGAAGTTTTATAAAAAAAAATTGTTGTTTTTAAACTTACTAAAAAAGAAGAGAATTTTTTGTAATTTAATTTGTCTTAGACTTCTCAGGGTCTACCCGGTAAAAGGTTTGCAAGATACTATGAAATACGATGGGATGACACCTCAAATCTCTATTTCCAAGAATTTAATTACAACTTTAGATTTTGTTTTGGAGGGGGAAAAAGGAAATAAAAAGATAAAAGTAATTATAACATCTTCACTTTTTAAATTATCAACAAAAATATCTCCGGCAAGCACGTTAAAAACTTGATGAGAAAAATCATGTTCTTTAATCTATACTCGATTAAGATAAGTATACATATCGAAATATCACATAGGATGTTAAGAATATCACTGTCGTATTAAAACTCTGATCTGTCGAGTACGTTTACATCGATGAAACAAACTATTACTTTATTGAAAGGAAATAAAGATAAATTATATTTAAACTAAAAACCGGAAATAAGAAAACCATTCTTGATCAAAACAAACTTTGAATGAAATAGAAAAGATAATTTTATAACTTTCTAACCTGTGTCTTGACTACGGGGATTCCCAAAATATGAACGCACCTCTCTCGAGCAATTCGTTCAACTAAGATTATGAATATCAACCGAACTCTCATTCTATAATAGATAACCTAATACTCACCTTATCGAGGTGAATCTCGCAAGACCAAAAGAATCGTGTCATCCTCTCTCGAGGGATGCATTCAATTCTCTTTGTTCTTGATCAATCGATTCGCACACGAGCCTCTCGGCTAACCAACGAAAACAAATATGTAATCATAATACATAAACATATGAAATCAAGATAATTCAAGAATAAATCTATGGAGATCAAAAATATAAAAGAGAGAGATATTATTTCATTCAACGTTTATCTGAATCAAGAATATATATTATACTACTTCACAAGAAAATAAAAGGTGCAAGAAAAAACAAAAAAAAGACATTCCTGAAATTAAAATCTAAAATATCATTGCATGAAAAAAAATTACGTGAAAAAAGAGAATAAAACTCCATGAAAAAAATTATTTGAAAAAAAAACTATGCTCACACTAAGAAAAGAAAATCATTTCTTCCCAAAAGTGCCAAAAGAAGAGAGAGCTTGGAGTATGATGGAATATGACCACTAATTATAGGAAAAGGAAAGGATGAATATGGAGAGGACATGAAAGGTTAGAAGTAGAAACATTCAAGAGGGGGAGGAATGCGTCTCACAGATTGGAAAGGGAGGATGAATATAACAGCCATGATGATATGACGTGAATTAAATGGAGATGAATATTGGCTTCGGCCACATGAAGGCTTGGAAATGACATTGGAGATGAGCCATGAATATGGGTAGCCATATTAAAATGAATTCATATGCATGCTGTGAAAAAATGTGAGCCTGGCTATATGAAGGGGTGAAAGCACTTGAATGGGTCGGCTACAACAAATTAATGTGGAGAGGGGCATGAATTGAATTAATTGGGAGGTAAATATGAGGTGAGATGGCGAGTTGTAGGGAGTTAAAGATGGGCAACCATATTAAATGGAGATACGTGAGGGTGATGTGACAGTTTAATTAGAGAAATGAATGGGCGTCTGCTACAATTAAATAAAAGGAAATTATGAATCAACAGTGTGAAATATTAATGGAGGTTAGACATTGCAGCAACACTATACCAAATCATGCATATGGTAGCGCTTAATTTGTAGCGGTTAAGTAAACGCTACCAAAAGTTACATATGGTAGCGTTTAGAACATCAACTGTGGATAGATAATCGCTACTATAACGTATCATACCTACAGTATCAGTTATTTTTTCGTTGTTACAAAAACACAACTAATTGCAATTTATGGTCGCGTTTACAACCGCTACTATATATTATAGACACTACTACACCCTAATTTTTCCCCAAAATTTTCTCCCACACTTTCTCCATTTAGATTTCCTAATCTATATTATAAAAAGAAATACATAATTGTAGAATCTTTTTATTGATGTCAGGCAAGTAGTTGAAACTTGGTCTTTCTCATGATACATTGTATTATTTTTTTGATGATGCGATAGTAACAGCTAGCAGGCAAAATGAATAACTATGAAATGTTATTTTTCTAAAATTTGAGTAAATAAATGATTTTTTTGTTGATAAAATCTTCATAAAAAATCGTTTTAAATTTTAAATAAATATAATAAATAACTAATATGTCATTTTGACTGTGTATGAAACATGTATGCATAGTCTAATATACAGAGTTGGTGACATTTTGATGTTCTTATACTATATTAAAAAGAAGTATTGTTTTTGATTCTATGACAAGATAAATAGACACAAAATACATCAGAGTCGTACATCTTAAAGCAAGGATTCACTTGATTAAATAAAGCGGGACGGAATCAAGCGGGACGGAATCAAGCATTCCAGACCCTCAGTGTCATTCATCTAGGTCATCGCCCCACCGCATATCATCTAGGTCATCGCCCCTCTGCATTCCCATCACAACCAACGCCACTCCTCCTGCAACATTCTTCCTACACATCTCATCTAGGGCATTCCAGACCGACTCCTCTGTGCGCAATACTCCATCGGAGAACCTCCTCTGTCCGCAAATCTCCATCGACGACGGAATCAAGCGGGACGGAATCAAGCGGGACTCCCTCTCATTATTAACCATTGTTGCGCAGTACAGCAGAGCATAGCAGCCAGAGTTTCCATCGTCAAACGGAAGCCACTTCGTGGTTTGACTGCGCCTCCCCTGCTCTTCCTCTAACCCTTCGCTCTTCATCCCAACGCCTGCGACTCGCCACTGTTCTCCCACAACAACAAAGCACATTAGCGATCTCTTTACTGCGAGAGAATCTGCACTAGCGACCTCTCTACGCAAGAAACTCCTTCGGGGTTCTTTCAGCAGTTCGTCCTTCCCTGCCCTTTGAAGCAGCATCAACATCGTCAGATATTATAATTCAACTTGCTTATTTGTTCCATGTTGCTCTTGCATATTTGTCCCCTATTGATCTTCACTCATTCACAATAAGATTACAAATCTCTATTTTCAGATCTAAAAATACTCCCAACTTCTGTTCAATCTCATTTCAATCTCTGTTTTTAGAACTCTATGTTCTCTTTACTGATTTCTACTTTTTTTCTATATTTTCCAGCATTTTCGTGGCTTCATGTTTTTTTCTACATTTTCAGACCAACACTACGACAAATGATGTGTAGGTATATATTGAGATTTTCTTTTCTTAGTTGTAATCTATGCGCAAGTTTAGCTCTGGACTATAATGTCTTGCACACTTTACATATGGTTGCCTGGAGTTAATCAGGCTTCTCAATCACAGTTTCATATAGACATATTTAGTTTAGTAAGCTAATTCTCTTTCACATGCTCACAATCTGTTTGATAGAATGTTCAAGAGATACATAATTTTTTGAAACACAGGTGTGTCGGATGATGGTCCTAGGTTGATTAAAGTGTCAAACCTCCAAGTTACATCAACCTGACAGATTTTAGTACTTTAGTTATTTTGTTCAATTCATATTTCCTTTAATTTTAGTGCAACTTCAAATTATAGTATAATAATGTTCATATGATCTGATTTTAATATATAAAAAAAACTTCATATTTTATTTTTAAATTTACAGTGGAGCAATGATCTGATTTTTTGACCCGTGGTGCTTGAACTATAAATGGATTGAGTATTCAAGAAGAGACCATTATGGAGGAATGGAAGATGATAGAGGAGAGATATGAAGATAACTCTGCAACCTTTCCTCTATGAAAAGAACTCAAGATAACTTCGACCATCATGTATTTCCTGTTAGATGCCTAATCAAAGGTGTCAATACTCTTGGGCGGGTTATACTATATTGTCACTTTTTATAATCTATTGGGTACTCTTTGGACTAATTTTTTAGAGAAAGGTGTTGTGGAACTAGGATCTTCTATTTTGATAATCAAAATTTCTTAAAGATAAAGTTATTGTGCAAGTAATTCTTGATGTTTACATTTAAAGACAACTTTCTACACCTTTGGCAGGCATTATTGGTGTTGTTGTTTGCATTCAGTACCTTTGGTATTGTTGCGGACTAACTCGATGCCTCGGTCGGGCCGGATTTGTTCGAACCGTCTTAGCTCACGAGGCGGTCGAGCGCGCACACAATCAATGAAAGCAGAAAGTTGACACAAGATGTGATGACGTGGAAAAACCCCTTAAATGGGTAAAAAATCACGTTACCGGGTCTGTGCCGATCAAATTCCACTAGATTACGGTGATTACAGTGTATTGGAGAATCGGGGCGACAGGCCGCTCCCGTTACAACTTGGGGGGAGAGAGAGAGACTACGGCTCCTAACGGGCAACAGACTGCACCGCGGGAGTAACTTGGGTGTTGAAATGCATGAGATGACCCTGGTGCTCTGGTGCATGCGTTCGCGCACACCTGCAAGCGACGGTTGTCTTCTTCCTTTGGCTTTCTCTGGAGACTTGGGCGTTTTCCTGCTGGTAGTGTGTTGGTGGAGCGCTGGTGGCCGCACGTGGCCGCTGGTGGCCGCCGGTTGTTCACGGCGACAGGAGGCCGACTCGAGGGAGGAGACATGCGAGCTCTCTTCTGAGGAAGAAGAAGGCAACCCGGAGAAGAGAAAAGGCGAAGAATGAAGAGCCCTCGGGTACTTTTTATAGCCTCCAGGGGAGGATCATGGCAGGCCCCACCACTAAAGTAGTGGGCTAGTGGGTGGTTACCCTCTTGATCGGACGGCGAGGAGAGCCTCCGCTTGATCGGACGGTGGGGAGGTTGTCCACGGCGATGGGCCTCCACGGTGGCAGTGGCGGTTAATGGCGGCGGGCGGCCGGCAGCGGCGGTGGCTGGCGGCGGCGGTCGGCGGCCGGCCGACGGCGGGCGGGTGGAGCGGCGAGCGGCGGTGGGCGGTTGGCGGCGGCAGGCGGCCGGCGACAGCGGGCGATGGCTGCCGGCGGCGGCCGGCGGTAGTTGTTGAATGGGAGGCCATCATGATCTCTCTTATTATGATGGAGATCATGGGGGGAGTGGGTTGACTAGTCAAACCCATGATCTCCATAATTGGAGGGATCATGGGAGAGATGGATAAGTGCACACTCATTCTTATATAAATGGGGCTCCATTCCCATCAATTTCCCCCCAAATCCTCTGCGGTCGAAGATTGGTACAAGCGAGAGAGCAAAGATTTCCTCTCATTATCTTTGATTATGACGGTGGCGAGCGGCCAGTGCGCGGGCACGCGACGAGGCATGCAGATCAAGTCATGCGAGAGCGCGCATTTTGTCACGCGCGCCCCTGACCGCGCGTGCGCTGGGCGAGCGTGCACACACACTAGTTCACGAGAGCGAGCGCGTGCGGCAGGAAGCGCATACTAAGAGGGGCACGTGTTCTGCTTACTGCGCGGGGTCGGAATTAATCTAACGCAGACGGGATTAATCTCGCACAGGAATTTAATCTTGTGCGACAACCTCAGAATTAATCACGCACGCACGATGCTCATGATTAGCAGGAACTCCCATGCATGACCTCTATCGCGCAGGGTGATCGCCGCCCGGGAAGCCCCAAGGGAGCGGCCCCGGCAGCCGTGTCGTGGGGTCGCTCTTTGCGGAAGATTACCGCGATTGCGTTCACTGGACCCGCGGTTCAGCCGAACCCGTTCAGGGGACTTTTACTCAGAAGATTGTTTAAGTGTGTGATGTGTGCAGCGTGTGCAAGATGTAATATGTATGACGCATTGAGTGCTCTTTTGCGGAAGGGACGAGGTTGCCGAGACGCGGAGTTTCTGGGGCCCCCGAGTGTGTCATCAGGGTACCTTGTGCACATGGTCGGAAAAGGGGGCACACTGCTTCTCTTGGCGTTACTGCCCCAGCTGACCAAAGTGTGATGGCATTGGGATCTCCTGCCGCTCGGGCCTTCTCTTCCGGAGACTACTACCCTAAGGATGTCTACTTCTTTGGAGGCAATGAGCGGCGTGGTTCATGTGCCAGCTTGTGTTGAGTCTGTTGTAAGTTTGACTTGTGGCATTACTTTGCATGGGTTGTAGTCGCAGCTTAGTTTGCGTAAGGCTAACTCATGGCTTGGTTTGCGCGGGTTGTAATTGAGGCTTTATTTGCACGGTGGTTGCTCGCGGCTTAGTTTGCATGAGGGTTGCTCGGGGCTTAGTTTGCACGAGGGTTGCTCGCGGCTGTAACGTCTCGAATCGCACTAGGCCCCTTGTGCGTGTTTTTGAGCCAGGAGAGCTGACTTGGGCTCAGGGGAGTGCTGACAACTGGGAAGCATGTAACAGCCCAAGGTCTGGGATTGGCAAATTTTTGGGTGACATGACCTGGGATACGGGCGTGTCCCAGGGCGTGTCCTGCTCGGGTGCGTAGTAGTCGCGGGGTCGACGAAAATGGGTTCGATTAAGTGTTCGGGCGAGACACGCCCCGTGTCACGGGCGTGACCTAGGGCGTGTCCTCCTTTGTGTCGACACTCGAGACTTTGGTCGGCGAAAATGGTCGATAGAGGGAACACGCCAAGTGTCACGGGCGTGTCCCATCCGACACGGGCGTGTCGGAGGGCGTGTGTTCCCTCTGGTCGATGACCAGCGCTCGACGATTGTCGAGTGTCAAGTGTGGGGTACACGGCCTGTGACACGGGCGTGTCACAGGGTGTGTCCCGCTCATCCTCAAGTAGCTCTCGTGTAGGTCGAAATATACTCGAGTAGGTGGAAAAGTACTCGAGTAAGAGGGGGTGACACAGGCGTGTCCTATCCGGGTACTCGAGTAGTTGGTTTTATCTCGAGTAAGTCCTCTCGAGTAGGTCTCGAGTGGGTTACACGCCCCATGTCACGGGCATGACTAGGCTGTCACAGGGCGTGTCCCGCTCATCTTCGAGTAGCTCTCGAGTAGGTCGAAATGTACTCGAGTAGGTGGAAAAGTACTCGAGTAAGAGGGGGGTGACACAGGCATGTCATCCCTGTGACATGGGCGTGTCCTATCCGGGTACTCGAGTAGTTGGTTTTCTCTCGAGTAAGTCTCGAGTGGGTTACACGCCCCATGTCACGGGCGTGACTAGGCCGACACGGGCGTGTCCCACCCGTGTGTCGTGTATTGAACCAACGCATAAAAACCTTCGTAACGCTTCGCCTAAGCAGGACACAGGTAAGGACACGAGCGTGCCCCTACCCGTGTCACTTTTACATAAAAGGGGAAGTGATAACCCTAGCCATTTTCACTCCTCATTCCAGCCGTTTTTCTGAGAAAAACTCCTGTTGAGAGAAGGAAGTCGCTGGATCTGGTTCTAGAGGAGAAGATCCGCCGCCTCCCTGGAAAAGAAGATGCCGCCGAGAAGAGTCACGAGATCCATGGCCGGAAATGGTGGAAACGCCGGAAATGAGGTGAGCTTCCTCCCCTCTCCCTTGGTGCTAGATCTTTAGTTATTTTCTTAGCAGAGATATCGATTCAAGAGAGTTTTGATGGAGAGGAGTTTTCTAGGGATGGTCATGCTAGGACATGTGTTCTAGGTTTTAGATCTCTTCAACCTCCTCTTTCTCCTATGTGATGATGGGTGGATGGTTTTGTGAAGAATCATGACCTCATGAGGCTGAATAAGGGAGGAAGAAATTTTGGAGTGATTGTGGAAGATCAACTTGGAGAGGAAGATGAACTGATGCCGTTCATTCCTCTTTACGAAGCGTGCAGAATCTGTATTCTGCGCACAATGATACTCTTGACCATTTTCATGTAGGTTGTGTCCAGATCTGTGCTTTCGACTAAACACGAAAGTTGAAGCCCTTGAAACTACCTTTCCAACGAGTGGTTGCACGTCTTCATGCGAAGTCTGTAGCCACAGGAAAGTCTGAACGAACATGACGTCCGATAAATCCTGCATGCAGAAATTATGTTATGTACGCAGCGAACTTCAAGGCTAATTTCAAATAGGATACACTCAAATCTGGGTTGTGGGCTGAATATGAAAGTTGTAACCCATGAAAAGACCTTTCCATCGAGTGGTTACACGTATTCACCAGATTCTTATAGCTCCAGGAATCTCCGGTCGAAGTTGCTCTCCAGATTTATTCTGCACTTAAATTCTGGGGTTTATATAATATAAATTTGAATTCGGTGGAATCGATGTTGCTAATTAACTCTAGATTTTGACAAACTATTTTATGTTGACCACCGTAGTGCTATGAATGATAAATCTTGTTAATTAGATTTCATAAAACTGAATTGTGGAGTAAGCTTTAATGCATGATATGACTTGCTAAAATTGATAGATTATTATAAATGTGCACCATGTTTATAATATGATGAATGAAATGACTGGATACAAATTGGTAGATTATTATTAATACGCATCATGTTTGTAATATGTTGAAACCATTTGGAATGACAAATAGAAGGATAAACCATGACCATGAGCGTGTATGATGGTTAGAATGAAATGCAGTAGTCCAATACTTAGAGCGTAGTCTCCCTACGGGTAGTATTGTGGATGGATGTAAGTGCGGTGTTGACCGTCACTAGTTGGGTTCGAGTTGAGATGAGGTATAGATGGATGGTTGGGCTGTGCCCTCATGCTAACTTCCGAGGCCCCTTCCATGCCACGGTGTCGTGGCATTTGCATGTGGTGTGAGTCGACACGCGGTGTCGTAATCCTGGGTTAAGGATAGTGTGGCAGGTCTACGGGCTCGCCGATCGTCACACCGATGAGAGTTGACGGTTAGACTTTGGGCGGTTGGGCTGTGTCCTTGGTGTTCACGTCCCGAGGCCCCTTCCGTACCAAGTGAACGGTTGGGCTGTGTTCTCATGCCTTCTTCTGAGGCCCCTTCCGGGTCACACCAGGCCAGTTCGGGCTGTGTTCTCGGTGCACATCTACCCGAGACCCCGCCGGGCCATAGTACGCATGGGTTCCGCTGTTATTTTCTTAGCGTTGTGGCGTACGGAGCCCTAGGTGAAGTAGTGTGGATACCCGCCTAGTAGTAGAGATGCCCCCTCTACTGTCACCGCCTGGTCACGGCGGCTGATGCCTGAGAGGTTAGCTACCTGCTCGAATAGTGAGAACTATAGTCTGTGTCGACATAGCAATTGCATGTGTGTGATCATTGGTGATTCATTGCATAGCATACATACCATTACATAACATTGCACAAACAAGACCCTCATCGTATAAGTTTGTATGAGCACTCTTATACGATGAGTTACTTTTATGGAACCTGATCCTTAACTTATAAGCTTGTATGTGCATCCTTATAAGTTAAGTTACTTTCCTGCTGTAGTTACTTGTACTTGTTGATTTACTAATTGCTCAAGTAGAACTGCTAGTATGTAATATTATTATTCAAGTAGAACTGCTAGTTTATAATGTTGTTATTCATGTACTATTACCACCTGCTTGTACCTGCTTTACTACTTGTATTATACTTGTACCCTTGTTCCTTTCTCCGCCCGATGCCGAGGAGTTGTCGGGGGAGCGGATGTGAAGCCACTTAGTGTTTTCGACTAACGGTTGCTACGTCTTCCTTTTTAGGAGGTCACCCCGCAGGTAGATCAGCCGCAGACTTTGCAGCAGGACAGCCAGGCCAGGACGACAGGGCCTGATGTGACGGTGCCGTCACTACTGTCGGTTACGGATGTGAGTGTTGTGAGATGTTGATGTAGCCCGTTTGGGCAATGTTATAGTTGTACTCTGATATTGAAGAAGCATGTTTTAGCTTCTCTTATTTGATGTATTTGGACATATATGCTTAGTGTGGATTTGACTTCTTCTTGCTTATTTTATGGTTGAGTTGACATGTTTATATTGATATTGGTTGTAGCCGGCAAAATAGGCGTCTTGTGGTACAGATTAGTCCGTGCGCTAATGCTACCACAAGGCGGCTGTTCCGGGCATAAGACCCCCCTTCGTGCCGTGTTTTGGGATCCGGGAGGGGGGAGGGGTCTTACAACGGCTTAGTTTGCACGAGGGTTGCTCACGGCTTAGTTTGCATGAGGGTTGCTCGCAATTTAGTTGGCTATGAGCCGAAGAGGCCAGAATCTCTTTTGCGAAGATCTGAACATTCTGTAAGAAGAGAGGTCAGGGTCCCTTGTTGGGAGTACTGAACATTCTGTAAGAGGAGAGGTCAGGGTCCCTTGTTGGTAGCACTGAACACTCTATAAGAGGAGAGGCCAGCGTCCCTTGTTGGGAGCACTGAACACTCTGTAAGAGGAGAGGCCAGAGTCCCTTGTTGGGAGCACTGAACACTCTGTAAGAGGAGAAGTCAGAGTCCCTTGTTGGGAGCACTGAATACTCTGTAAGAGGAGAGGACAGAGTCCCTTGTTGGGAGCACTGAACACTCTATAAGAGTAGAGGCCAGATTCCCTTGTTGGGAGCACTAAACACTCTGGAAAGGGAGAGGCCAGAGTCCCTTGTTGGGAATACTGAACACTCTGTAATGCAGTCATCAATAATATTGGAAATAATACATGTTGTTCGTCTCACGAATGTTAAAAATACAAAATACAAGCAGTGATGATGGAGCTCTGGATGCTCATTTGGCAGCAAGCAAACTCTTCTTTGAGATGCTTATCCTGGGGATCGTCTCAGTGCCGGATCATTCTTGACATGTAGATTCAGAGCGTTTATTTTGGAGAGAACTCTCGAGGTACCCAGGGCGAACGAATCGTTCGATTTTTGTCTTCAGTCTTGAACAATCTTCTGTCTTATGCACGTGACCTTGTGTAACACCCCCTATCCATCACATAGTATATAGCAGTAGGTCAGGCTGGGGCCCGACGCCATATACCACAGACAGACCGGGTGGTTACTCAATGGAAACCATCCAACCAAAATAACGTCCTACACAGAGCATTCTAGCGGAAGCAGTTTTATAAGTTGCAATTAAAAAGAACCCAGCACCATGCATGAATGTCCACTAAACACCAAATAGGAATGTAGTACATACTCAAGTACTGGCCTTAAGGCCTTACAAATGGTTTACTCTTAATACATGTTTTCCATACCACGACACGCAGGCCGGTCATACATGAACAAAAGTAAGTAAACACTTCATTAGGCCTTCAAGGGCCGGCTTCGCAATTTGGGCTTTAGCCCGCTATTGACCGCTTGGTCCAGCAGCACCTGCAAGCAACAAACCACCGCACGGTGGCAAACAAAAGCAACGGTCAGCAATGCTGACCAAATTATAACGATCCCGCCCCCAATTCGGGGCGGCGATGCTCCTTCCCTGCACTTATTAGCAAAACCAAGCAGTATATAAATATACATTGCATCACAGGCGTTGGCTCGCACGACCACACACCCCGTGCACTCAGGGGACATTCTCGGTGAACACGGTCAAAGCCCGCCGACTCACCACCGTCCCCAGGACGGCCCAACAATGAGCAATCTGTCTTCCCGGCATGGGTCACGGTAATTTAAACCATAGACCACCGAAGACCCTCATCTATGCCAACGGCTCTAATCCGAACGATATAGAGCGGGTACGGTTCCATCTAACTCGTGCTCACATCGCAACGTTAATTTAAAACATATGTGCAGATCAAACTTCTCCCGAGTCCCGTTTCCATCATAAAATCACATAACCCGGTTATGTTCAAGTTGGCTCCCAGGCCACCAAGTTGGCAAGATCACGCATCCGCCCAGTTTTCCGGGTGCACCTTAGGGTTAATCCCCAAGGCTCCCTGTTGCAATCTACCACGTAGAAAACCCGAAAAACAAACAATCGCACGGAGTCTTCTCTGGCATTTATGCAATGCAACATCACCGATCCAGACCAACATGTCCGGATAGGCTTCACACATCATGCCTATGTCCGTTCTCGTTTACGGACTCTACACAACAGGGACTTTACATATCTACCCGAAGGAACGCCTCCAACTCACCGAAAGCTCGCGAGAGCGGGCTTCCTATGCAAAGAAGGAGAGCTTCACATGCTCAAGTAGAGAATCGTTACCCTAGCATTCTTCCTTGGTGCCATGGAAATGTAAGCGGATGAAAAGCACCGCGCTCTCTTTGCCTTCGTAGATCCGAAGTCGGTTCGCGATTTGGAGCTCCGAAGCTCCTCTAAAGACCGGATCTAAGCTTCTTCTTCCTCCCTTGCTCTCCTCTCTCTCTATACTTTAGAAAGAGAACCTCTGAAGTGAAATGAGGGTTTCAAGTGTCCAATCCCGTGCATATCCAAGCACTAACAGCCCCCAGCCGTCGGATCCTGAATTAAAGAAACGAACGGCCACGATCCAGATCAAAAATGCAGAATCTGGGCCAAACACGGCCTGTGACACACTCGTGTCCAGGGCCGTGTCCCTCATTCGCCGTCAAAATCGACTCGTCTCGAAAAACACACGGGCATCCGATACGCCCGTGTTCAACCCGACACGCCCTTGTTCCAACTGACACGGCCGTGTAGCTGGCCGTGTGCCCCCATCGACACAGCCCTGAAAACAACCCGAGACTCACACGAGTCTTGGACACGCCCGTGTCCAATGTGACACGCCCGTGTCAAACCTGAACACGCCTAGGCTCCAGGCCATGTTCACTGTCTCGACACTTCGTCGAGCGAAGTTCGTCGACCACACGACACGGCCTTGGACACGCCCGTGTCCTAGGCTGTGTGCCTTGTCTCGACACATCGTCGAGCGAAAATGTCGACTCCCGGGCCGATCGTCGACACGGGCTCGACACGCCCTGAGACACGCCCGTGTCTCAGGCCGTGTTTGCTGCTCGACGATCGTCGACTTCAAATTTCATCGACACCGCGGCCAACTCGTCGACTCGAGTCTGACACGCCCTGGGACATGCCCGTGTCCCAGGCCGTGTGCCCCCTGCCAAATACCAGACTTGGCCCAAAACGCCTCCCGTCGCTCTTTTGAGTTTCGGGTCGTTACAACTCTCCCCCTCTTAAAAGAATTTCGTCGATGAAATTACATAAAGAAAGATAAGTACAAAACCAAAATTTGTACCTGAGCGGAACAACTCCGGATACTCGTCAAGCATAGTCTGCTCTCGCTCCCAAGAGAGCTCCTCACGACCGCAATTGTCCCATCGGACCTTGACCATCCTGATCTCTTTATTGTGTAGCCGCTTGACTTCCGAGTCATCAATCCGCACGGGCTTGACCTTTGTCGTCAACCCACTATCCACCGGCACGTGATCAACCGTGATCACTTGCGACGGCTCTTGCACCGCCTTCCGTAATACCGAAATATGGAATACATCATGTAAACCACTAAGATCCACCAAAAGCTTCAACTGATAGGCTGCTTCACCAACCCGATCCAGAACCTCAAACGGCCCAAGGTACCTCAGGCTTAGCTTTTTCAATCGCCGCACTCGCGAGACACCCTTGAACGGTTTGATCTTTAAGTACACCCAGTCACCCACAGCGAACTTCACGTTCCTGTGTTTGGCATTATAGTACTTCGCTTGCCGGTCCTGAGCGATTAGCAACCTTTCCCAAATGGTACGAAACAAAGACGTAGCATCTTCCACCTCTTGGCGCTTGTACAACTTTGACTCACCTGTTTCTAACCCAGACAACGACGTGCGACATTTTCTACCATATAGGGCCTCAAAGGGCACCATTTGAATACTCGCCTGGTAGCTATTGTTGTACGCAAACTCCACCAAATAAAGATGTTCTTCCC
This sequence comes from Platanthera guangdongensis, assembly GCA_039583875.1. Classification (NCBI taxonomy): domain Eukaryota; kingdom Viridiplantae; phylum Streptophyta; class Magnoliopsida; order Asparagales; family Orchidaceae; genus Platanthera; species Platanthera guangdongensis. Next base: position 91,432,038 of record CM077149.1, read on the forward strand.
ATTGCTTTCCAAAGTCCAAGACACACATGCAGAGCATGTCTTCCATAGTTCTATTAACCCTCTCGGTCTGCCCATCCATTTGCGGATGGAAGGCTGTGCTGAATTTTAACCTTGTTCCCAACATTTGCTGCACTAGCCTCCAATCATTGGACGTGAACCGCCCATCTCCGTCACTCACGATGCTGCGGGACACACCGTGAAGCCGTACTATATTATCCATATATAGTTTTGCCAACTTTTCCACCGAATCATCGTTCCTATGTGGAATGAAATGCGACACCTTGGGGGGGGATAGGTGACGTTAGCCGATCACGAACACCCAGATGGCTTCGTTCCCCTTTTGCCTATCTCCAACAAGACCTTCTCTTCTCCAACAAGGCAAACCGTGCACAAAGTCCATAGAGATGTTGTCGAATTTCCTCTTCGTTCGACTCCGGAATTGGTCTCTCTTGGAGGCAAGGACTTCAGAAATCCTCCTTGGAGATCCAAACTTCGGCTTTTGGCATTCCGCCTTCACCAAGGCGCAAGTTTGGCTTCTTTCGCCGGACGGGAAGAAAAGCGATCAGCAGCGGCGACGGACTCGCGAGCGGCGACGGATCGGCGGACGTAGGGTTTGCTCTGCTCGGCTTCTTTCTAGTGCCACATCCTTCTTCAAACCCGGGCACCAAAACAGTTTCTTTACATCGCGGTACATCTTCGTGCTCCCCGGGTGAATCGAGTACTGGGTATGATGTGCCTCGTACAACAATTCCACCCGCAATTTGCCCACACTTGGGACGCACAGACGACCGTCTTTCCAAAGCAATCCGTCCTCCACAACGAATATGGAATTTGACCCATCCAGAACCTCTACCATGAACTGCTTCATATGGTCATCCAACTCCAAAGCCTGGCTTCGTTCCCCTTTTGCGACCGAATCCGATCAGCCAGGTCATATTGGACTTCAGTCCAATTCAGTACTGCTTCAGCACTTGATTGCTTATCTATACAAACAATCTCCAACGCCTCCAACTCCCGAACCAACCGCTCATCATGCACCGATAGTCAATTGGCTTGAGCTGGGGCTCGGCGACTCAATACGTCCGCAACCGCATTGCCCTTACCAGGCACGTAGTGGATCTTGAATATATAGTCCCCCAGGAACTCCATCCATCTACGCTGCCGCATATTCAGATCTTTTTGATCGATCAAATACTTCAGGCTCTTGTGATCGGTGTAGATATCAATCTTCACACCGTGCAAATAATGCCTCCACAGCTTTAAGGCAAAAATCACGGCTGCTAACTACAATTCATGGACCGGATAATTCCTCTCGTGCACTTTCAGCTGTCTCGAGCCATAAGCTATCACACTTCCGTGTTGCAGTAGCACGCAACCCAAACCGCTGCCCGAAGCATCGCTATAAATCTCATAACCTTCGGTCCCACTCGGCGAAGTCAGCACAGGCGCCGTGGTCAACCGACATTTCAACTCCTCAAAAGCTCGCGCGCACTCCGACGTCCAAACGAACTTCTGCTCCTTCCTCGTCAAAGTAGTGAGAGGTAACGCTATCCGCGAGAAGTTCTCTACGAAGTGCCTATAATAGCCGGCAAGCCCCAGAAAGCTCTGGACTTCCGCTACCGTAGAAAGCTCAGGCCACTCCCGTATCGCAACAATCTTCGCCGGATCCACATCAATACCTTCTCCACTCACTATATGACCGAGGAACGCCACTGAGGACAACCAAAACTCGCACTTCGAGAACTTGGCGTACACTTGATTTCTCCTTAGCGTCTCCAAAACCAAATGAAGATGCCTGAACTGATCTTCCTCACTCTGCGAGTACACCAAAATATCGTCGATGAAGACAATCACAAAATGGTCCAAGTACTTCCTGAAAGTCCTGTTCATCAAATCCATGAACACTGACGGCACATTAGTCAGCCCAAACGGCATGACCGTAAACTCGTAATGCTCATATCTCGTACTGAACGCTGTCTTCGGGATATCACTCTCCATTATTCGTAGCTGATAGTACCCGGATTTGAGATCCAACTTTGAGTACACTGTCGACCCGACCAACTGATCAAAAATATCATCGATCCGGGGGATCGGGTACTTGTTCTTTTCCGTCAACTTGTTGAGCTCCCGATAATCGATACATAGCCTCAAGCTTCCGTCCTTTTTCTTAACAAAGAGGACTGTTGCGCTTCAAGGCGAAGAACTTAGACGCACATACTCTTGCTCCATACGCTAGCCGATATGGAGAGCGTGACACAGGCTTTGCACCTGGTACGAGCTCTATCATAAAATCTATCTCCCGCTGAGGCGGGGCTCCAGGAAGATCTGCGGGGAACACATCAGGGTACTCCTATACCACTGAAATACTGTCCAACGCGGGCTTTGGCTTCGCAACCTCCACTAGTGTAAAGAACAGATCTGCACCAACACGAACCGCCTTCACCACCTGAAGAGCAGACGTCAACGTCTTGCTCGACCCTTTTAAGCCCATAAAAGTCGTCCCACGACTTGCTCCCAGCTTGACTTCCTTGCGACCGCAATCAATATAGGCTTGCTGCGCCGAGAGCCAGTCCATGCCAAATATAACGTCGAACTCCACCAACGGAAGTAACGACGCCTGCAAATCGAACTCCTGATTCCCAATACGAATCTTAACACCACAGACTTTATCCGCGTGCATGGAACACCCATTGGGCAACAACACATCCAACTTGTCCTTCGCCATCGAAGAAGGTACTCCGATGTGTGATATAAATCCTTCGGACAAGAAGGAGTGTGAAGCTCCTGTATCGAAAAGTGCTCTTGCCGGATTTTCACAAATCAAAACAAGCCTAAACAAGCAGTGGCAAGGTAACATGTGCATAACAAATATTTTAAGAAATTAACTTGCTATAAATTAAATCGTACCTGTCACCACATCCGCCTGTTTGATGGCCTCCTGTTGGCCAAGATTATACACCCTCGATTGGGCCGGAGCATAATAGGACGCGGTTGACTCCACCGCCTTGCCCTTCTCTTCATAAGTCGCTCCTGGTTTCCTTTCGGACTTAGGACGTCCGCTCCAACAGTCACGGGCAAAGTGCCCCGGCTTCCCGCAAGTAAAGCATGCACCTGGGGTCCGACCCGTAGTCGCCCCAGACGCACCAGAAGGAGCTGGACCCGAAGTCCTAGCCCTCTTAAAGAATTTTTGATAGCCGGACTTTGAAGTAGTCGGCACTTTGAACGCAGACTTCTTATCACCAATGCTCTTCTTCGCTTGAACATTTTTCATGTCCTTCTCCAAGGACCGGGCCGTGTTGACCAAGGTTAAGAAACCCCGCGTCATCGACCCCGAGAGTAGTAACCTCAACTCATATCTCAACCCTTCGTATAATCAATTCGTCTTGCGACCTGGGATATTCATCCACGGTTTAATTCGTCTTGCGACCACACGACACGGCCTTGGACACGCCCGTATCCTAGGCCGTGTGCCTTGTCTCGACACATCGTCGAGCGAAAATGTCGACTCCCAGGCCGATCGTCGACACGGGCTCGACACGCCCTAAGACACGCCCGTGTCTCAGGCCATGTTCCCTGCTCGACGATCGTTGACTTCAAATTTCATCAACACCGCGGCCAACTCGTCGACTCGAGTCTGACACGCCCTGGGACACGCCCGTGTCCCAGGCCGTGTGCCCCCTTCCAAATACCAGATTTGGCCCAAAACGCCTCCCGTCGCTCTTTTGAGTTTCGGGGCGTTACACCTTGGTGGAAGTTACAATACTTAGATTGGTCCCCTGAAATTGGAGTAAGAGCCCTTGGCCTTTCTAGAGACGGATGGTTGCGTATGGCGAGCAACACTCCCGCTTGCGAAGAGTTGTGGGGAGTGCATGCTTGATGTTGGTGATGCCCCCCTAGCCCGTCGAGAGTTGACATGACGCGAGTTGCTCTTTTTGGGAACCGACAGTGGTGTCAACCCCTGCTCTCGCTGTCTCTTTGAATTGCTTTTGAATTGTTGGCGGTGTGCTTTGATTGCACCGCCAGCGACGATCTGGGCATCGATTCGTTGAACAAGATCAGAATAGCTCGGTATAGTTTCTTGTACTAGTGCGGAGTGGAAGCCACCAGGGCGGAGCCCTCCAAGAAGAAATCCACGTAGGAGTTCTGCTTTTATTCCAGGGATTCGTCGTGCTTCAGTGGTGAAACGATGGAAGAAATCTTTAAGGGTTTCCCATTCACTTTGACGGATACCAGACAGGTGGGAAGGATCGTTGAATATCCGGCGGCTGGCGATAAACTGATCCGTGAATTGTTGTGTTAGTTTGGCGAAATCTTTGATTTCTCCTTCCTTTAGGGACATGAACCATGTGTGAGCTTGCACTTTCAAAGTTGGCGGGAAAGCTTGACACAATAGTTGATCTCGGGCATTGCAAAGTTGCATCATGATTGCGAAGTGTCTGACATGCTCTGACGGGTCACTAGTGCCATCATATGCCTTGATCTTTGGGAGCTTGAAACCGTGAGGGATTGGGTGTGCTCGAACCTCGAGTGCAAATGGCGAGTAATGATGGAGAGGGTGGCTGACGGGAGCGTCATATTGATTGGCCCGCCCGCGTTCTTCTGTGATTAAGTTGTGAACCTCTTCGCGTGTGAGCCTTTCAACTTCTGTTGGCCTGATGCTTGTTGCTTCTGGGTGATTGTAGTGATGCCGAACTTCAGATCCTTTGTCTAAACGGGCTCTACGACTGTGGATATCCGCACCGGGGAGTTCTCCTTCTGGTATGACGACACGCCGGTGAGGGGGACTTGGACCAACCTGCCCCCCGAGTGTTGTCCCTTCAATCGTGCGGGCCGCTTCTCCTGCCATGGTCTTTAGTTATGAGTACCGTTGTGTTGAGGGTACTATCTTTTGAGGATGTTGGGAACTCGCTTCCCACAGACGGCGCAAAACTGTTGCGGACTAACTCGATGTCGCGGTCGGGCCGGATTTGTTCTAGCCGTCTTAGCTCACGAGGTGGTCGAGCGCGCACACAGTCAATGAAAGCAGAAAATTGACACAAGATGTGATGACGTGGAAAAACCCCTTAAATGGGTAAAAAACCACGTTATCGGGACTGTGCCGATCAAATTCCACTAGATTCCGGTGATTACAGTGTGTTGGAGAATCAGGGCGACAGACCGCTCCCGTTACAACTTGGGGGGAGAGACACTACGGCTCCCGACGGGCAACAGACTGCGCCGCGGGAGTAACTTGGGTGTTGAAATGTGTGGGATGACCCTGGTGCTTAGGCGCATGCGGTCGCGCGCACCTGCTAGCGATGGTTGCCTTCTTCGTTTGGGTTTCCCTGGAGACTTGGGCATTTTCCTGCTGGTGGTGTGTTGGTGGAGCGCTGGTGGCCGCAGGTGGCCGCTGGTGGCCGCCGGTGGTTCACGGCGACAGGAGGTCAACTCGAGGGAGGAGGCAGGCAAGTTCTCTCCCGAGGAAGAATAAGACAACCCGGAGAAGAGAAAAGGTGAAGAATGAAGAGCCCTTGAGGTCCTTTTTATAGCCTCCAGGGGAGGATCATGGCGGGCCCCACCACTGAAGTAGTGGGCTAGTGGGTGGTTACCCTCTTGATCGGACGGCGAGGAGAGCCTCCCCTTGATCGGACGGTGGGGAGGTTGTCCACGGCGATTGGCCGCCACGGTGGCGATGGCAGGTTGACGGCGGCGGGCGGCCGGCGGCGACGGGTGGCGACGGCGGGCGGGTGACGGCGGCCGGCGGGCGCCGGCGGCCGGCGGGCGCCGGCGGGCAGCGGCAGCGGGTGACGGCGGCTGGCGGAGGCCAGCGGTAGTTGTTGAATGGGAGGCCATCATGATCTCTCCTATTATGATGGAGATCATGGGGGGAGTGGGTTGATTAGTCAAACTCATGATCTCCATAATTGGAGGGATCATGGGAGAGATGGCTAAGTGCACACTCATTCTTATATAAATGGGGATCCATCCCCATCAGGTATATACACTGCACTCTGAATAAGACTCCGTCGTGGACCAAAACTTTGCAATATCACACTAGTTTTTTGAAGCCGCAGCTGAGGTATGAAACTCTTGTGCTTGCTGGTATTTATTGTTGAATTTTTTGGCGGTAAGGAGGCATGTTTGTAACTGATAATCCTGCTTATGGTGCAGAGAGTGTGCTGAGATAATGGTTGGATTTCATTCTTCTGCACAAGATGATAAGCTGACTGTGATCTACCGGAAGTATTCAAAAGAAGAACTTGGAGGTGTTGCGTTGAGGTCTCCGGCCACAAACTTTGTGGAAAAATTGACGTAGGAGTAGCAAATTTTTATTGTTGATTTTGTTACCAATTTGAGTGTTCGAGATGTATGGGTTGAGGAAGAAAGTATAAAATGTTTTTGTCATCTAGTTGATGATAATATATAGCTAATTGGATTATTTTTCATTTGACATTTTAACTCTGGGCTTGGGAATGACATTTGAGTGTTCGAGATGTAATTTAATTTTGGTTTGGGAATGACATTGATAATCACATTTGTAATCACATTGGAAATTTTGTGTCCATTCTCGAACTGCTTGTATTGATCATCATAATCGTTGTCATTGTGAATAAAAACTGTTGTTATATATGAGGATAACTGCTACCATAGGAAATTATAAATGTTGTCAAATACAAACATAAACGCTACTATAGAGTATCATAATCGTAGCTGTAAAATGGAACAATCTCTACCATTGAAAACCATAACCGCTACAATAGATGTACATATAGTAGCGGTTGTAAGGACGCCACAATATATTGGGTAACCGCTACCATACCCTACGACCACGGTAGCGGATGCAACACACACGCACTCATATGCATGATATGGTGTAGTGCAACTAAGATGGAAAAATATTTTATAGGTATATTATTTGGGATTACGTGGATGACATGCATGAGTTGAAGGTATAAAGTGGCGAGATTTCATGAAATCTTCATGAGGATAGTTTGCATGGTTCGGCCATTTTGGAGGCAGCAACATGAAAAGTTTCACGTGCATGAAATAATGGGGTGAGGTGGCATCATTTTGCATGAGAATAACTTGCATGGAAGTAGGTTGTCGTGACCGCCTGGTATTTAATTCGGTCACGCTGCATGCCTGCATGGGGTGGACGAGACTTAAATTGCATAGACGAGTTCAGCTTGAAGTCTCAAGCTGGCCAACATGACAACTTCAGTAATATGTCATTCGCAAACGTCGGGAGTGTTGGGAATGCGAGCAACCAATCCCGACCAGAGCACCTGTTTTAATTTTTGAGCGAGCAACCTGTGCAATAGCGTTCAGCGGTATGCAAGCGGAAACAACAATACAATACGAAAATAAAAAACAACAAAAAAGTACAGAAAAGCACATAGAGAATTTTAACGTGGAAAACCCAAATCGGGTGAAAAACCACGGGACGATCGGAGTTCAACCCGGAAAGCCGTCACTAAAATGTATGAAACAATAGGCAATTACAAGGCTTTCCTTCCTTGATCCTTATAGGATCTTCACCAGCTTCACACTACACAATACAATAAATAGCAACAGAAAAACTGCAAGTTACCGACAGCGGCGGATGAGACGGATTACACAAATCCTCTCCAAGATGCCTCTTCGAATCCTTGCCAATATCTGCTCCAGATCCAATCCGTGTAGGCGAAGTACTCTTTGTCAACGTCGTGCAACGACGTCCGAAAGCTCTCCCAAACTAAGACGATTGCCGCAAAAGTCTCTCTAGATCTTTCAATGCTTGACTTTGGAGAGAAGTGGATTTCTTACTTCTCCTCCTTCATCCCTATTTATAGGTCCAAAATCAAGGAGGTAGGTGTGGTAGATGACATGTGGATGAAGCTTCAATGAAGCTTCCCTCGGTCAAAAACACATGTCATTTGACATGAAGCTTCCTTTGGACAATTTCCTAGAAGCTTTCTTTAAGAGCACATGTTGAATTCCAGGTCAAAGATGGTTAATCCTCTTTCATACTTAAGAGAAAAATTATCTTAACAAATCTCCCCATTTTCGACTAAGTGAAGAAAGTATGTCATTCTGATAATCTTCCCCAGAGTCTTTAATTTGCCTCCCGCCGGTCCTCCATCAATATGTCTCCACATTTGATCAGCAACACCAAATTCGAGTTAATGAGACTCGAACTCAACAATTTTTTTCACAAAGGACGGGAACTGTACCCAACAAATCTCCTCCTTCACATCGAGGCGGAAGAAACCGCCATCACGGTGATTCTAACGCAATGCTCGAACTTCCCCCTTGGCACAGTTTTGGTCAGCATGTCTGCCCCGTTGTCATCCGTGTGCACCTTCTAAAGATCAAGCTCCTTCTGCTCCAGGACATCTCGTATCCAATGATACCGAGTGTCGATGTGCTTCGACCTCGAGTGGAACGTGGGGTTCTTCCCCAGGTGAATAGCGCTCTGACTGTCATACAGGAGTGTGTATCGGTCCTGAGTGAATCCAAGTTCTTTGATGAACCTCTTCATCCAGAGTAACTCCTTCCCAGCCTTAGTAACCACAATGAACTCAGCCTCCATTGTGGATAGTGCAACACACTTCTGCAGTCTCGACGCCCATGAGACAGCTCCCCCTATAAACAGAATCATGTACCCCGACGTCGATCTCCTAGAATCCACATCTCCAGCCATGTCAGTATCAGTGTAACCCAACAGCTCTGGCTCACTGTCTCCAAATCTCAACGTCAAATCGGACGTTCCCTGCAAGTATCTCAGAATCCACTTCACTGCGCTCCAATGCTCTCTCCCAGGATTGGAGAGAAATCTACTGACTGTCCCAACGGCATGCGCAATATCTGGACGGGTACACACCATCGCATACATAAGTCTTCCAACTGCTGATGAAAACGGAACCTTCTGCATAGCCTCGATCTCCTCGGGTGTGCTGGGGCACTGATCAGTGGTAAGCCTGAAGTGAGCTGCAAGCGGCACGCTCACCTTATTTGCCTGATCCATATCAAACCTCTGCAGCACTTTGCGGATGTACCGCTCCTGTGATAACTAAAGCAGTCTGGCTCCCCTGTCTCTGCGAATGTGCATCCCTAAAATGGTCTTCGCAGCACCCAGATCCTTCATCTCAGAAGTGGAACTCAACTGCCGCTTCAACTCAGCAATGCGAGCAGTGTTCCTCCCGACGATCAACATAATGTCCACGTACAACAGCAGAATGACGAAGTCCTCTGAAGCATACTGCTTGATGAACACGAGTGGTCAAGGGTGGTCCTCCTGAAGTCGATCTCCCCCATAAAGGAATCAAACTTCCTATACCATTGTCGCGGGGCCTGCTTCAGGCCATATAGACTCTTCTGCAAGCGGCACACCAGACCTTCCTTCCCTCTGACACTGAAGCCCTCAGGCTGCTCCATGTATAGCTCCTCCTCAAGATCGCCATGCAGAAAGGCGGTCTTGACATCCATCTGCTCTATCTCCAAGTCTAGCCTCACAGCGAGGCCGAGTATAACACGAATAGATGACATCTTCACCACAGGTGAGAAGATCTCATCGAAGTCGACACCCTGCCGCTGTCCAAAACCTTTCACCACCAGCCTGGCCTTGTATCTGGGAGGTGTGGAGGAGTCTCCCTGCTTCACCCTGAATATCCATCGATTCTTCAATGCCTTCTTGCCCTTAGGCAATCTCACCAGGTCATACGTGTGGTTCTTCTGCAGCGACTGCATCTCCTCCTGCATAGCAACCATCCACTGACGCTTCTCGGTGCTCTCCAAAGCCTTGTCATAACTCTCAGGCTCCCCCGCTTCAGTCAGCAGTATGAACTCTGATGCAGAATATCTAGCGGATGGGTGTCTGGTCCGATCTGACCTCCGCAGGGCAGGCTCAGGTGCCGGGGCAGGCACATCATCAGTAATATCCTCAGCAACTCCTGGTTCACCATCAGTGGTGATATCATGATCCGGAAGGGTATCAGTACCCTATGCTGGCACAGGCACAATGGCCTCCTCAGTGTCATCAACTCCAACCATAGGTAACTCTACAGTAGTGCGAGAATCAACCTCAGACTCAACAGTCCCCTCAGGATCACCAACAGTCTGATCCTTACAGAAAACAGCGTCACGGCTACGTACAAGCTTCTTCTCAACTGGATCAAAGAACCTGTACCCAAACTCTCCACTGTAGCCGTACCCCAAGAAAATACACTGTCGGGTCTTCGGATCCAACTTCGATCTCTCGTCCCTGGGGACGTACACAAAGGCTTTGCAGCCAAATACCCGCAAGTGACTGTAAGAGGGGTCTTTCCCATACCAGACCCTATCTGGGACATCCTCCTGCAATGCTGAACTCGGCGAGAGGTTGATGACATGCGCTGTAGTAAGAAGAGCCTCGCCCCAAAACATCCCTAGCAGCTTCGACTCAGATAGCATGCACCGAATCCTCTCCAACAATGTCTGATTCATCCTCTCAACTACGTCATTCAGCTGCGGCGTCTTCGGCGGGGTCTTCTTATGTCGGATGCCATGGTCCCTGCTGTACTCGTCAAACAGACCAATGTACTCTCCCCCGTTGTCGGACCTGATGCATCTCAGCTTCTTCCCAGACTGTCTCTCCACCTCAGCGTGGAATCTCCGAAAGGTATCAAGGACCTGATCTTTGGTCTTGAGAGCATAGACCCAAAGCTTCCTCGAATGATCGTCGATGAAAGTAAGGAAGTACAATGCTCCTCCTCTAGTCTAGACCTTCATAGGTCCACAAACATCAGTATGAACTAGCTCCAATGGCTCCGATCTCCCGGTGGACGTGTGGCTATGAAATGAAATCCTATTTTGTTTCCCAGCCATGCAGTGATCACATCTCTCCAAATGATCACCAGAAATGTCACTAATCAGCTTTTTCTTCGCCAGACATCCCAAACCCTTCTGGCTAATGTGTGCCAGCCTCCTGTGCTATAAGGAAGTGGATGCCTCATCACTGACGGAGTTGTCCTGAGCGGCTTCAGGCCTCCCTTCCATGTAGTACAGTCCAGAATCTCTATAGCCTCTGGCCATCACAAGTGATCCCCTGATCAGCTTCCAGAAGTCTCCTCCAAAGACACTCAGGTGTCCTTCGTCTCCAAGTCTGCCAACAGAAATGAGATTGAAACGGATGTCTGGCACATGTCGCACATCTGTTAGAACCACTAAGGCTCCAGTGCTCGTCTTCAAATGCATGTCTGAAAGATATTGTACCTAATCACCTAGAGGGGGGGTGAATAGGTGACTTAAATCTTTTTGAGTTTTTAGGCAGAATTCAGATTATTTCACAGAGTTATAACTACTTTTTTCAAGCAATCAAACAGAAATCACAGAATTTCACATGCACACAGTGAACACACAGGTTTATAGTGGTTCCCCAATGTTTGGGTACATCCACTTTCCCCCTTCGCCTATCTAGTAGTGTACTAGATTCGGCCAAACTCCTCCACTATCTCAGATCCTCAGATCTTACACTCAGAACCCCAAAACAGGTTCCTACAGCTCAGGCCCAAGGCCCTACAACTCAGTCTTCTCCAAAGACCTACACTCATCTTCTTTACAAAGCCTACACTCAGCCACAGTAGGCCTACACTCAGCCACAACAGGCCTACACTCAGAGATACAAATCTCCTACACTCAGGCACACAGGCCCTACACTCAGCCTTTATAATTACAGGCTTACAAACTCAGATCCCTAAGGATCCTACAAGATAATATGAATACAAAATGTAAACCCTACAACTCAAAGAAAAGAGAGAAGAGTTGAGAGTATCTTGATGAGTTCTTGGATGAACTCTGCTGAGATCAATCTGACTTGGCTTTCTTCAAAGCTTCTTGAATGTAGAACACAATAGGATTGATCTCCTCTGCGGTTGATCCTTGATCTCTGCTACTTAAGATTCAGAACAAAATCTGAACCCTTCTTCTCAGCCTGGTTCCAACGGCTGTCTTCTTGGATGGAGCTCTCTCTCTCCAACTTCTTAGATCTTCACTAGATTCTTCAAGGAATAGCTAGATCTTCTTTTCTTTTTCAATTACTTGATCATCTTTTTCTGTAGACAGTATAAGCCTATTTATAGGCCTTCTTCATGGTAACCGGCTGGTCCGGTTCATAACTGATTTCTGACAACTCTGACAGGTGCAGTAGACCGGCTGGAATGGCAGCTGTCAAGTCATCCAGTCAGTTCTTGAAAAATCTGTAACTGTCTGAAAGTGTCGAGATTGTCTGTCTTTAAGTGTCGACACTTATAGACCAAGTGTCGACACAAGTTGACTAAGTGTCGACACTAGCCTACAAGGTGTCGACACAACTCCTTGTGTTGTAGAATTCACTTCTCGACACAGCTTCTTCATCATGTGTCGACACTGATATTGAGTGTCGACACAACTCCTTATTCTTCAGCACTTAGTTGAATTCTTGTAAGTGTCGACACAACTCCTTTGTGTCGACACATCTTCATGTGTTGAACTTGTTCAGTGTCGACACATCTTCTTGGTGTCGACACATTCCTTCTGTGTTGATACTTGCTGAGTGTCGACACTGCTCCTTGTGTCGACACATTCTTCTTCTGTTGAGACTCTGGCTGAGTGTCGACACATCTCCTTAGTGTCGACACTTGTACTTAGAATTTTGTTGAACTTTGCTAAGTGTCGACACAGCTGCTTGTGTCGACACTTTCTTCAAGTGTTGAGTCTTCTGCTGAGTGTCGACACATTCTTTCTTGTGTCGACACTTTCTTCAAGTGTTTAGTCTTTTGCTGAGTGTCGACACATTCTTTCTTGTGTCGACACTTTCTTCAAGTGTTGAGTCTTCTGCTGAGTGTCGACACATTCTTTATTATGTCGACACTTATACTTAGACTCTACGGACTTTTGCTGAGTGTCGACACAGCGTCCAAGTGTCGACACTTTCTGATGTAGACACAGTTCCTCTGGGTGTCGACACAACTGCTAAGTGTCGACACAGCTTCACTGGACTTTTCTTCATTGAGTGTCGACACAGCTCCTTGTGTCGACACTTTCTGTCTGGTGTCGACTCTGCATCCCTGGTGTCGACACAAGTACTCCAAGTGTCGACACTACTTGCCTGGGTGTCGACACAAGTCTTCTTAAGTGTCGACACTTTCCCTCTGGGTGGGACTTAGAATCTTTTCTGCTTTCCCTGCAAATACTTAACCTGCACAAGGCAACTCAAAAATACATCAAATACATTTTGATGTATATCATTGAGTAGGGTGAGGCTTCTTCAAATCAGGTACATTAGAACCAATGTACCCAACAATCTCCCCCTATTTGGAGAAGTCATAACCCTTAGTCAATGATATACACCATACAGAATAAAATCATAGCATGATGTAAAGCAGGATTATATAACAGGGCAAACATAAACATGTATCAAACAAAACATGTATACACAGATATCATCTCAGAACAATTATGAAATAAATATATCATACAGCACATTGTTCTAAACAACTCTGTCATATTCATTATTCAAAAGTTTACAGAATGTTTATCATCAAAAGATTACATAGTAAACTTAAGAAAATGCTATTCTATTTTTGATCAGCCTCCTTAATCACAATTCCTTTTCCTGATTGTACTTTGGCTTGTACAGGGGCTTCAGCAACTTCAATATCAGCAGACTTTTTCCCTTTTAGCTCCTTCTTCTTTAGCTCTTCAGCTTTAATCTTTTGCCTCTCAAAGTAATGATATGGCTTGGGAAAGTACTTGTTAGGCTCCTGGGCAGTAGGAGGTAGCTTTCCCATCTTTGCCTTTCTTCTATATTGTACTATGGCTTCTTGCCTAGATTCATGCTTTCTCCACTCAAGTTCAGAAAACCACTTATTTCTATCTTGAACATTATCTTTGGCAGCCTTCCATGCAGTCAAAATAATGTTTCTTGAAGTGGGGCTCCACTGCTCAAAATCTGGTCTTTGTTCAGCTTGCTCTCTGAACCTCTTCTTAGACAATCTAGCTTCTTGTTCTTTCAGCAAAGCTTCGTGCATAGCCTCAGATACTGGCTGAACCACCTTCTCTATGATAACATTTTCCTTTCCCTCAGGTGGGCTATACATTGTCTGGATATCAGCTTGTATCATATCAAAATCTGGAGGAGGGTAGATTACTTGAGCCACTTCAGGTTGCTCCCCTCCTAGATATGCAGGATGTATCCCAGATTCTGCTACATTGTCATCATCACATAAAGGAGGATAACCAAGAGTTGCTCTGATAGAATTAGAAATCCACTTTGCATGATCAGAGCTGGCTTTGACTAACACCCTCTCCCCCTTTATGACTTCTCTTTCCATGTGATCTCTTAGATCATCCTTTTGAAATCTTACTTGGGCATCCAAATAGTTGACTCTATCTTTAAAGAAAGGTTTCAACCTTTGGAGCTTTTCAGTTATCAACTTCTGAGAGTCTTGAATAGCAGATGTAACATCATATAAACTCTTTTGCAAGGCTTTATCAAACTCTGCCTTAGCAGTAGCATTAGAAGTAGTCAGTCCAGTAGCTATGTTCTTCATCTCTGTGACAATGGCATTGTGTGAAGCTGTTAAGTTGTCATTCATTCTGATCTGGTTTTCAAGAACATACCCTTACTTCAGGACAATGTCATCCACTTGAGCTTTTATCTTCTCTTGATGTGTAGCCAAGTAAACTACTGCATTCCCTCCCTTGTGGAAGCAGTCAGTCATTTCCTTCTTATTGAGATTCATCTCAAATCTTATGGACTTAATGTCCTGGGCCAGATCAAACTGTAAAGACTTATGCCCCTCGTCCACATATGTTTCTATGGCTTTCATGTGTTCATCAAGTTTTATTTGCATAGCAACCATGAGAGAACTATAATCTACAGATGGTGCTGGTTGAGATATAGGCTGTGGAGCAATAGTTTGCAAGGCCTTCTTATAATTCTGGCTCCTTCTCTTAAATACTTGGAACTTCCTTTTCTTAGCTCTTGCAGCTTCCTCATCTTCAGATGCTGATGTACTTGCAATTTCTACCCTCTCCCTTGGTAGCTCCTCAACTTCCTTGGGCTTCTCAGGTTCTTGCCTTGCAGGTTCTTCATCAAGTATGACCTGCTCCCCCTTAACTTGGGACTTCTCCCCCTCAGCAGCAGCACTTTCCTTGTCAAAGTCTGTTTGATCCAGATTGAGGAAAAGATCTTCCATTGTATATTCTTGTGGAGAATGAGCTGGAGAAACTCTTGGCTCATCTACTACTGGATCAGATGCTACTTGAACTGTATCAGATGTGTCCTTCAAGACAACATCTGGGGGTTGGCTATCAATCTGAGTTTGCTGATTAACATTATTTAAGGAATCAGACAAAACATTATCCTCTATAGGGAAAACTAAGTTATTGATTTCAGTGATTACCTCAAGGATGATGTGGGTGGCTCTTTCACTTTCAAGAGGAGTTGGCTCTTCCACCACTAGAGGCTCCCCCTGGATTTGATCCTGGTGTATGGAGCTAGCTGATGGTAGCTCCCCCTGCCTCTCTGCAGCATCTAGTTGAGCTGGAGACTTCCCAGCATTTCCTTCTACATCCTCATCAAGAGTAAAGACAACTTGCTCTTCACTACCAGAGCTGCTAGAGGAATCCTGAGCCACTGGGGCAGTCTTCTTCTTCTTCTTTTGGGGAGTAATTTTCTCTGGTGTGGGCATTTCCTTGGATAAAACCCTATCCCATCTGGAGAAGAGTCTCATGTCCATTTTCCTCATATGATTGATTTTACTGCCTGCAGCTTGACTCATAACTTCTGGTATACTACCAGCCAAGTATAGACTTAAGATCCTACCCAAGTTGGGTTTCTTCAGACTTTCGTTAATCTTATCAAAGACAATAACAGACCAATCTGTTTTCAATGTGAAGATTATCCTTGTCATAAGATTGAACATATGGGCTGAGACCCTGTCATGCCCTCCAGGCTTACTCAAGATCACTTTTCCAACAATTTCTGAGAGAAATTTTCCTTGGATGTTCATGCCTTTCCTATTGAAAACTGATCCAATTTTCATCTTTGAATCCAGACCACACCATGTCAATGCTTCTCTGGTCTTAGAAGCAGTTACTTCATCCTCTTCTTTTGTCCTTGGCAGGTTTAGAACCTTTCTCAAACTTTTAGGTGAGACCTTCACCTTTTCACCATGAACCCTAGACTTGATCTTGAATCCAGTGTCGTCTAGGGTTGCTCCATTTAGAAACTCTAGAACTTCTTTCTTCCAAATCTTGGTTGGTTCTGACACAAGAAAATCTAACCCTGAATTAGTGACTAGGGTTACCACATTCTTGATCTCCGGGTCTGCATCATCAAACGCATGTCGCTCCAGTTCATAACCTTCGTTCACGTTCTCCTCAAGCTTTGGCGTCATTAGGGTTTGAAGAATTTGACTGGAGAGAAGAGAGGTGTCGACACACAAGTTTGGTCTCGAAACTTTGGTGAGCGTGTCGACAGACAATGGCAAAATCCTATTTATAACTTTCTAGGATTGAAGATGAAAGGGCGCGCCAACTAACTTAAATTGTGTCGACACTGATGAAAAGTGTCGACACTGACTTATAATGTCTCGACACCTATGTGTCGACACAAGTTTAGGCAACAGAATATATGTGTCGACACTTGTTTATGTGTCGACACCACTTAGCTCGACACTTAGTCGAGATATTACTTTACTAATTCTGAGTACAGCCTAAGTGTCGACACCATCTTGGATGTGTCGACACTTACTTATCATGTGTCGACACTAATTTTCTGAAGTGTCGACACCAACTTCCTAGATGTGTCGATACCTTTTCACTGAAGTGTCGACACCAATTTTCTGTCTCGACACAGACAACTTTGTGTGTCGACACTATTTTACTTAGTCATTTCTATAAACTCATTGTAAGTTTATCATACCTAGTTCAATTTTAAACCTATTGAACTTTGTTTCTTCTAGGGGCTTAGTATACATATCAGCTAGTTGATTATCTGTATTTACATACTCTAATGATATATCTTTTTTTTCTACATGTTCCCTTAGAAAATGATATTTTATTTCAATATGTTTAGTTCTACTATGGGAAACAGGATTGTTAGCAATAGATATAGCACTAGTAGAATCACAAAACAGTGGTGTTCTACTTACCTGAATTCCATAATCCTCAAGCTGATGTTGTATCCATAGAAGTTGAGCACAGCAACTTCCTGCAGCCACATATTCTGATTCTGCTGTGGAGATAGCCACACTTGTTTGCTTCTTGCTACTCCATGAAATTAGTCTTCCACCTAGGAATTGACAGGTTCCAGTTGTACTTTTTCTGTCTTCTTTGCATCCTGCAAAGTCTGCATCTGAATAACCTGTTAGTTCAAAATCTCCATTCCTAGGGTACCAAAGGCCTAGATAAGGAGTGCCCTTTAGATATCTCAGTATCCTTTTGACTGCTTGTCAAATGAGACTCCTTAGGGCATGCTTGATACCTTGCACAGACACATGTAGCATACATGATATCTGGTCTACTTGCAGTCAAATAGAGTAGGCAGCCAACTATCCCTCTATACAAAGTCTCATCTACAGGTTTCCCTGCATCATCTTTGCTAAGAGACATACTTGACCCCATAGGAGTCTTCATGGTACTGGATGAATCCATACCATACTTCCTTATGAGTTCTAGGGTGAACTTAGACTGGCATATGGATAAACCATTCTCAGTTTGTCTAACTTGAAGACCCAAGAAGAACTTAAGTTCCCCCATACTGCTCATCTCAAACTGTCCTTGCATTAGTTTTGCAAACTTTTTGCAAAGACTACTTTCAGTAGACCCAAATATTATGTCATCTACATATATTTGGACTAGTATTATTTTGCCTCTGGATTCCCTAAGGAATAGAGTCTTGTCTATTTTCCCCCTTGTGAACTTATTCTCAATGAGGAAACTAGACAGGGTTTCATACCAAGCCCTAGGGGCTTGCTTTAACCCATACAAAGCTTTCCTAAGTCTATAGACATAATTAGGTTGAGTTGAATCAACAAAACCTGATGGCTGTTCCACATAGACTTCCTCTTTTAGATTACCATTCAGAAAGGCTGACTTAACATCCATTTGGTAAACTTTAAATCCTTGATAGGTTGCATAGGCCAGGAACATCCTTATGGCTTCCAGTCTGGCTACTGGAGCAAAGGTTTGATCAAAGTCAATACCTTCTTCCTGCATATATCCTTTAGCAACCAATCTTGCTTTGTTCTTGACAATTACTCCATGTTCATCCATCTTGTTCCTAAAGATCCACTTGGTTCCAATTATGTTGTGGTCTTTTGGTTTAGGAACAAGCTCCCAGACTTTGCACCTCTTGAACTGATTCAGCTCTTCTTGCATTGCCTCAATCCAATGAGGGTCTAGGATGGCTTCTTCAAACTTCTTTGGCTCAACTTGGGATAGAAAACTGGAGAAGAGCACTGCATTCAGATTTCTGCTCCTTGTTTGTACCCCTTGTCTTAGATCACCAATGATTTGATCTGCTGGATGATCTCTAAGATGCCTATTAGCTGGAGGCATCCTGGCTTCAGGTTGAACTTCTTCAGTTTCTTCATCTTGCTGCACTCCTTGGATTTCTTCTTCATTAGGTACATGTAGTACTCCCCCTGGACAGCAGCCACTATCTTCTACTTGCTGTCTTGCAGTAGGTTCTTCTTCAATAGTGAGCTTGTCCAACTTCTTAGTTATACCTGTGGAGCTGCAAATACTACTAGACAACTCATTGTTAATAAGTCTAGTTTCATCAAATACTACATGTACAGACTCTTCTACAACTTGAGTAGACAAGTTGTAGACTCTATAAGCCTTACTATTGTTGCTGTACCCAACAAAGATCCCCTCTTGGGACTTGGCAGCAAACTTAGTCAAGTAAGACTTTCCATTGTTAAGTATAAAGCACTTACAACCAAAGATCCTGAAATAGGATAGGTTTGGTTTTCTGCCTTTCACAATCTCATAGGGGGTCTTATTGTGGCTTTTAGTAATGGTAGCTCTATTAATTACATGGCATGCAATATTCACTGCCTCAACCCAGAAATATTCTGGTAGAGATGTGTCACTTAATATAGTTCTACCAGCCTCAATCAAGGTTCTATTTTTCCTCTCAGCAATGCCATTTTGCTGAGGTGTTCTTGGTGAAGAAAACTCTTGAAATATCTCAAATTCTTCACATAGTTTTGCCATACCATCAGACTGAAATTCAGTACCATGGTCACTTCTTATCTTGACCACTGTACTGTCTAGTTCATTCTGAATTTGTTTGACAAAGCTATGGAAGATACTAGGTGTTTCAGATTTCTGTCTAAGGAAGAACACCCAGGAAAACCTTGAGTAGTCATCTACAACTACAAAGGTATAGACCTTCCTACCTAGGCTGTGAACTGGCATAGGACCAAAGAGATCCATATGCAAGAGGTATAAACACCTCACAGCATCTTTGTTTTCAATGCTACTAAAGGTGGATCTTGTCTGCTTGCCCTTTTGACAAGCTGAGCATATTCCATCTTTAATACACTTAACTTGAGGATCATTCCTCACTAACTCTTTACTATAGAGTTTGCCAATTATCTTGTAGTTGAGATGGGCTAGCCTCTTGTGCCATTTGACACAATGAGAGACTTTCTCATCAGCTACAAGACACACTGAAGAACCATTATTCTCACACATAATGTCTAGGCAATAGACATTTCTTTTTCTATAACCTGTCAAAATGATCTCTTGATCATTTGACCTCCTGATATGACAACCATCTTTGACAAATAAGATGGCATATCCTACATCACTCAATTGACTTATACTAATAAGGTTATGTTTCAAACCTTTAACATAGGCCACTTGAGTAATAGTTATATGGGAGCTAGAAATATTACCAAAACCCTTGATGATTCCTTTTTCAGAACCACCAAAGGTGACTATAGGACCATCTTTGATTGGAGTGAAGTCCTTTAGCAATCCCCTTGTTCCAGTCATGTGTCTGGAACACCCACTGTCCAAGTACCATATTGGGGCATGGCCACTTGGACTCACCTGCAAAACAGATTAGTGAATCTTAGAACCCAAAGAATTCTTGGGTCCTTGGTACTGGTTAGTTTGCTTCCTAACAAAGCTACCTGCAGGTTTTCCAACAGGCAGTTTGCTACTCACTTTGGCACTTGCATTGTGCCAACAGTCCATGGCAAAGTGGCCTACCTTGCCACAGCACCAACACTCAAACCTATTGTACCTTTGCTTAGGTACATTCTTAGCTGTTTTATCTACAGCTGGCTTGTTGAGAGCTGGGGCTTTGCCCTTGGACTTGGACTTAACAGTCCTTGCAGTTTTAGTAAACCCCAGTCCAGCTTTACATTTTTGATGAACAAATTCATCAATTAAGGGTAGAACAGACTTTGATTTAGAAAACCTAGCAACCAAATCTCTCTCCTTCTGAACACTAATCTCCAGACTTTTGATTTGATCATTCTTAAATGATATAGTCCCCATCTGAATCACAGTTATGTGCTTCAGTCTGGCTATTTCATTTAGCTTTTGATCAATCATCTTCTCAAAATCAGTTGCAGCAACTTTGAGACTAGCAATTTCCTTTGCCTGACTCTTGGCTAGGGACTTGCTCTTCTTGTAAGCTTGCAACAGAACTTTATATTCATCTATCAATTGATGAATATCCTCTTTAGACTCAGATGCACTCTCATCACTTGATGATGATGAATCTGATTCTGAACTAGCACAAGAAATTGAACTGAAAGAATAATTTTGTACCTTACTAGGTCCAGGCTGCTCCTGGATTTTGTCACTTTCTGTCAATGTCATCAGTCCTTGGCACTGACTGTCCTCTTGTTCTTATATAGAGTTCATGATCTGGATGAACTCTTCTTCCTCTTCCTCAGCAAACAGTCCTATGTATGCTTCAGCATCTGACTCAGTTTCTGATGAAGATATGTCTGACAGGCTCTTATCCTTTTTGGCAACAAAAGATCTTTCCTTCTTGCCCTTGAATTGAGTCTTTTTCTTATCATTAGACTCCTTTCTTTTCTCTGGACAGTCTGCAATAACATGTCCTTGTCTATTACAGCAATAGCATACTATTTTTGATAGAGTTGCTTTGCTTGACTTGGTCTTTTTCCTGTCTTTCTTTGATGACTTTTTGTTCTGATAATAGTCATCTTTACCCTGTGAAGTAGATGGCTTTGTCCTCCACTGTTTCTTCTTTAAGAACTTCTGAAAGTGTCTTGTGAATGCTGCAAAGTCCTCATCACTTTCACTGCTTTCAGACTTTCTACTTGCTGACTCATCTGATTCAGTCTCAGCTACTTTAGGAGGTGGAGTTGGTGACTTACTTCTGTATTTTCTGGGGGCTTCTGTTTTAAATGCCACTGTCCTTTCCTTATGTTCACTTCTTGTAGTCTTCTCCTCTTCTTTCCTCACCATCAATTGCATTTCATAGGATAGCAATTTTCCAAACAAAGTTGGAGGAGGAATTTCTGCTAACTTTGTCATTTCCCTAATGGCACAGATCTTGGTGTCTCAATCCTTTGTTAGGGACCTCAAGAACTTATCATTTAACTCATAATTACTGAATTCTCTGCCATAGGACATTAGCTCATTCACTATTCTATAGAACTTCTTATAGCATTCAGTTATGCTATCAGCCCTACCTTGCCTGAAACTTTCATATTCTTGGTTTAATAAGGACTTTCTGTCCTGCCTCACTTCTTCAGAACCCTCCATGTACACTATAAGAGTATCCCACATCTCCTTAGATGTCTTACAGTGTATCAAATTCTGAAAGGTAGCATCATCTATAGCACTCACAATGATATTCTGAGCCCTCTTGTCCATTGTGGCTAGAATTATCTCATCCTTTGTCATTTCAGAGAAGTCTTTGGGTGTTCTCTGATTTGCATCCAAGACTGAAACCTTCATGGGCACATATGACCCTTCTTTAATTGTGATGTATATCCTAGGGTCTGAGGCTTCCATAAATAGTCTCACCCTTTCCTTCCAGATACCAAATATTTCTTTTCTGCAAATGAGTAGCTTCATGGATCCCAATTCCTTATGATTCTCAGTGGAACCCATGGTTCTTGATTTTCTTGATTCTGTAATGTACTTAGACTGAATCTGCCAACAGGATCTACTCAGACAGTTATGTCCCTTTTTGAGTAACCTCCCTCTGATACCACTTGAAAGATATTGTACCTAATCACCTAGAGGGGGGGGGGGTGAATAGGTGACTTAAATCTTTTTGAGTTTTTAGGCAGAATTCAGATTATTTCACAGAGTTATAACTACTTTTTTCAAGCAATCAAACAGAAATCACAGAATTTCACATGCACACAGTGAACACACAGGTTTATAGTGGTTCCCCAATGTTTGGGTACATCCACTTTCCCCCTTCGCCTATCTAGTAGTGTACTAGATTCGGCCAAACTCCTCCACTATCTCAGATCCTCAGATCTTACACTCAGAACCCCAAAACAGGTTTCTACAGCTCAGGCCTAAGGCCCTACAACTCAGTCTTCTCCAAAGACCTACACTCAGCTTCTTTACAAAGCCTACACTCAGCCACAGTAGGCCTACACTCAGCCACAACAGGCCTACACTCAGAGATACAAATCTCCTACACTCAGGCACACGGGCCCTACACTCAGCCTTTATAATTACAGGCTTACAAACTCAGATCCCTAAGGATCCTACAAGATAATATGAATACAAAATGTAAACCCTACAACTCAAAGAAAAGAGAGAAGAGTTGAGAGTATCTTGATGAGTTCTTGGATGAACTCTGCTGAGATCAATCTGACTTGGCTTTCTTCAAAGCTTCTTGAATGTAGAACACAATAGGATTGATCTCCTCTGCGGTTGATCCTTGATCTCTGCTACTTAAGATTCAGAACAAAATCTGAACCCTTCTTCTCAGCCTGGTTCCAACGGCTGTCTTCTTGGATGGAGCTCTCTCTCTCCAACTTCTTAGATCTTCACTAGATTCTTCAAGGAATAGCTAGATCTTCTTTTCTTTTTCAATTACTTGATCATCTTTTTCTGTAGACAGTATAAGCCTATTTATAGGCCTTCTTCATGGTAACCGGCTGGTCCGGTTCATAACTGATTTCTGACAACTCTGACAGGTGCAGTAGACCGGCTGGAATGGCAGCTGTCAAGTCATCCAGTCAGTTCTTGAAAAATCTGTAACTGTCTGAAAGTGTCGAGACTGTCTGTCTTTAAGTGTCGACACTTATAGACCAAGTGTCGACACAAGTTGACTAAGTGTCGACACTAGCCTACAAGGTGTCGACACAACTCCTTGTGTTGTAGAATTCACTTCTCGACACAGCTTCTTCATCATGTGTCGACACTGATATTGAGTGTCGACACAACTCCTTGTTCTTCAGCACTTAGTTGAATTCTTGTAAGTGTCGACACAACTCCTTTGTGTCGACACATCTTCATGTGTTGAACTTGTTCAGTGTCGACACATCTTCTTGGTGTCGACACATTCCTTCTGTGTTGATACTTG
Source organism: Platanthera guangdongensis (assembly GCA_039583875.1). Lineage (NCBI taxonomy): Eukaryota > Viridiplantae > Streptophyta > Magnoliopsida > Asparagales > Orchidaceae > Platanthera > Platanthera guangdongensis. The sequence continues at coordinate 91,455,574 of CM077149.1, forward strand.
CTGAGTGTCGACACTGCTCCTTGTGTCGACACATTCTTCTTCTGTTGAGACTCTGGCTGAGTGTCGACACATCTCCTTAGTGTCGACACTTGTACTTAGAATTTTGTTGAACTTTGCTAAGTGTCGACACAGCTGCTTGTGTCGACACTTTCTTCAAGTGTTGAGTCTTCTGCTGAGTGTCGACACTTTCTTTCTTGTGTCGACACTTTCTTCAAGTGTTGAGTCTTCTGCTGAGTGTCGACACATTTTTTCTTGTGTCGACACTTTCTTCAAGTGTTGAGTCTTCTGCTGAGTGTCGACACATTTTTTCTTGTGTCGACACTTTCTTCAAGTGTTGAGTCTTCTGCTGAGTGTCGACACATTCTTTATTATGTCGACACTTATACTTAGACTCTGCGGACATTTGCTGAGTGTCGACACAGCCTCCAAGTGTCGACACTTTCTGATGTAGACACAGTTCCTCTGGGTGTCGACACAACTACTAAGTGTCGACACAGCTTCACTGGACTTTTCTTCATTGAGTGTCGACACAGCTCCTTGTGTCGACACTTTCTGTCTGGTGTCGACTCTGCATCCCTGGTGTCTACACAAGTACTCCAAGTGTCGACACTGCTTGCCTGGGTGTCGACACAAGTCTTCTTAAGTGTCGACACTTTCCCTCTGGGTGTCGACACATGGACTTAGAATCTTTTCTGCTTTCCCTGCAAATACTTAACCTGCACAAGGCAACTCAAAAATACATCAAATACATTTTGATGTATATCATTGAGTAGGGTGAGGCTTCTTCAAATCAGGTACATTAGAACCAATGTACCCAACAATGTCTCCACGCCTAAGTACCTTAGACGTATCCCCATTGACCATCCTCAACACCCCACAATCATGAGTGGTGTAAGTGGCAAATAGCTCCCTGTTGTGGGATACATGCGTAGAGGCTCCAGAATCAACGATCCAGCATCGGTCATCACACGCGAGTGCAGCAGTGACGTCGTCACCAACAATAATGACGTCGTCCTCCTCAATCGAAACGGTGGCTGCCGTGTGACCCTTATCTTTGCCCTTAGTGGCAATTCCCTTCTTCTTCTGATCGTTCTTCAACGAGTAACAAAATTTCTTGATGTAGCCCTTCTTATGATAGTAGTGGCATTCCATGTTTTGATAACGTGACTTCGACTTGCCCCTGCTCTGACTCCTGTCCTCCTTCCTTCCTCGGCTCTTACTCCTTCCTCTCCCCCTGGACTCAATAAAGAGAACTTCAGCTCGTGAAGAAGAGCCTGAAGTCCCCTGAGACTTTCGTCTCACCTCCTCATTCAAGATCCCACTCTTGGCGACCTCCATGGAAACAATCCCCTGGGGGGAGGAATTGATCAGAGAAACTCTAACCATCTCCCAAGAGTCTTGAAGTGACTTGAGAAGCCACAATGCATTCACCTCATCTTCAAATGTCACCTTCATAGCAGTCAGGCGATCAATAATGCTCTGGAACTCGTTGACATGATCCAAAATAGGAGAGCCCTCCCGGTATCTGAACTCTCCAAGCTTCTTCAGCAAATATAACTTGTTGATGCCCGTGCTCTTGACATACAAGGTCTCGAGAGTCTTCCACAGATCCTTTGCATCATTGATGTTAGCCACATGGTTGTAGACATTTGGGTCTACGAACCGTCTGATAAACCCACACAACTTCCGATGTTCCACCTTCCATTTTGCCGGATCCGTCTCCTTTGGCATCTCCTCAAAGATAATAGCATGCCATCCCTTCACATATATCAGATCCTCCATCAGTAGATGCCACTGGTGATAATTGGCACCATTCAACTTTATCATCTGCTCCGAACCTGATGATGACTCCATTCTGCTCTGCCAACTGGCCGGACCGACCACTGATCTTTGAGTCGACTATCTCAAAGTATGCAACTGGAGAGGATAGCCAGCGGGCCAATGGTCGTAAACTACCACTCCCAATTGCACACCCGAGATCCCGATCGACTCGTCCTTAAATCCCAAAGGTCAGCCCACGGTATCTGCTCTGTCACTGAACGGCTCTGACACTCAACCTGGCTCTGATACCACTTGTTGGGAATGCGAGCAACCAATCCCGACCAGAGCACCTGTTTTAATTTTTGAGCGAGCAACCTGTGCAACCGCGTTCAGCCGTATGCAAGCGGAAACAACAATACAATACGAAAATAAAAAAGCAACAAAAAGTACAGAAAAGCACACAGCGAATTTTAACGTGGAAAACCCAAATCGGGTGAAAAACCACGGGACAATCGGAGTCCAACCCGGAAAGTCGTCACTAAAATGTATGAAACAATAGGCAATTACAAGGCTTTCCTTCCTCGATCCTTATAGGATCTTCACCAGCTTCACACTATACAATACAATAAATAGTAACAGAAAAACTGCAAGTTACCGACAGCGGCGGATGAGACGGATTACACAAATCCTCTCCAAGATGCCTCTTCGAATCCTTGCTAATATCTGCTCCAGATCCAATCCGTGTAGGCGAAGTACTCTTTGTCAACGTCGTGCAACGACGTCCAAAAGCTCTCCCAAACTAAGACGATTGCTGCAAAAGCCTCTCTAGTTCTTTCAATGGTTGAGTTTGGAGAGAAGTGGATGCCTTACCTCTCCTCCTTCATCCCTATTTATAGGTCCAAAATCAAGGAGGTAGGTGTGGTAGATTGTAACACCTCCCCTGTAATGACCGTATAATATGGGTCCGGCCGGGGCCCCATAACATACGAACGCCACAGCTTTAGTATTAAAAGTTGATATAGCTACCCAAACTCAAAACACTTGCACAACACAGCGGAAACAAAGCACAACTAGAAGTTATCCACTAACCAAAAGAGTAACAACTAAGGCCTTAAGGCCTACCACAAAAGTCCATACTCAAGTAAAATTACAATCATGAATGTGCATAGCACTCCTAGTCTACCTCGGCATGCAAGCTGGACAAAAGAGTCTCAAACAAACATCATCATAATGGTAGTGCTACGAAAGAGGGAAAAACACTTCATGGGGCTTAGGCCTTTCTGGCCGGCGTGCTAGCTCCTGCATGCGATCCTTGCCCTGTAAAAATTATTAGTAACGTGGGTCAGCAAAGGCTGACCTCAAACTGTGTAACAACACATCTCCTCCCGGCCGCCCCTAACGGACCCCGGGGAACCCTCCAACCTGCAAGTCAGCACTTCATATGCAATATAAACATCTATAAATAGAAAAGCATTAAAACAGGCTTGGATGTCTCAATCATCAAACACGTTCTCTACTGGTTGAGCATGTAATAAAAGGGCCTACTATGCAACATGTATGCAACACTCGGGCTTCGCCCAAGGCACCCTACTGCGTATGCATCTAGCACAACATCATATCATTTGGGTACTCACATTTCCCCATTGGCCTAAAGCCGCAAACAATGAGGGAGACACAACTCCCTCAAACGGCGCACAGGCCGCCACATGGAACTCTTGCCAAGGCCCCACCCGCTCGTGGGCTTAGCCCCGGGCTTGCCTGCAAGCTCTGACGTCTCATGTCAGGATTCCAAAAAACACAGACTGACCGATTTTAAGAAGCCTCGCTGGACCCCACCCGCTCATGGCCTCATTGCCTGGGCTTGCCCCAAGCTTGGCATTCTCGTCAGTCTCACAGAAGGGGACTAGTCTCGCCGGGACACTCTCCACACATGACGCACATGTCACGGGATAGCCAGCCGACCACGGAGACATAGCCACGCCTTGGCACATCACAATCCAAGACTAAAATCACCATAATCCCTCATTTGTCCTGCAGCGTTCCCGCGCACCAAGGAAACCATCTCCAACTCGTGCGGAGCTAACCTTGTCCACCAAGGAAACCATCTCCAACTCATACGGAGCTAACCTTGTCCCTCAAGGAAACCATCTACCGCCACGAGGAGCTAACCTTGTCCGGTTCCGACCACACGTACTCTTTCAAACAAAAGGGGAAATCACCACCACATCAAAAACGGCTTCTTGCCGCAACGGAATCTCTACAAATCCCTAAGTTCGTATGCAACATCACCGAGTCGGACTAACGGTCGCGACTACGGCTTCACCCACCATGCCTAACCCACTAGCGAAGCGGATCTCTAATGCAAGATATGCCGGGGACGGACTCAATCAACCCGGAGGTTCCTCTTGAACCTTGGAAAACCAAAACCCCTCTCATTTGAGAGTTTGGTGCCCATAAATTAGAAAGAAAGAAAATACATGATGCTAAGACATGCATCCTAAGGACCGAGAGGAGAGATGTCGTTACCTTCCGACTCCTCTTCCTTGCCATGGCAAAATAGCCGGATGGAAATCTTCGCAACGCTCTAAGCTTCACGGATCCGGACTCGGCTCGCGATTTGGAGCACCGAAACTCTCCCTACAGCCCAAGACCTTCTTCTCCTTCCTCCTTGCTCTAGTTTCTCTCAAGAACTTAGAAAGAGAAGACTTGGAAAACAAATGAGGGTTTCCAACCCTAAAATCGGACTTAACTTCCCAGGAGATGGCCTGAACCGTTAGATCCCAAAACCAGAAAAAGAATGGCCGCGATTCTCCTGGAAAAATAGTAAATCTGGGCCGAACACGGCCTGGCACACGCCCGTGTCCAGGGCTGTGTGCCTCATTCGCCGTCTCAAATCGACGCGCCTGGAATCGCACACGGGCATCCGACACGCCCGTGTTCAACCCGACACGCCCGTGTCCCCAGTGACACGGCCGTGTGGCCGGCCGTGTGCCTCCAACAACACGGCCCGGAAACCAACCCGAGAGATGACACGGCCTGGGACACGCCCGTGTCCCAAGCCGTGTGCCAAGTCTCGACACCCGTCGACAGGCTTTGTGTCGACACCGCGGAAACACGTCGAGCGAAGATCGTCGACCAAGCGGGACACGCCCTGTGACACGCCCGTGTCACAGGCCGTGTGCCCCAGTCTCGACACCCTGTCGAGCAAAAGTGTCGACACTTGGGACGAGTGTCGACACGGCCTCGACACGCCCGTGTCGCAGGCCGTGTGCCACAGTCTCGACACTTTGTCGAGCGAAAGTGTCGACACTTGGGCCGAGTGTCGACACGGCCTCGACACGCCCTGCGACACGCCCGTGTCGCAGGCCGTGTGCCCCACTCTCGACACTTTGTCGAGCGAAAGTGTCGACACTTGGGCCGAGTGTCGACACGGCCTCGACATGCCCTGCGACACGCCCGTGTCGCAGGCCGTGTGCCTCCTGCCAGAAGCCCAAAAATGTTTTCCAGAACTGCAGACTGAACATCTTGCAAAACTGGGGTGTTACAACTCTCCCCCACTTAACAGAATTTCGTCCCGAAATTTCAAAACTAAAGGGCACAAAACTTAAATTGTACCTGACATGAAGAGTTCTGGATAATCTTCTAGCATGGCCTGTTCTCGTTCCCAAGAGAACTCCTCACGACCGCAGTTGTCCCATCGAACTTTTACGAGTTTGACTTCTTTATTCCGCAACTGCCGAGTCTCCGAATCCTCTATAGCAATTGGAAGGACTCGCGTCCTCAAGTCTTCCTCAATCGGCACCGATGCCGGCTCAATCACTACGCTAGCCTCTACCAAGGCCTTTCTCAAAACGGAGATGTGGAAGACGTCATGTAATCCACTCAAATCTGCGGACAACGCGCAACCGATAAGCTGCTTCTCCTACCCGCTCAACAATTTCAAAAGGCCCCAAAAACCTTGGACTCAGCTTCTTGAGTCGGCGAACCCGTGAGACGCCTTTGAACGGCTTGACCTTCAAATAAACCCAATCACCAACTGCAAATTCCAACTTCCGGTGACGAGCATTAAAATATTTTGCTTGCCTGTCTTGCGCCACCTTCATACGCTCTTGGATGGTCCGTACCAACTCACAAGCGTCAACCACCGCATCCTTTCCCAACAGTTTGGTGTCTCCCGCCTCTGCCCAAGACATTGGCGTTCGACACCGCCTCCCATACAAAGCTTCGTATGGCTCCATCTTTATGCTAGCTTGAAAACTATTGTTGTACGCAAATTCTACCATGAAGAGGTGATCCTCCCACCTCTTGCCAAAATCAAGAACGCACATTCTCAACATATCCTCCATAGTACGGTTCGTTCTCTCTGTTTGCCCATCAGTTTGAGGATGGAACGCCGTACTGAACTTTAGCTTCGTGCCCAAGCTCTTCTGAACCAATCTCCAGTCCTTAGACGTAAACCGTCCATCTCGATCACTGACTATGCTCTTAGGAATTCCGTGCAGTCGCACAATGTTGCGAACATACAACTCCACCAGCTTCTCCACGCTGTCCTCTTTCCGATTTGGGATGAAGTGAGCCACCTTGGTTAGGCGATCCACGATCACCCAAATAGCATCATTACCATGCTGCGATCTAGGCAAACCATGCACAAAGTCCATGGAGATGTCCTCAAATTTCCACTCAGGAATTGGAAGGGGCTTCAGGAACCCGCCCGGTTTCTGACATTCGGCCTTCACCAAGGCACATGTTTGGCAACGACTCACATACAAAGCTACATCTCGCTTCAACCCCGGCCACCAAAAGGATTTCTTCATATCCAAGTACATCTTTGTACTGCCTGGGTGAATGGAGTACTTTGAGAAGTGAGCCTCAAACATCAACTCCTCACGGAGATTGCCAAACTGCGGTACACAAACCCTTCCATCCTTTCTCAAGATTCCCCCAATCATCTCCCAGGCGCTGCTCTCGCCCTTTTGAGCCTCCAACACAAAACGTTGAAACTCCACATCCAATCGAGTCGCTTCCCGAATACGATCGGACAAGTTGTTTTGCACTTCAATCCAGTTCAACCGAGCCACGCTAGACTCGCCTCTCGCAACACATTCCAATCCAAGGGACTCCCATTCCCGTACCAACCGCTCATCATGAGCTTCGATCCAATTTCCTTGCCCCGAGTACTTTCTACTCAACGCGTCCGCCACCACATTGGCTTTACCCGGCGTATACTGAATCGCCACTTCGTAGTCTCCAAGAAACTCAACCCATCTGCGTTGCCGCATGTTCAAGTCCTTCTGATCCAAGAGATACTTCAGGCTTTTATGGTCCGTGAAGATCTCCACCCTTGCGCCATACACATAGTGTCGCCATATTTTCAACGCGAAGATTACCGCCGCTAACTCCAAGTCATGGACGGGGTAATTCCTCTCATGAGGTTTCAGCTGTCTAGACCCAAAAGCTATCACCTTGCCATGTTGCACCAACACGCAACCCAAACCGCATCCCGATGCGTCACTGAAAATCTGAAATCCATCGGTCCCTTGCGGTAAACTCAGGATTGGAGCCATCATAAGCCTCTCCTTCAGGGCCTCAAATGCTTGACTGCACTCTTGGGTCCACACAAACTTATGGTCTTTGCGAGTGAGTGAGGTGAGGGGTAGAGCTATCTTCGAGAAATTCTCCACGAATCTCCTATAATACCCGGCTAGTCCAAGAAAACTTCGGACTTCCGCCACGGTCCTCAACACCGGCCAATCTCTGATGGCCTCCACTTTCGCTGGATCCACTGCCACCCCATCACCACTAATCACGTGGCCCAAAAACGCCACCTTGGCTAACCAGAACTCGCACTTTGAGAACTTTGCAAACAATTGGTTCTCCCTCAACACTTGCAGGACCACTCTCAAGTGGGTCTCATGCTCCACTTCAGACTTGGAGTACACCAAGATATCATCAATGAAGACAACCACAAACGAATCCAAGTAATCCCGAAATACTCGATTCATCAGATCCATGAACACCGATGGTGCGTTCGTCAATCCGAACGGCATCACCGTAAACTCAAAGTGTCCATACCTTGTACCAAAGGCAGTTTTGGGTATGTCCTCATCTCGAATTCGTAGTTGATAGTAGCCTGACTTCAAGTCCAGTTTCGAATATACCACTGACCCCACCAATTGGTCGAACAAATCGTCTATCTGAGGGATCGGATACTTAATCTTGACGGTCAATTTATTCAGCTCTCGGTAGTCTATGCACAGGCGCATGCTACCGTCTTTCTTCTTTACAAACAACACCGGTGCGCTCCACGGCGAAGAACTGGGTCTAATATACCCTTGCTCCAACAGTTCCTGTAACTGTACTTTAAGTTCCGCTAACTCCTTTGGTGCCATCCTAAATGGGGGACGCAACACCGGTCTAGCCTCCGGCACTAACTCGATCGAGAAGTCGATCTCCCGCCGAGGAGGCGCTCCAGGAAGTTCATCCGGAAACACATCCCTGAACTCTGCCACCACAGGCACTTCCTCAATAGATAGCTGGGAGAGACGAACCTCCAACAACGCTACCAGCGCCACACCTCCCTGGTTAACCGCCCGCATCATTTGCATGGCCGTAATTAGGGAATGGGCTACTCCACAAAGGCCCACAAATTTGACTTCCGATTGCCCCTTACTCTTTAGGGTCACTACCTTGGACAAACAATCAATGCTGGCGCGCTGCTCTGCAAGCCAGTCCATGCCCAAAATGACATCGAACTCTACTAACGGCAACACTGCCGCTTCCAAAACGAAGTCAACTCCGTCTAGCTCCCAACAGATGCGCCCTTTAGCCCCGGTGGTCATAGATGACCCATTGGGCATGCGCACTTTCAGTTCCGCGTCCGCCGAGAAAGACTCGACTCCTACCCTTCGGATGAAACTCTCCGCAAGAAAAGAGTGCGAAGCCCCAGTATCGAACAATACCCTAGCGGGGTATCCAGAAACTAACACGAAGCCTACAACAAGACAACACACGGAAAGGGAGTCTAAAAGTATGAAGCACAAATGCAAACTTAAATTTTCTTCATACCTGTCACCACGTCGGTTTGGCGGATCGCTTCTTGTTGTCCAAGGTTGTAAGCCCTTGGTTGCACCGGTTGGAACCGAGAAGCGCTCGACTCCGCCATCTTTCCTTTCTCTGCAGCACTGGGGCCCGAGCGCACAGACTGCTCCTGCTTTGCATCTTGCCCCACTCCCCCTTGCTGACAAGCACGGGCTATGTGCCCAACCTTCCCGCAATTGTAACACGTCGGCGGTCCCCTAGAGTGAGAACCCCCAGGCGTCCAAGTGCTCCTCTCACCCGACCTGGAAGTGTGAGGCTTCCTCCTCCACCTACTCCCATCAGACTTTACATGAGATTGGGAGGGCTTCCCTTCCCCATGCTTGGGAGTAAAACCCTTTCGACGCTGGGTTCGCTCCAGATCATTCTCCAAACTCCTGGCGGCTTCAACTAGCTCATTAAATCCCGCCCTCTTCATGGAGATGAGGGGCTGTCTCAGATTCTCCCTCAACCCTTGGTAGAAGAGGTTATCCCTCTCTACATCATCCGCCATTGTCGTTCCCGCATAACGACCCAAACGGGTGAACTCTTGCACGTACTCATCCACTGTCTTGTCTCGCTGCATTAGATGCAGAAACTGCCTCTACAGGGCAACCGTGTTGAAACTGGAATATACCTCTTAAGAAAAGCATCCCCAAACTCTTCCACTGACGGGGTGCATCCCGGGAACAGGCGGCCGCTATGGTTCACCCACCACAATTTGGCGTCTCCTTCCAACATGAACGCCGCATACTCAGCTTTCTTTTCCTCTGGCGTCTCTGCCGCCCTTAACAGTTCTTGAATACGAACCCACCAATCCTCCGCATCCGTTGGCGTTCCAACACCCTTGAAGGACGGGGGATGGAAACTCAGGAAATACTTCATGTGTCGGTCTCCACGTCCTACCACCACCCTTTCTGCCAAAGGCTCCACTCGCCTGGCTTCTCCGCCTGGCACGGCCGTCGCCGTGTCCGGTGTAGCAGGGGTTGCTACCTGGGCTGCAGCCGCCGCTTAGGCTGCCACCATCGCTTCTGCAAGCATACGACAGAAGTTGGCCGGGTTTACACCCGTGCCCAAAAGGCCTGGAGCAGTAGCACTGCTCGCCGAGAGATCATCCCTTGCTCTTGAAGTGCCCGCCTCGTTGCTTGCACTCTTCAGGAAAACAAGAAATAAGGGATTAGTCTCCAATCTCAAGACTAAAACATACGGACACTCACGGTCCCGCGTTACTCTTATGTGGATAGCTTCTCTACGCACTAACCTTGAATCAAACCTGGCTCTGATACCAAATTGTAACACCTCCCCTGTAATGACCGTATAATATGGGTCCGGCCGGGGCCCCATAACATACGAACGCCACAGCTTTAGTATTAAAAGTTGATATAGCTACCCAAACTCAAAACACTTGCACAACACAGCGGAAACAAAGCACAACTAGAAGTTATCCACTAACCAAAAGAGTAACAACTAAGGCCTTAAGGCCTACCAAAAAAGTCCATACTCAAGTAAAATTACAATCATGAATGTGCATAACACTCCTAGTCTACCTCGGCATGCAAGTCGGACAAAAGAGTCTCAAACAAACATCATCATAATGGTAGTGCTACGAAAGAGGGAAAAACACTTCATGGGGCTTAGGCCTTTCTGGCCGGCGTGCTAGCTCCTGCATACGATCCTTGCCCTGTAAAAATTATTAGTAACGTGGGTCAGCAAAGGCTGACCAAAAAATGTGTAACAACACATCTCCTCCCGGCCGCCCCTAACGGACCCCGGGGAACCCTCCAACCTGCAAGTCAGCACTTCATATGCAATATAAACATCTACAAATAGAAAAGCATTAAAACAGGCTTGGATGTCTCAATCATCAAACACGTTCTCTACTGGTTGAGCATGTAATAAAAGGGCCTACTATGCAACATGTATGCAACACTCGGGCTTCGCCCAAGGCACCCTACTGCGTATGCATCTAGCACAACATCATATCATTTGGGTACTCACATTTCCCCATTGGCCTAAAGCCGCAAACAATGAGGGAGACACAACTCCCTCAAACGGCGCACAGGCCACCACATGGAACTCTTGCCAAGGCCCCACCCGCTCGTGGGCTTAGCCCCGGGCTTGCCTGCAAGCTCTGACGTCTCATGTCAGGATTCCAACAAACACAGACTGACCGATTCTAAGAAGCCTCGCTGGACCCCACCCGCTCATGGCCTCATTGCCCGGGCTTGCCCCAAGCTTGGCATTCTCGTCAGTCTCTCAGAAGGGGACTAGTCTCGCCGGGACACTCTCCACACATGACGCACATGTCACGGGATAGCCAGCCGACCACGGAGACATAGCCACGCCTTGGCACATCACAATCCAAGACTAAAATCACCATAATCCCTCATTTGTCCTGCAGCGTTCCCGCGCACCAAGGAAACCATCTCCAACTCGTGCGGAGCTAACCTTGTCCACCAAGGAAACCATCTCCAACTCATACGGAGCTAACCTTGTCCCTTAAGGAAACCATCTACCGCCACGAGGAGCTAACCTTGTCCGGTTCCGACCACACGTACTCTTTCAAACAAAAGGGGAAATCACCACCACATCAAAAACGGCTTCTTGCCGCAACGGAATCTCTACAAATCCCTAAGTTCGTATGCAACATCACCGAGTCGGACTAACGGTCGCGACTACGGCTTCACCCACCATGCCTAACCCACTAGCGAAGCGGATCTCTAATGCAAGATATGCCGGGGACGGACTCAATCAACCCGGAGGTTCCTCTTGAACCTTGGCAAACCAAAACCTCTCTCATTTGAGAGTTTGGTGCCCATAAATTAGAAAGAAAGAAAATACATGATGCTAAGACATGCATCCTAAGGACCGAGAGGAGAGATGTCGTTACCTTCCGACTCCTCTTCCTTGCCATGGCAAAATAGCCGGATGGAAATCTTCGCAACGCTTTAAGCTTCACAGATCCGGACTCGGCTCGCGATTTGGAGCACCGAAACTCTCCCTACAGCCCAAGACCTTCTTCTCCTTCCTCCTTGCTCTAATTTCTCTCAAGAACTTAGAAAGAGAAGACTTGGAAAACAAATGAGGGTTTCCAACCCTAAAATCGGACTTAACTTCCCGGGAGATGGCCTGAACCGTTAGATCCCAAAACCAGAAAAAGAATGTCCGCGATTCGCCTGGAAAAATAGTAAATCTGGGCCAAACACGGCCTGACACACGCCCGTGTCCAGGGCCGTGTGCCTTATTCTCCGTCTCAAATCGACGCGCCTGGAATCGCACACGGGCATCCGACACGCCCGTGTTCAACCCGACACGCCCGTGTCCCCAGTGACACGGTCGTGTGGCCGGCCGTGTGCCTCCAACAACACGGCCCGGAAACCAACCCGAGAGATGACACGGCCTGGGACACGCCCGTGTCCCAAGCCGTGTGCCAAGTCTCGACACCCATCGACAGGCTTTGTGTCGACACCGCGGAAAAACGTCGAGCGAAGATCGTCGACCAAGCGGGACACGCCCTGTGACACGCCCGTGTCACAGGCCGTGTGCCCCAGTCTCGACACCCTGTCGAGCAAAAGTGTCGACACTTGAGACGAGTGTCGACACGGCCTCGACACGCCCTGCGACACGCCCATGTCGCAGGCCGTGTGCCACACTCTCGACACTTTGTCGAGCGAAAGTGTCGACACTTGGGCCGAGTGTCGACACGGCCTCGACACGCCCTGCGACACGCCCGTGTCGCAGGACGTGTGCCCCACTCTCGACACTTTGTCGAGCGAAAGTGTCGACACTTGTGCCGAGTGTCGACACGGCCTCGACACGCCCTGCGACACGCCCGTGTCGCAGGCCGTGTGCCTCCTGCCAGAAGCCCAAAAATTTTTCCAGAACTGCAGACTGAACATCTTGCAAAACTGGGGTGTTACATAGATGACATGTGGATGAAGCTTCCATGAAGCTTCCCTCGGTCAAAAACACATGTCATTTGACATGAAGCTTCCTTTGGACAATTTCGTATAAGCTTCCTTTAAGAGCACATGTTGAATTTCAGGTCAAAGTTGGCTAATCCTCTTTCATACTCAGGAGAAAAAATATCTTAACAGGGAGTGCGACAACAACTTTAAACCTACAAAAATAAATAAAACCTAAATTAGTACAATAATATAAAAAACAATTTATAAACGAAAATACATATTATATAACTAATTTATATTAAATATCAAACTAAATTGTATACTAAAAATAGAAAAAAATTCTACTTATCATCCACTATCGCCAATATTCACAAGTTGGAAGAGATATCGTCAAAAAATATCTACAAAACGAGATCGAATAGTTTGATATGTATCAAAAATAGTAAAATATTTAATTTCTTGTGTTCTACATTTTACTAGTTTAATAACTTTAAATTGTAATTTCATATGAAGATTTAAAGTTTGTTATAACAGTATTTTTAGTCTTTCTATCTGCACATTTTGGGGGACGATTAATTTTTGCACTAGATTCATGTAGTTTTATGTATGCATTATAACATCTCTGTACTACATATACATATTTTTATATAGTTATTTGAATTAATAAAAATCATTTTTTATTTTTTGCAGAATAAATCTTTTCAGATGATTACACTTTGGAATTTTGTACCTTATATAAATGACAACCGTGAGCTTTAAATTTGATTTTGCATGCTTAGTTAAAATTTAAATTCTTATGTTGGTTTAGGAATAATAATTTGATTTGACATTAACAGTTTCAATATGATATTAACATTCTTGGTTTGGCATTAATATCGAATTGTCATTAGTCAAAATAAGTCTGCCCATAACATCACCCTTTTAATTAAGACAACTATTATTCGCATATCAGTTTTGTTTATTTTGTAGATTTTTTTTACAATTCGCAACTCTAAATGGACTCAGTTTTATTGCGGGTCACCTGACTTTTTCCCCGGTCCGGAAAATCGGACCGGCTTAGCTCAGAGTCGAGTCGGGCGTGCAATCAGTTAAAGAAAATCGCAGCAATGGACAAGTGACGTTTTTGACGTGGAAAACCCGGAAATGGTGAAAAACCATGTGGTTGAAACTATGTCGAGCCAAAATCCACTAACTCCTTGGAGTGTCACAGAAATTGGTTTGATCTTAGAGGACGACAAGCCGCTACTCTGTTACAAGTACAAAAAAAGAGGGAAAATGGCTAAGTTCTCGTAGCCTTGATGGAAGCGCACCGGGCTTGAGATGACGTCGAGCTCTTAGAAACTTGGCAGAAGCGTTCTGGCTGGAAAATATTCTAAGTCCAAGGATCTTATGAAGGGAGCGCTATCATTGATGTGGAGCCTGGATGGGAACGCTCTCAAGGAGTCGGTTGACGTCACTTGAGGCGTGAGGAGTCTGTAGTGCAAGGAGAAGAGCAGAGTGAATTCCTGAGCGAGGGATCAGCCAATCTCCATGATCTCGCTAGAAAACCTCAGAGCTCTCTCTTACCACTGGAGTTGCTTGGCTTGAAATGAAGGCATGATGGTCTATTTATATTTTTCTGGAGGGGCGCGTCGGTAATTGCAATGAGGAGTGATTTGTGCAAACAAATGACATAGTATATAGCAGTAGGTTCGGCCGGGGCCCGACGCCATATACCACAGACAGACCGGGTGGTTACGTATGGAAACCATCCAACCAATCTCAACGTCCTACACAGAGCATTCTAGCGGAAGCAGTTTATAAGAGTTGTAAACAAGAACCCAACATAGGAGCATGAATGTCCACTAATACCAAAAGGAATGTTATACAAAAATACCCAAAACCGACCTTAAGGCCTTACAAAGTGTTTCACTTGAAAATTACATGTTTTATAAACCACGGCACGCAGGTCGGTCATACATGAATAAAGCAGTAAACACTTCTACTTGGGCCTTCGAGGGCCAGCTTCGCAAAAAGGGCTTTAGCCCGCTATTGACCGCTTGGTCCAGCTGCACCTGCAAGCAATAAACCACCGCACGGTGGCAAAACAAGGCAACGGTCAGCAATGCTGACCAAATTATAACGATCTCGCCCCCAACTCGGGGCGGCGATGCTCCTTCCCTGCATTTCATTAGCATAAGCGAGCAATGTATATATCCATAGCTATTTCAACACAGACGTTGGCTCGCACGACCACACGCCCCGTGCACTCAGGGCACATTCTCGGTGAACCGGTCGATGTCACGTCAATTAAAGCCATTAACATTCCGGACTCACCACCGCCACTTAGACGGCCAAACATATGAGCAATTTGTCTTCTTGGCATGGGTCACGTCAGTTTAAGCCATTGACCGCCGAAGACTCACATCTATGCCAACGGCGAGTGCCACGTAACCTTAGGTCTCTCTAACCCGAACGACATAGAGCGGGTACGGTTCCATCTAACCCGTGCTCACATCGCAACGACAATTTAAGCCATTTGCGCGGGTCAAACTTTCACCGAGTCTCATTCTACCGCAAGTCACATAACCACGTTATGTTCAAGTTGGCTCTCAGGCCACCAAGTTGGCAAGATCTCGTATCCGCCCAGTTTTCCGGGTGCACCTTTGGGTTAGTCCCCAAGGCTCCCTGCTGCAATCTACCGCGTAGAAAACCCGAAAAACAACCAATAGCACGGAGTCTTCTCCGGCCTTATGCAATGCAACATCACCGATCCAGACCAACATGTCCGGGTAGGCTTCACACATCATGCCTACGTCCGTTCTCGCATACGGACTCTAAACGACGGGGACTTTACATATCTACCCGAAGGAATGCCTCCAACTCTCTGCAAACTCGCGAGAGCGGGCTTCCTATGCTAGGAAAGAGAGCTATTCGTGCTCAAGATGAGGATCGTTACCCTTGAGTTCCTCTTTGGCGCCATCGAAAAGTACTCGGATAGAAATCACCGCACTTGCGTTGCCTCCGTGGATCCGGAGTCGGCTCGCGATTCGGAGCTCTGAAGCTCCTCCAATGGCGGGATCTAGTTCTTCTTCCTCAAATGGCTCTCCTCTTTCTCCAAGGACTTGGAGAGATGATAAGGTATGAAAAGTGAGGTTTTCCAAGTCAACTCACGGGTATATCCTCTCAGGAACAACCCCCAGCCGTTGGATCTCAACCTAAGGAAACGAACGGCTTCGATTCGCGGCTGAAATGACCAATCTGGACCGAACACGGCCTGGCACACGCCCGTGTCCAGGGCCGTGTGCCGCATTCGCCGTCAAAATCGAATCACCTGGAACCTCACACGGGTATCGAACACGCCCGTGTTCGAGCTGATACGCCCGTGTTCCAACTGACACGGCCGTGTAGCCGGCCGTGTACACCATGATTTTTCCCCCATTTTCAACCCAAGCACTGCACGGGTTCTAGGACACGCCCGTGTCCTTGCCCGTGTCACATTGACACGCCTGGACCCCAGGCCGTGTACACGGGACATTTCGTCGAGGGAAGATCGACGACTTGATGACACGGCCTTGGACACGCCCGTGTCCTAGGCCGTGTGCCTTGTCTCGACGATCGTCGAGTGAATCTCGACGACTCCCCGGGACGATCGTCGACACGGGTCGACACGCCCTGCGACACGCCCGTGTCGCAGGCCGTGTGCCCGTTCTCGACGAATCGTCGAGTATAACTCGACGACTTCACGGCTAAGTGTCGACACGGGTCGACACGCCCTGCGACACGCCCGTGTCGCAGGCCGTGTGCCCATTCTCGACGAATCGTCGAGCATAACTCGACGACTTCGCGGCTAAGTGTCGACACACGCTTGATACGCCCTGGGACACGCCCGTGTCCCAGGCCGTGTGCCTTCTACCAGAACCCAAACTGGCCCAAAACGCCCCCCCCCCTTTGCTCCTTTGAGTTTCGGGGCGTTACAACTCTCCCCCTCTTAAAAGAATTTCGCCCACGATATTACATAAAGGAAAGACATACAAAAACAAAATTTGTACCTGAGCGGAACAACTCCGGATACTCGTCAAGCATAGTCTGCTCTCTCTCCCAAGAGAGCTCCTCACGACCGCAATTGTCCCACCGGACCTTGACCATCCTGATCTCTTTATTGCGTAGCCGCTTGACCTCCGAGTCCTCAATCCACACGGGCTTGACCTTTGTCGTTAGCCCACTATCCACCGGTACTTGATCAACCGCGATCACTTGCGTAGGCTCTTGCACCACCTTCCAAAGCACCGAAATATGGAATACATCATGTAAACCACTTAGCTCCAACCTATAGGCCGCTTAGCCAACTCGCTCCAGAACCTCAAACGGCCCAAGGTATCTCGGGCTTAGCTTTTTCACTCGTCGCACCCGCGAGACACCCTTGAACGGCTTGATCTTTAAGTATACCTAATCGCCCACAGCGAACTCCACATTCCTGTGCTTGGCATTATAGTACTTTGCTTGTCAGTCCTGAGCGATAAGCAACCTCTCCCAAATGGTTCTCACCAAAGAAGTAGCACCCTCTACTTCCGATCGCTTATACAACTTTGACTCACCCGTTTCTATCCAAGACAACGGCGTGCGACATCTTCTACCATATAGGGCCTCGAAAGGCGCCATCTGAATACTTGCTTGGTAGCTGTTGTTGTATGCGAACTCC
Organism: Platanthera guangdongensis; assembly: GCA_039583875.1. Lineage (NCBI taxonomy): Eukaryota > Viridiplantae > Streptophyta > Magnoliopsida > Asparagales > Orchidaceae > Platanthera > Platanthera guangdongensis. The sequence continues at coordinate 91,472,998 of CM077149.1, forward strand.
ACCAAATAAAGGTGGTCTTCCCATTGCTTTCCAAAATCCAAGACACACATGCGAAGCATGTCTTCCATGGTTCTATTCACCCTCTCGGTCTGCCCATCCGTTTGTGGGTGGAAGGCTGTGCTAAACTTCAGCTTTGTTCCCAATATTTGCTGCACCAGCCTCCAATCATTGGACGTGAACTGCACATCTCGGTCACTCACGATGCTGCGGGGCACACCATGAAGCCGTACTATATTATCCACATAAAGCTTTGCCAGCTTCTCCACCGGATCGTCCTTCCTATGCGGAATAAAATGCGACACCTTCGTTAATCGATCAACAACCACCCAAATGGCGTCGTTCCCCTTTTGCGACTTTGGCAAACCGTGCACAAAGTCCATAGAGATGTCGTCAAATTTCCACTCCGGAATAGGCAAGGACTTAAGAAATCCTCCCGGCTTTTGGCACTCCGCTTTTACCAAGGCGCAGGTTTGGCACTTCGCTACGTATAGCGCCACATCCTTTTTCAAACCCGGCCACCAAAATAGTTTCGTTACATCATGGTACATCTTCGTGCTCCCCGGGTGAATCGAGTACTTGGTATGGTGCGCCTCGTACAACAACTCCACCCGTAAATTGCCCACGCTTGGGACGCACAAACGACCGTCTTTCCAAAGCAATCCGTCCTCCACGACGAATTGGGAATTTGACCCATCCAGAGCCTCTATCATGAACTGCTTCATAAGAGCATCCATATCCAAAGCCTGCCGAATCCGATCAGCCAGGTCATATTGGACTTCAGTCCAATTCAGAACCGCTTCAGCACTTGCTTGTCTGTCCACACAAACAATCTCCAGCGCCTCCAACTTCCACACCAACCGCTCATCATGCACCGATAGCCAATTGGCTTGAGCTGGGGCTCGGCGACTCAACGCGTCCGCAACCGCATTTCCTTTGCCAGACACGTAGTGGATCTTGAATGTATAGTCCCCCAAGAACTCCATCCATCTACGCTGCCGCATATTCGGATCTTTCTGATCTATCAAATATTTCAGACTCTTATGATCGGTGTAGATATCAATCTTCACACCATACAAATAGTGCCTCCACAGCTTCAAGGCAAAAATCACGGCCGCTAACTCCAAGTCATGGACCGGATAATTCCTCTCGTGCACTTTTAGCTGTCTCGAGCCATAAGCTATCACGCTTCCGTGCAGCAGTAGCACGCAACCTAAACCGCTGCCCGAAGCATCGCTATATAACTCATAGCCTTCGGTTCCACATGGCGAACTCAGCACAGGCGCCGTGGTCAACCGACACTTCAATTCCTCAAAAGCTCGCGCGCACTCCGGCGTCCAAACGAACTTATGCTCCTTCCTCATCAAAGTAGTGAGAGGTAGCGCTATCCGCGAGAAGTTCTCTACGAAGCGCCTATAATAACCGGCAAGCCCCAAAAAGCTCCGGACTTCTGCTACCGTAGCAAGCTCAGGCCACTCCCGTATCGCAACAATCTTCGCCGGATCCACGGCAATACCCTCTCCACTCACTATATGCCCGAGGAACGCCACTGAGGATAGCCAAAACTCGCACTTCGAGAACTTGGCATACAACTGATTTCTCCTTAGCGTCTCCAACACCAAATGAAGATGCTTGAAGTGATCTTCCTCACTTTGCGAGTACACCAAAATATCGTCGATGAAGACGATCACGAAATGGTCCAAGTACTCCCTGAACGTCCTGTTCATCAAATCCATGAACACTGACGGCGCATTAGTCAGCCCAAACGGCATGACCGTAAACTCGTAGCGCCCGTGTCCTGTACTGAACGTTATCTTAGGGATATCACTCTCCCTTATCTATTTAGAGTACGTCGTTGACCCTACCAACTGATCACAAAGATCATCGATCCTTGGGCTTGGGTACTTGCTCTTTTCCGTCAAGTTGTTGACCTCCCGATAATTAATACGCAGCCTCAACCTTCCATCCTTCTTCTTAATAAAGAGGGTCGGTGCGCTCCAAGGCGAAGGACTTGGACGCGCATACCCTTGCTCCAACAACTCTTTCAGTTGAACTTTCAGCTCCGCCATTACTTTAGGCGTTAGCCGATATGGGGATCGTGACACAGGCTTTGCACCTGGCACTAGCTCGATCGTACAATCTATCTCCCGCTGAGGCGGGGCTCCAGGAAGATCTGCGGGGAACAGATCAGGGTATTCTAATACCACCGAAATACAATCCAACGCGGGCTTCGGCTTTACAACCTCCACTAGTGTACGTAACAGCTCTACACTAGCACAAACCGCCTTCACCACCTGAAGAGCGGCCATCATCGCCTTGCTCGACCTCTTTGAGCTCATAAGGGTCGTCTCACGACTTGCTCCCAAGTTGACTTCCTTGCTACCGCAGTCTATGTAGGCTTGCTGCTCCGAGAGCCAGTCCATGCCAAATATAACGTCGAACTCCACCAACGGAAGTAACGACGCTTGCAGATCGTACTCCTAATTCCCAAACCACAAACTAAGAGCAACGAATTCTACCCTCGCCGAAAGAGCACCATTGGACTATAACGCATCCAATTTATCTCTTACCATCGAAGGAGGTACTCCAAGGCACAATAAAATTTCTAATAAAGGAACACGAAGCTCCCTAAACAAACGGTGCTCTCGCAGATAAAGTAAAGTCGCAACAAAGCTTAGCACAGTAGTCCTAAGCTAATATGCATAACAAGTATTTAAAGCAAAACTATCTTTAAACCATACCTGTCATCACGACAACGTGCTTCCACCAGGGTTTTAGGCACTCACGAGCATAATTCCCCGGCTCGCCACAGCTGAAACATGTGCCTGGGGTATGACCCGTACTCGCCCCAGAAGTACCAGAAGGAGCTGGACCCGAAGTCCTATGCTTCTTATACCATTTTCGATATGCCGACTTTGAGGTGTTCGGCACTTTGAATGTCGTTTCCTTTACACTGACATCCTTGACTGCTCCTGACATAGGTTTCTTACCCTTCCGAGCACCATTCCAACAGTCTCGGGCAAAGTGCCCTTTCTTTCCACAAGTATAACAAGTGTAAGTAGCTTTACTAGTCGATTTCATAACCCCTTTCTCCACCATTCTGTTGGATGCAGCCCTTATGGGGTTTGTATAGTTCGATACCATGTTCGCTGGCATTGGGAGGGTCTTCTTCAACTCTACCTCCAATGATCTAGCTGATTCCACCAAGGCTCGGAACCACAATAACTTTGGTCCTAGTAGTAGAACTCGTAACTCGGCACGCAGGCCATTATAAAATCTATCGATTGTAGTTTGCTCGTTATCCAACTCTAAGCATGGGTAGCGACTTATCAGAAGAAATGCTTGCAAATATTCCTCAACCGTGTGCGCTCCCTGCACTAAATGCATATTCAGCTGCTGCCCCAAAGGTCTACCAAAGGTCATCTGAGCTGTGTCGACACTTAGCCAAGAACAGAAAGAACAGCAAATTATTCTAAGTACAAGTGTCGACACTAAGGGAATGTGTCGACACTCAGCTGAAGTCTCAATAAGAAGAAGATGTGTCGACACAAGGAGCTGTGTCGACACTTAGCAAAGAACAGAAATATCTACAAAAATATTCTAAGTACAAGTGTCGACACTAAGGGAATGTGTCGACACTCAGCTGAAGAATCTATATTGAAGACTTGTGTCGACACCAAGAAGCAGTGTCGACACTTGACAGTTTCAACACATGAAGATGTGTCGACACAAAGGAGATGTGTCGACACTTAGAAGAATTTAACAAGTTACAGAAGATCAAGTACTTGTGTCGACACTCAATTCTAAGTGTCGACACCTGAATAAGAATCTGTGTCGAGACATACAAGGAGTTGTGTCGACACCTTGTAGACTTGTGTCGACACTTACACAGCATGTGTCTACACTTGGTCTATAAGTGTCGACACTTAAGAACAAAAAGTCTCGACACTATCTGACAGTTAGAGAATTTCAAGAATTGACTGGATGACATGACAGCTGCCGTTCCAGCCGGTCTACAGCACTTGTCAGAGATCTCAGAAGTCAGTTATGAACCGGACCAGCCGGTTACCATGAAGAAGGCCTATAAATAGGCACAGACTGTTTACAGAAAATGAAGTTAAGAATGTTAAGAGTTAACAAAAGAAGATTAAGTTCTGATTGAGTTCAGATTAAACTAAGAGATTTGTTCAAGTGGTTGCTGATCAAGTTATCCAAGTGATACAAATCAAGAAGATCTTGCTGTCCAACGGCAAATCTAAGAAGTTGGAGAGAGAGAGCTCCAATCAAGAATTCAGTCTTTGGAACTAGGCTGAGAAGAAGAATTCAGAAGCATCTGGATCTTAAGAAGCAGAGGTCAAGGAACAACTGTAGAGGATTCAGACTTATTCAGTTATACTCAAGAAGCTTTGAAGGAAGCTAAGTCAGTTTGGATCTATCTGAGTTCTTCCAAGAACTCAGCAAGAAACTCACAACTCCTCTCTTATTTTCAGAGTTGTTGAGTTATTTGTTGTAATACTATTTTAACTTGTAGGATCTTTGGATCTGAGTGCATTGTAAGGCTAAATTTATAAAGGCTGAGGGTAGGGCTTGATAGACTGAGTGTAGGAGTTAAAGAACTCTGAGTGTAGGCCTTGATTGGCTGAGTGTAGGCCTTTGTGGCTGAGTGTAGGCTTTGGAGTAAGCTGAGGTGTAAGGCTTTGGGCCTGAGGTAGGAACCAATTTGGGTTCTGAGACAGTGGAGAAGTTAGGCTGAATCTAGTACACTGCTAGATAGGCGAAGGGGGAAAGTGGATGTACCCAGATCTTGGGGAACCACTATAAATCACTGTGTGCTGTGCTGTGTTTGTGCTGTGGATGATCTATGTTTGTTTGATTATTGTTGATTACTGAAATTGACTTGTTAGAAATCTGTGATATAACTGTTTGACTGCCAACAAAGTTAGAAAAAGGATTAGGTCACCTATTCACCCCCCCCCCTCTAGGTGTTTAGGTACCATATCTTACATTCCCTATAAATAGCCCCTTGATGTATGTAATCCTGTCCTTCTTTTGAACCATTTTGTATAGGAGTTATGCTGCTCGGATGAGTACAAATGCTATGTAAGGGAAATTTGTCACCCTCTCCTTTATTTTCTTAGCTTTGTAATCTTCGTTTTTAGCTTAATAAAATTGTAGATTTTCTCTCTTTTTTTGGATTTGGACTTCAACTATGTGGCTACTCTTATACAATCTTAATTTCTTTTTTTTTTTGTTTTAACTTTGTTTTAGTTCTTTTAAAATGGGTGTGTGTGTGTGTGTATGAGTTTAGCTTTTTAGTTTTATATTTTAGTTAATTTTCTTACTTAGGTTTTTATAGTTTTCAATTTCATTGTTATAAACCCGTAAAAATGATTTCAAGGTGATTTTCATTTCTTTTAACTTAGATTTTTCTTTTTAGGATGTCAAACTTTTTCGTTCTTTTCATTTTATTTTCACTTTTTAATCAGTTTTACGGAGTTATAGGAATGATTATATAGTTGTTTTAATTTTTCATGCACTTAGTTTTTCATTTTAAACTCTTGCTCTTTTAATTTTTTCGCTCTCTTTTTATGCATTTCTACCGTATTCTAGCGGTAGAAATGTATTTGTTTTAATTTTCTGAGTTCTTTCAAATTGCATTTATTTGCAAACTTTTTCACTCGCTTAATTTTTATTTTCACTTTTTATGCATTTCTACCGCATTCTAGCGGTAGAAATGCAGTTGTTTTAATTTTTAGGTAACTGTATTTTTTTTATTCATTTCTGTGTGAGTAAGCATTTATTTCCGCCTACTCGTTAAGAGTTAAATGACGCATTGCTTTTATTTCCTTTCCAGTAGAGTGTGTGAGTGTGTTTACTTTATGTTGTGTGTGTGAGTTTTAAATTCAGTAGAGTGTGTGTGTTTTACTTTCATGTCGAGAGAGTGTGTGCGTGTGTTGCATTTATTTTATCCTACTCGGTTTAGTAGGACAGACATTTATTTTCTCCTACTCATTTGAGTAGGACTTGCGTGTGTGCGTTTTACTGCTTTCATTTCTCCCGCCCACGTACTTGCGCCGGGACTCGCAATTTACAGCTTTCTTCAGTCCTACTCGTTTGAGTAGGACTTGCAATTTTCAGCTTTCTTTACTGCTTTCTTTTATCGCTTTCATTTACTGCTTTCCTTTTCTGCTTTATTTTCTGCTTTTCCCGCAAGCCGTCCCCATTCCGATGAGTGTCTAACCGTTCTTGGCCCTCAGTATCGAAGAGCATTAGGACAGATAAAATAGCTTAAAATAATTAAAGATCGTATTTTTCTAATTAATTAAAAGTCCTATGGTTTGCCCGGGATTAACGACGCGTAGGACCACATATCGATGTGTGGGCCCTATTTCTGTTTTCCATACGCTAGCCGAGAGGCCGTGCGTATGGACAGATCACCCCTTGGCAAAGAGAGTTCCGCATTAACCCTCGATAGAGGAGGCGCGCCAACTCTACCGGATTGGGTTTCCCACCCAATAGCGGGGTTCTTAGCATAATGCGGGCGTTAAGAGGAATCCTTCGTCGGACAAACGTTCGGTCGAATAGTCTTAGCGTTCAGGTGTGCGATAGTCCAGGAGATAAGTGACTTCATTCTAGTGGAGCCTCCACGGCCAAGTCTCCGCTTTAGTTAATTAGAAACTTAAGAGCTCTTTTTATTTAAAGTATATTTTAGTTCAAATTCTTTTCGGTGCCATCGAGCTAAGCTCTTCATCAGCACCGCCTTCATGGTTTCATTTTCTTTCTGTCATTTTGTGCATTTTTATTATATATAAAATATACCCTGATAAGTTAATTATCGATAAAATAATTGTCCCCTCCAGGGAAAAGTAGAAATAATCGAACCAACCACGAGAACAATACGACCTCGATATTCCACCCGGAATATCCTGTACTACTCACGATAGGTGCACTTGCCTTCTTTCGTTAAAAGTCGATCTAACCCGTTTTATATCCAAATAAAGAAATACGCGCGCCTCGTTTTCTAAATAAAAAAACACTTCCGCTTTACTTAAATAAAACCGCCGGGTCGCCGCGTGACAGTAAATATTTTTGGAGTTTTAACCTATCAAGTTTTTGGCGCCGTTGCCGGGGAATTTTCGAGTTGTTATTTTGAACCCTGGAAATCTATTAATTTTACCTTATTATAAAATATATATATAATAATAATAATAATAATAATAAACTACTTAAAAAACTTAAAAATAAAAAAAATTATTTATCAAATTATTATTATTATTTATAAAATATTTTTTTGAAATGACGTCGTTTTCTACTAACACAAAAAAACAACAAAAAAAAGACTAACTCAAAAACCCAAAACACCATAAAAACCTAAAAAAAACTATAAAACTTTAAAACGTATAAAAATCTAAAAAACTAAAAAACACTAAAAATCCTTAAAACTAAAAATCTAATAAAAAAAATCTAAAAACCAAAAAACAACCAAAAAAATAATAATCTAAAACATCAAAAACTTAAAAATCTAAAAACTTAAAGAATGAAAAAAAAACACATAAAACAAAAAAAAATTTAAAAACCTCTAAAAAAACTACAAAGTTGAAACAACTAAAAAACTAAACAACTAAAAAATCTAGAAAATGAAAAAAAAACACTTAATTTTTTTTTTTTATATAACTAACTAAAAAGCAACAAAAATCTCCAAAAACACTTAAAAAACTAAAAACCCATAAAAAAATAAAAACAAAAAAACCAACTAAAAATTAAAAAATCTAGTTAAAAACACCACAAAAATATTATATATAATAATTTGATTTTTTTAAAAGAAAAATCTATATATTTTGGGGTTTTAATTTAATTTATTTTAAATTGTTTTGTTTTCATTCGGCGTGCTACGCACTTTTGTGCGCGCTAAGGGGTCATTTTTTTTATCACACTCATAAGCTAAGACGTCAGCTTCGACTCACACACACTTGCACCTCCTTCCGCTCGCAACCTTTTTGCCGAATTTTTTTTTGTTTTTCTATTATATTTTTGCTACTTCTTGTAACACTAATGCAGGGTTTCGACACGGGCCTCCCCGTACGCGTCTTCAGGGAAGCTTCTACCCTCCTTTTTTCTTTTTGTATATTATTTGTTCTGTATACTTAGATTACAATATTGGAGACAATGTTGGGTTTAAGTATGAGAGTGTTTTCCTATTCTACATTTTTTTAGTCTATACTCATAAAAAAATAAAAAATTACAAAAATTAAAACCTTTAAAAAAAAATTTCCTTGTTTTTATAGTAATAAGAATAAAAAAAATAAAAAACTCAAAAAAAAATTTTTTAAAAAAAACAAAAATTCAAAAAATTATTTCTTTTCCTTTGTTAATATTTTTAAAAAATCTATTTCACTCCCCCGCCTCTACTTTTTTATAAAAAATTGCATTTTGACTGCCCGCGACGGTCGACTCATCGAACCAACTGCCCAAATAAGAGTTTGTTCGCGGGCCACCTTCGAGGTTTTTACTTTTTACATTATTTAAAAATAAAAATAAAAAAATTTTTGATCTCTTTCCCCCACTATCTCCTTTGTAAATTACACTTCTTTCTCTCCTTTTTCTTGTAAATAACTTATCAAAAAATACTAAAAAATTTTGAAAAACCAAAAATCCTAAAAAAAGAGAATAACTCTAAAAATCCAAAAAGATAATAATCAAAACAATAAAAGAGAGAAAAATCCTAAAATTCCAAAAAAATATGTTATGTTAATTTTGTAACAAATAAATCGAATATCTCAATTCTTAACCCTTTCTACTTTTCAAAAATCTAGTTGCGAGTTAATTTATAAGCGAATTTTATTTACTCTTTACTTACTACTCGTTTATTAATTGGAGTTCGATAGATTTAGATATCTGAGGTTAAGTTTTAAAGAATTTCGTTTACCTTTTTTGTTTAGATAAGGTACTTGATTTCAGCACTACTTCTAACTTATCTAAATAGTTGAACATTTATTTTGTTAGAAAAATAACAACTTTGGATTTCATATTATGTTACTCCAAGCTTTTTTCGAAATTTAGGAACGTTTGATTTATAAAGGTTGCTCTCAAAATTGTTTTATTAAACCTAATTTTATTTTTGAAAAACAAACCCTTTCCACCTTTTTTTATGTCATACTTGACATGATTTCAGTCTTAAAAGATCCTATGTCAATGGGAATAAGATTTCGTTCCATAAACAAAGGCATCCAATATTTAAAAAGATTATATGTTATGGAGTAAGAAGATAAAATTCATTACTCCTACACATATATTTTATTTATGAAGTTGAAAAAAAAAATCATATTAGGAAAATAAGATTTCATTTTCCTAATAATCCAGAAATAAATGGAGGTTCGAGCGAAAAAATATACCCTCGCCTCTAAATCAAATCCCTCTTCATATACCAACACCGCCTCCACCAATTTTAAAAAGAAACTAGATTTAATTTTAAAATATTTTTGAGAGCATTATTTGTAAATTAAATTATTTCCTGTAATTCTTACAAGCTCAAGTTTCCATAATCAAATCTAATTTTGTTAGCCTAACAAATAAAATTTTTTGCTATCTATTCGATTATATCAAAAGGTTTTAGCTGAAACTCTTCCTTTATTTAAATTTTTGGCATAATTTAAGATTTAACTCGTATATGATTGCCACTTAGATATCTGCAAGGAGAGAGTAACCAAACTAACAATTCATCAAGGCAAGTATACCTATCAAAATGCAGCTAGGGGACATAAGTGTCGTATTGAAATCCGGGAACAGTTGAGTAAGCTTACTCACACGAAATCTATTATTTTATCGACGGAAAAATTAAGTTTTTTAGAAGAAAGCTAAACGTGCTAAAGGAAGAGAACTACTTGCATGAAAAGGTAAAGAGAGCTAAAAGAGCGATTAACTTAAGCTTAGTAACGATGAAGGGAAAATGCACTCGATCAGAAATCACCTCGGCAAGAGTGGTTAGAAAAATACGATAAATAATCCTAAGCTAATTAGGGTAAAGGTCCTTGACCGTGGAGGTTCCATGAATATTGACACGCTTCTCTCGAAGGCCGTGCCTAACTGAGTTTAGGAAGGTCCGACCGACTTTCGCCTAAATCGGAGGCCTAAAACTCGCTTTACGCGGTGAACCCCTCTATTGGATTTTACTCCAATCCGGGAGATTTGAATGTCTGCCTCTCTCGAGGGGTGCGAACAACTCCCTTTACTCTTGAGTGCTCATTTCAAACTTTCGGCCTCTCGGCTAGCCCAGAATGAAAGCAAAGGTGGAGAGTATATATCGATAATATACCTCCAACCCGTGATAAATCAAGAGTAATTCAAAGCTAAACCCTAAAAAGGAAAGGTAAGATTCAAAGCATCATAACCTAATCACTCGAACCTCGGATCTTTAAGATCGAGTACATGGAGGATTAGTTAATCATGGTGAGGTAGAAGAGGGGGGATGAGTAGAAGAAAAATACTGAAAACAGAGCAGGAACGAAAAAGAAAACAACACTTTTTATTAAGAGAAACAGCGATCTTACAGCTTGAAAACCAGAGATTACAAGAACATGAGAAGGAAACTACACTATCATTAGCATCATACTACAGAAATAAGCTAGGAGCTAATACAGGGAAAGCATAAAGCTAGAGCTACGAACTAAAAATGGAAAGACATGCTTAAAAAGTTCAGAAATACAAAGGACAGAACCTCCCCTCTCAAAGCGAAAAGTTGTCCTAAACCCCTGGAGTTGGGCTCTATTTATAGAATTTTTCGGGTCGGGTCACGCCCCCCTGTCACGCCCTGGTCGGGCGTGACCCTGGGGCGTGACACATTCGGCGCGACTTTTTCGGGCAGGAATTGAATTCTGACGGAGTTGTTGCGGTACACGCCCACAAGTCACGCCCTGGCAGGGCGTGTACCTGGGGCGTGTTGTTTGCGGCGTGACTTTGTTGAGCTGAAATTGAATGCTGGAGGTGACGGGCGGAATTGCTGAAGTACACGCCCATATGTCACGCCCGGGTCAGGCGTGACCCTGGGGCATGACACTTTCGGTGCGACGGTGGAGCGGGAAAAACGAGCGCGCTGCGGCGATTCCTCGGAACCTGGGGACACGCCTCTAGTACACACCCGTGTCGGGTGTGACACGGGCGTGACCGAGGGCGTGTACACTAAGTTTCCATGGAATGCAGTTTTGGACCAATTGCTTCATTCCTCTGGGAACACGCCCTAGGTACACGCCCTGGTAGGGCGTGACCTTGGGGCGTGTCACAGCAAACTTCGGCTGAAAGCCGTGAAAACCTGCAAATAGCAGAAAAAATACATTAGCGACAAAAATATATACAAAGGGGAATCAAAATAAGTACTTTACAAGACATGATTGGCTTTAAAACCCCGAAAATATCCTAATAAAATTGACTGCAAACCGTATTATCAGTATACCCCGGATATTTATTTTGATCTTACTTTTAATTAATTCAAGTGGTACCTAAACTTAGAATTTCTTTTATTCCTTATAAGTTCATCTCCAACTTTTGCTCTGGAATAGCAAAAGCTTAAGTATTGAGGTATTTGATGAATTATAAATATACCTATTTTTTGTACATTAATTTAGTTGTTTTCATTTATTTTTGTCATTTTTATTTGTTTTTATTCAATAAAATACTCCTATTTTTGTAAATACTATACTAACTTATTTTATTTTATTTTTCAGGAAAAAATCAAAATCTGACAAAAATTAGGCAGTACACGCCCGTGTCATTTGGATCACGCCCGTGACCAGGGCATGACAGCTCAAAATCCCGTGAAATAGCAATTTCTGAAGTGAAAAGCTTGACACGCCCGGGGTTACGCCCGTGTCACCCGACACGGGGTGTGACCCAACCCGTGTCCACCCGCTCGACGATTTTCAACTCCACATTTTCCGCTCGACGTTTGTCGAGTGTCGACACCAACCACACGCCCAGCATCACGCCCGTGACCTGGGGCGTGACTTCTCCACCTGGCCGACAAGACCAGCGCGACGACTTTCGGCACAACCCGCGCCCAGATCGACCTTCTTGACATGCCCAGCATCACGCCCGTGACCTGGGGAGTGACCGCCGCGCGACCGACACGTGCCCAGCCCGAAGTCCACTTTCCCGTCAAATCGACAGCTGCCATTAGAGGGCGTGTCTCATGAATTTTTTCCCTATAAATAGCCCCTTGTTGTATGTAATCCTGTTCCTTCTTTTGAACCATTTTGTATAGGAGTTATGCTGTTCGGATGAGTCCAAATGCTATGTAAGGGAAATTTCTCCCCCTCTCCTTTATTTTCTTAGCTTTGTAATCTTCGTTTTTAGCTTAATAAAATTGTTGATTTTCTCTCTTTTTATGGATTTGGACTTCAACTATGTGGCTACTCTTATGCAATCTTATTTTCTTTTTTTTTTGTTTTAACTTAGTTTTAGTTCTTTTAAAATGGGTGTGTGTGTGTATATGAGTTTAGCTTTTTAGTTTTATGTTTTAGTTAATTTTCTTACTTAGTTTTGTTAACTTAGATTTTTATAGCTTTCAATTTCATTGTTATAAACCTGTAAAAATGATTTCAAGGTGATTTGCATTTCTTTTAACTTAGATTTTTCTTTTTAGGATGTAAAAGTTTTTCGTTCTTTTCGTTTTATTTTCACTTTTTAATCAGTTTTACGGAGTTATAGGAATGATTATATAGTTGTTTTAATTTTTCATGCACTTAGTTTTTGATTTTAAACTTTTGCTCTTTTAATTTTTTCGCTCTCTTTTTATGCATTTCTGCCGCATTCTAGCGGTAGAAATGTATTCGTTTTAATTTTCCAAACTCTTCCAATTTGCATTTATTTGCAAACTTTTTCGCTCGCTTAATTTTTATTTTTACTTTTTATGCATTTCGACCGCATTCTAGCGGTAGAAATGCAGTTGTTTTAATTTTTAGGTAACTGTATTTTTTTATTCAATTCTGTGTGAGAAAGCATTTATTTTCGCCTACTCGTTAAGAGTTAAATGGCACATTGCTTTTATTTCCTTTCCAGTAGAGTTTGTGAGTGTGTTTACTTTATGTTGTGTGTGTGAGTTTTAAATTCAGTAGAGTGCGTGTGTTTTACTTTCATGTCGAGAGAGTGTGTGTGTGTGTTGCATTTATTTTGTCCTACTCGGTTTAGTAGGACCCGCATTTATTTTCTCCTACTCATTTGAGTAGGACTTGCGTGTGTGTGTTTTACTGCTTTCATTTCTCCCGCCCATGCACTTGCGCCGGGAGTCGCAATTTACAGCTTTCTTTAGTCCTACTCGTTTGAGTAGGACTTGCAATTTTCAACTTTCTTTACTTCTTTCTTTTCACTTTCATTTACTGCTTTCCTTTTCTGCTTTATTTTCTGCTTTTCCCGCAAGCCGTCCCCATTCCGATGAGTGGCTAGCCGTTCTTGGCCTTCAGTATCGAAGAGCATTGGGACAGATAAAATAGCTTAAAATAATTAAAGGTCGTATTTTCTAATTAATTAAAAGTACTTATGGTTTGCCCGGGATTAACGACGCGTAGGACCACATATCGATGTGTGGGCCCTATTTCCATTTTCCATACGCTAGCCGAGAGGCCGTGCGTATGGACAGATCACCCCTTGGCAAAGAGAGTTCCGCACTAACCCTCGAGAGAGGAGGGTGCCAACTCTACCGGATTGGGTTCCCCACCCAATAACGGGGTTCTTAGTGTAATGCGGGCGTTAAGAGGAATCCTTCGTCGGACTAACGTTCGGTCGAATAGTCTTAGCGTTCAGGTGAGCGATAGTCCTAAAGATAAGTGATCTCATTATAGTGGAACCTCCACGGCCAAATCTCCGCCTTAATTAATTAGAAACTTAGGAGTTTTTTCTATTTAAAGTATATTTTAGTTCAAATTCTTTTCGGTGCCATCGAGCTAAGCTCTTCATCGGCACCACCTTCATGCGTTCATTTTCTTTCTGCCATTTTCTGCCTTTTTATTATATATAAAATATAACCCGACAAGTTAATTATCGGTAAAATAATAGTCCCCTCCAGGGAAGAGTAGAAATAATCGAACTGACCCTGAGAACAATACGACCTCGATATTCCACCTGGAGTATCCTGTACTACTCACGATAGGTGCACTTGCCTCCTTTCGTTAAAACTCGATCTAACTCGTTTTATATCCAAATAAATAAATAGGCATGCCCCGTTTTCTAAATAAAAAAACACTTCCGCTTTACTTAAATAAAACCGCCTTGTCGCCGCGTGACCGTAAATATTGTTGGAGTTTTAGCCTATTAGTTGTTCACCTGCCATACAAGAATTGCATTGTGAGGCAATTGGCTAGCGTTGCCTACCTAAACAGCTGTCTTATGAGAGAAAAGCCAAAGCTGACTCACAGTCTTTGTGAAATATGGATCTTTTCCACTAAGAGGGTTACTCGCCAAACTCTTCGAATTGATATCGAGGGTTATCAGTTTGATAAAAATAGTGGGAGCTTTTGATTAAAGTCCTAATTGAAAGATAAATTGTTTTTTGAAATGTGCTACTAATTTGATTTGCTTGTACTCTTCTAGAATTTCCATGGCAAGTGGTTCACACTCCACCCTATCCAATAGAGCGATCCTTGAGAAGGAGAAGCTGAGTGGTACAAATTATTTGGACTGGTATAGAAGTTTGAGAATTGTTCTCTAGCAAGAGCGCAATCTCTATGTTTTGGAAGAGGCATCCCCTGATGAGCCTGCCGGGAATGCACCCCATGCGGATAAAGATACTTATAAGAAGTATTTTGATGACTCCTTAGACGTCGAATATCTCATATTAGCGACCATGAACTCTGATCTTCAGAGGCAACATGAGAACATGGGTTGCTATGACATTGATGAGCATCGGTAAGCTCACCAAGAGAGATTCGACATGACTAATGCGTTGTTTCAGTGTAAGATGGGAGCTCGGGACCTAATAGGGACTCACGTACTGAAGATGATTGGGTATATAGAGAACCTCGAAAGACTAGGTTTCCCACTGTGCTAAGAGTTGACTACATACGTGATCCTGTAATCATTATCGGACAATTATGTGCAGTTTGTCATGAACTATAACATGAATGAAATAGACAAGACACTGCCCCAGCTCCTAGGCTTGTTGCTAACTGCCGAGATAAATATGAAGAAGGCCAAGTCTGCTAGACCCATATTGATGGTGGATAAAAGCAAGGGCAAGGCCAAGGGCTTCAAGAAGATGAAGGTGGGACCTAAGTCTGGATTGGAGCCCAAGTCTTCTACACTAAAAAAGAAAGGCTCAAGGAAAGAAGGAAAGTACCACCATTGTGGCAAGGCTGGTCATTGGAGAAGGAATTGTCCTTCATATATTGAGGGTCTGCAAAAGATAAGAGGAGGTATGATCTCCACTTCAGGTATATATGTTATAGAGATAAACCTTTCTGCTCCTTCATCCTGGGTATTCCATACCAGATGTGGTTCTCACATTTGTATAAATGTGCAAAAACTGGGAAGGAGAAGAATTCTAAGTAAAGGAGAGGTGGACCTGCGCGTTGGCAATGGAGCAAAAGTTACTGCTATTGTCGTGAGCGTATATTGTCTTGCTTTGCCCAGTGGGCTTGTAATAGAACTGGATAATTTTTATTTGGTTCCTTCTATAACTAGAAACATTATATCCATTTCATGTTTGGACATGGAGGGTTTTTTTCTTTTATTATTAAGAACAACTGTTGTTCAATATTTGGGAATGATGTTTGTTATGGTGTAGACCAAATGTTTAATGGTGTGTATGTTTTGAACTTAGACCATACGATCTATAATATTGAAAATACTAAAAGAGTAAGAACAAATGACTCGAATCCTATATATCTTTGGCATTGTCATTTGGGTCATATAACTGAGAAACGTATATCCATGCTCCATAGAGATGGACTGTTGGACTCATTTGATTATCAATCATTTGAGAGATACGAATCTTGTTTGTAAGGCAAGATGACGAAAGTTCCTTTCACTGGCTTCAATGAGAGGGCTGATGATCTCTTGGGTATAGTACATAGTGATGTATGTGGACCCATGAGTTCTATGGCTAGAGGTGGGTTGTTCTACTTTGTTATATTTTCTGATGATTTCAGTATATACAGATACGTTTATCTTATGAAGTGCAAATCCGAAACCTTTGAAAAGTTGAAAGTGTTTAAAAGCGAAGTAGAGAGATAGCTGGGTAAGAAGGTTAATGCACTCTGATCTGATCGAGTTGTCAAATACCTAAGTCATGAGTTCCGTGATCATCTGATAGAGTGTGGTATTGTATCACAGCTCACTCCACCTATAACACCACTGCAAAATGGTGTGTCTGCGAGGAGGAATCGTACTTTGTTAGACATGGTACGGTCGATGATGAGTCATGCAGATCTGCCTATTTTCTTTTGGGGCATTACTGTAGAAACTGTTGCTTTAAAATTATATCGTGCTCCAACGAAAGCGGTTCTAAAGACACCATATGAGATATGGACTGGGAAGTGTCCCAGTATGTCGTTCATTAAGGTTTGGGGCTGCGAGGCATACGTGAGACGTCAAAAGGCCGATAATCTTGATCCCAAATCAGATAAGTGTTATCTTGTGGGGGTATCCTAGGGAAATCAAAGAGTACTATTTCTACCTACCGTCCGAGGGCAAAGTGTTTATCGCAAGTACTGGTGTCTTTCTTGAGAACTTGAGTAAGGACTACAAGTAGTTGTAGCTGGAGAATCTTCTCAGGAAACACAAGTTCCACATAGATCTGGTAGACTGAGATTTGAACCTGAGAGATATGGATTTCTCGTGTCTCAAATAGGTATTATGTTGCTTATGGATCATAATGATGAGCTTGCAACCAACCAGGAGGCTATGTGTGGACCGGACTCCGAGAAGTGGCTTGAGGCCATGAAATCTGAAATGGACTTCATGTATGAAAATGTAATATGGACTTTGGTGGAACCACCTGAAGGGGTAAGACCCATAGGGTGCAAGTGGGTCTTCAAGAAAAAGACTTACATGGATGGGAATGTACAGACATTCAAAGGCCGACATGTGGTAAAGGATTTTAATCAAATGCATGGTGTTGACTATGATGAGACTTTTTACCCTGTTGTCATGGTTAACTCCATCAAAATTCTGCTTGCTATTGCTGCGTATTATTACTACGAGATCTGGCAGATGGATGTCAAAATGGCTTTTATTAATGGGAACCTCCTCGAGGAAATGTATATGACACAACCTGAGGGTTTGTATCTCCAGGTGAAGCCACTAAAATTTGCAAGCAGCAGAGATCAATTTATGGGTTGAAACAGGATTCTCGAAGTTGGAATCTTTATTTTGACGAAAAGATCAAAGAGATTGGTTTTATCAAGAATGAGGATGAACCTTTTGTTTACAAACATATTAGTGAGAGCATTATAGTCTTCCTGATATTGTATGTAGACGACATACTGTTGATCAGGAATGATAAACTGACCGTGCAAGTTGTTAAGAACAACCTAAGGGACTGCTTTTCCATGAAGGACTCAGGGGAAGCTACTTATATACTCGGTATTAAGATCTATAGAGATAGATCGAAGAAGATGCTAGGTTTGACCCAAAGTACGTACATTGATAAGGTGTTGAAACAGTTCAACATGCTTGAGTCCAAGAAAGGATTCTTGCCCATGTCTCATGGTGTAAGTCTCTCTAAGGACCAGTGTCCTAAGTCTTGTGAAGATAAGAACCGCATGAAGTTGGTTCCATATGCCTCATCAATTGGATCAAAAATGTATGCAATGTTATATACTAGACCCGATGTATCTTATGCTATGAGCATGACTAGCAGGTATCTGTCTGATCCCGGTGAAGGTCACTGGATAGCCGTCAAGAATATCCTCAAGTACTTGCGAAAAACTAGGATATGTTCTTGGTATTCGGCAAAGAGGAAGAGCTCATTGTAAGTGGTTACATGGATGCTAGCTTCCAAACTAATAGGGATGATTCAAAGTCTTAGTCATAGTTTGTGTTTTGCCTAAATGGAGGTAATGTTAGTTGGAAGAGTTCCAAATAGGATACATTTATCGATTCTACTACTGAGGATGAGTATATTACCGCTACAAATGCAGCGAAGGAGGCTGTATGGATTAGGAAATTCATCAGCGAGTTAGATGTTGTTCCTGATGACTTGTTTTAGTCATCATTTTTGGGATAGTTTAGTATGCAAAATTCCTAGTTTAATTGTATGATTCAAGTATTTTCATGCATATCTTGTTTAAAGCTTGTTGTGTTAGGATATTATAATTCCTAGCTTTATTATAGTTTTATTTGCTCATTATGTTGAAATTTTATTTTGTTATGTTTTGATAGTTTTATTATATGTTTTATGCTTTATGTTTACTAGTGTTTTGTTTTTGAATATAATTAATTAATAGTATGTTATGTTTAGTTTAGTTTTAAACTAATATTATGTTGCTTATTTGTGTTATGTTTTCTTATATAACTAATGTTATTATGTGTTATTTTCTTGTAGGTACTTGCTAGATGATGCAGCCCACAAAATGCAGCCCTCAAGCTCAAACCCGAGCCCCCCATGCAGCCCTCAAGCTCAAACCCGAGCCCCCCCCAAGCAGCCCACTTCAAGCATGGTGCAGCCCGGCCCCTTCTCTTGAAGCCACATGATGCAAGCCAAGCCCTCATGGTGAACCCGAGCAAATGCAGCAGCCCACTTCAATTGAGCAGCCCAAACCACTTCATTTAAGCCCACATGGCCGGCCACCCCCCTCTCTCTCCTTTATTTCTCTTGCCACCTTTCAATCCATGCATGCATCATAATATTCTCCTCATTGATTTCTCTATCATTCAATATTATATTCATGCATTCCTCCTACATGGCCGGCCCCCTTCTAATCAATTACATGCATGTTTTCTTTCTCTCTCCCTTCCATTTATTGCATGCATGCACTCATGCATGGCCGGCCCCTCTCCTCTCTTCCCCCTTTTTATTATTTTCTCCTCCATTTATTCCTCATGCATCCCCCACTCATCCTTTCTCTCCTCATTAATTTCTCTATCCATGCACCTTGCCACCAATACATTGAACCCACCTCCTCTTTCCTCCCCCAAATTAAATAATGTGCATGCATCTTCTCCATCCTACTTGGCCGGCCACCCCCCTTGCCCCCTCTTCTTCTTTCCATTCTAGAATCTTCCCTCCTCATCTATAAAAGGCACCATGGTCTCATGCTTTGGGGAGTTGAATTTTGGAGAGAAAGTGAAGTTCTAGTTCAAGAGAGTGCTTTCTTTTTGCTTACATGTTGTTAGTGTAATCCTTTCTTTTCAATTAGTGCAAGTTTTCCTTATAGCCTAATCTAGTCTTTTTAATATTTTGTACACTCTTTTTATTTGCAAGTAATGAAATTCTCTTCTATTTGTTTCGTTGTTTCTTTTTGCAATATGCGTAGCTAATCTTCTTTTAGCATTTGATCATGAGGATCCATGATTTGAAATGAGATTTATTTTTATTTCATAGTTTTATTTTTGCGTAATTCTACTCGGTCCTTCTTTGATTTATTTTGTGTCGACTCCGTATTTCCGGTATACGGTAGTAGGCTTATGATCTCATATTCGAGTAGCCGAGAGGCTCGTGGATGTGAAAGATCACTCAAAGAAGGAAGGAGTTGAACGCAACCCTAGAGATAGGACGACGTAAATCCTCCGGATTGGAGTCAAATCCAATAGTGCGGATCACCTCGATAATGCAACTTTAGGCTTTTTCGGTTTGTAAAGAGATTTCGATCGAAAAGTCTATAAGTTAGGAGACTTAATGCTCTAGCGAGATTTTGTCTTATTTTCGGATCCGTCACGGCCGAGTTGGATTTGCAAATTTAAAACTATGCCCTTTTATTTTCTCGTTTCATTTCATGGTGAATCAATGATCGAATGCTAGCCTTTTTTATATAAGTTTTCGTCTCGCAATTTATCGTTTATTTTACTTCTTAAAAATTTCTCAAATCCCTTTAGTTTTCCGGTAGGATAATAGTTAAAGCGCGAGTAGAAGTACTTGACAACCCCGTGTTTAAATACGACCTTGGTACTACAATTCGACAGGTACGCTTGCCTGTTCGGGTTTTGGCCCACCAAGTTTTTGGCGCCGTTGCCGGGGACCTTTCTTCGTCAATATTTTGAAAACGCTTGCGCTATTACTTCTCCAAAAAAATCAAAAAAATTATAATTTATATATTTAAATTTTTTATAACCAACCCACCTCATTTTAATTTCTACCCCACCTAAAATCTCTCGAAAAGGGTAAGGGGCTTTAAGCGCCACCATTTTACCTAGTACCGGGCGAACCCTTCACCGGGTAGTCCTCGGGAAGTTCGAGAGCCAAGCCGTCTAAAAAAAAATCTTTTTTTCAAAAAAAAAACAAAACTAAAAAAAATTTTCCTTTCTTTTCCCTCTTTTTCTTTTTTTTCCAAGCTTTTATTCTCATCTTCCCTCGTTTTCTTCACTAGTGCATGACCCGAGCGAATCCGTCGCTACTTGTTGATTTGGACCCAGAAATCGAACGCTCCTTTCGGAGACAACTACGATTCGGGGCTTCCACTTCTCAAACAGCGGTTGAGGATTCCTTTGGGGATTGCAATTATTCTGAAATGGGAGATCCCAACCCAGGAATGGCTCAGCAAAGGACTATGTCCGATTATGCTCGACCCAACCTGGAGGGGACTGAAACAAGTATTGTTCGACCTGCCATTGCGAACAATAACTTCGAGCTTAAGCCTAGCATCATACAAATGGTGCAGCAATATGTCCAGTTCGACGGATTACAAGATGAAGATCCGAACTTACATATTGCTAATTTTCTTGAAATCTGTGACACCTTTAAAATTAATGGTGTCTCAGATGATGCTATAAGGCTAAGACTCTTCCCCTTCTCCTTAAGGACTAAAGCCAAACAGTGGTTGAGTTCTCTTCCAAGAGGCTCAATCACTACTTGGAATATTTTAACTGAAAAATTTCTTTCTCGTTATTTTCCCCCCGCCAAAACTGCTAAGCTTCGAAATGATATCACTTCTTATTCTCAAATTGCTTCTGAGACCCTCTATGACACTTGGGAGAGGTTCAAAGAACTTTTGAGAAGATGCCCTCATCATGCTCTGCCTGTATGGTTACAGGTTCAGACATTTTACAATGGGCTAAACCAAGAGACAAAGCAAATGATAGATGCCGCTTCCGCTGGTTCTTTAGACCGCAAAACTCCGGAAGCCGCTCTTGAGCTTATCGAGGACATGGCGATGAACACTTATCAGTGGAACTCGTCCAGGTCTCGCCCATCTAAACCTGCAGGTATCTATGAAGTGGATTCGGTTTCGCAGCTGGCGCTACAAGTGGAAATGTTAAACAAGAAGATTTCGGAGATGACTGCTTCCTCCGCCGCTAAGGTATATGAAAACGTGAATGCTGCTGCTGCCGAGCAGGTGGATTATCTGGGGAACATACCCAGGCCTGCTCAAAATAATTCTGCAAACAATTTTTCTGCTTTTACGAATTTTTCTTCTCCACCTGGTTTTTCTTCTTCTTCTAATTCTTATCACCCCGGATGGCGTAACCATCCAAATTTCTCGTGGAGTAATAACGCTAACGCCATACGCCCACCGCACGATTTTACACCACCACCACCTCCGCAACAAAATTTTCAAAAACCTTCCCCTTTGGAAGAGATCCTCGCTAAATATATAAGCTCGAACGATGCCACTATTAGAAGTTTAACAGGATCAATGAAAAACTTAGAAAATCAAGTCGGCCAACTCGCTAAGGCCTTTTCCGAGAGACCACCTGGAACTCTTCCCTCAAACACTGAGCCTAACCCAAGGGAACACGCAAATGCAATTTCCCTTCGGAGCGGTAAAGTTGTTAACGAGCCCACCACAAGGGAAGAGCCAAAGGTGATTGTCCCTCCTGTTGTGGAAGAAATTACCCCTACGGAAAATGATAAAACATATTTTGAAAATGAAAAATCTACTTTAGATAAAGAAAAAGATATTTCTATTTTTTCTAATGATGACGTTCAAAATGATGCTCCGCTTATCATAAAGGAATTTCCGCCACCCCCTTATCCGGCCCGACTTAGGCAAGAAAAATTAGATAATCAATATCAACGCTTTCTTGAAATATTTAAACAAATTCATATTAATTTACCATTTCATGAAGCAATTAGTCAAATGCCTAAGTACGCCAAATATCTCAAAGATTTATTAACAAACAAAACGAAATTAGAAAATTTATCGCATGTAACGTTAAATGAAGAATGCTCGGCGGTCGTTAAAAACTCTAATCTTCCTAAAAAGATAAACGATCCGGGTAGTTTCTCCATTCCGTGCGTTTTTGGTGATCTGTTCGTTAAACATGCGTTGGCGGATCTAGGGGCGAGCATAAATTTGATGCCCTTTTCTTTATTTAAGAAGTTAGGATTGGGCACTCTCAACCCTACGCGCATGAGTATTCAGTTAGCCGATCGTTCGATTAAGTATCCGTTAGGAGTCGTTGAGGATGTGTTAGTGAAGGTCGACAAATTCATCTTCCCGGTGGATTTTGTCATTCTCGATATTGAAGAGGACATCGAGGTCCCTCTTATCCTTGGTCGACCTTTCCTAGCCACCGCTCGCGCAATTATAAATGTGAGTGAGGGAAAACTTTTTCTGCATGTAGGAGATGAGGAAGTAATATTTGATATTAATAAATCGATGAAAAACTCTTTACAAAATGATGACTCTTGTTTTTTCATTGATGATTTAAAAGAAGACTCCTATTTCCCTCCAAATGATTTTTCTTCTTCCTTTGGACCCTCATCAACTATTTTTGAAAACACTGTTATGTCCGTACAAGCACCATTCGAAAATGACTCTGATTTTGGACAACAAAATCTTTCTTTTGAAAATGATAACAATTTGCCAAATTATTTTGAAAAACCACCTGACCCTGCAGAAAAAAAATTATCATGTTAAGAACTTCCGCCAGCATAAAATTTTTAAACCAGGCGATCAGGTTCTTCTTCTAAATTCACGTTTACGTATTTTCTTTGGAAAATCTAAATCTCGTTGGTCTGGACCGTTTACGATCAAGGATGTTTTTTATGATGGAACTGTGTTACTTTCGCACCCCGATAGGGGGGATTTTAAAGTAAATGGCCGTAGACTTAAACTTTATTTTTCTAATGATTATGTGCCTCCTGCAAAGGAGAATCTGGTGTTGGACTCTTAAACAATTATCTTGTGTGGGACATTTTTTTTATTTTTGGACTTATTATTATTATTCTGAAACTCCTTTATTTGGATGACTGTAATAAAAACCATTATCGGGCATCTGCCCATGGACTCTTTCTATTTTTTTGCTTTTATTTTGTTATTCCTACCGGAGGCCAATCAAGTCCATGATCGTGGTCACCGCTCCGCCGCTGCTGATATCAGATGGATCAAGTCATACCTGCTGACGATCAAGTACGCTAAAAAGCAAGCATGGGGGAGCGACATCCGCCTTCATCTCACGAACCCGGGGAAGTCCTGTTCTTATTTATTTACTTTTCCTGCATTTTTCTTTTTCTCTTCTTCTCAGTCCCCTTCTCTTTTTCTTTATGTTTTCTTCATTGAGGGCAATGAAGAATTTAAGTATGGGGGGGTCTAGTAGTCTTTTGGTTTTTCTTTTTTGTTCTTCTTCTTTCATAAGGAAAACAATATTATGTTTTATATTAGTATAAGTATAGTATGTCATCAAAATCCAAAAAAATTATAAAATATAAAACCCAAAAAAAATTAGATCAAAAAATTGTGCTAAAATCTATTTGAAAAAACAAAACCTAAAATTATTTTCTATCTTTATTTTTATGTTTCTTCTAGTGATGTGTAGGCCCGTGCGGTTTCTTAGTTCTATTTAGATTTCTTTGAATTGGTTTTCTAAACTTATCAGTTTAACATAGCTTAGTTTACTAGTTTCTTTTTCTTAAATATAGGCATCCGATTTTTACGTTATAAGTAGCAATTTGTAGTTATGTCTTTTTATTCGGTTAGTTGCTTACGAATGGTTGCTAGGTATCATTAGCTCTTTTTCATTTGCGAGGTAGTCTTTCTTGGTGTCTAGAACTTGTACCAAGCTACTCTCGAAGCATTTGCGCTGTTTTTACGTTCTTTAGAAATGATTTAGGCCACCATTTGAATAGTTTGAGCTTTTCTTGCCCACCAAAAACAAAACCCTTGCAAAACAATTTTGGGCCTTTTTCCTTATTTTCTTTGTTTTTTAGCTCCACCTTTCATTTCACTATGTTCACCAAAGCCAAATATCTTTCCCATTTTTGCACTATAACTTTGAGCTTAAAAATTATTCTGGGAAGGGTATTATTTTTTGAAATGAATAGGCAATTTTCAAGCTCATTCTTTGGAGCTTTCTTATCAAATGTTATTCAAAAGGAAAAAAATTGAGAAACAAAAGAAAAAAAATATATATATCATTACAAAATCAAAAAAATGAATGCAAAAAGTTTGTGTTTGGCCAAGTTTATAAAAGAAAAAAAATTCCATGGCCTTGTTTTGTAGTTTCATGTTGGAAAAATGATATACTTGTTATTTCTCATTTTTCATTATGCTTTATTTATTTTTGAGCTCACCTTGGTTTAGTGCCTAAAACCTTCATGTTTATCTTTGATTCCACTTCCTAATCATTTACCTAAGCCAAGTTTTAATGCCTAGTAGAAGTCCTAATGATCTTAGAACTTAATTTCGCGTAGTGGAGAAAGTGTGAACGTACAAGCCTATGGCCACCATCATTGATGGATTTCTTTGGAGGTTATCTTGGAATGTCTTAGGGTTAATGTTTATCTAGCAACCTAGTAGTTTGTTAATGCGCCGTTTATTTAGAACCTCTACTCTTTGTTGTCCTTATTTTCATTTATTTTGGATGCCTTGTTTTTAAGATTTAGAAATGTGTAGACTTTTCTTATGTTCTAATGATATTTTTAGGTCTCCACTTTCAAGTTTTCTATTGTGCACTTCTCACCCCACTAGTTGTTAACATAGGAATTAGGATAGTTTAATTTTTCATGTTTTGATTTTCTTAATTATGCAACCTAAAACTTCTTTTGTTTCCCTAGTTCTTTAAGTTTTATTTGCTTGAGGGCAAGCAAATACTCTAGCATGGGGGAATTTGATGACTTGTTTTAGTCATCATTTTTGGGATAGTTTAGTATGCAAAATTCCTAGTTTAATTGTATGATTCAAGTATTTTCATGCATATCTTGTTTAAAGCTTGTTGTGTTAGGATATTATAATTCCTAGCTTTATTATAGTTTTATTTGCTCATTATGTTGAAATTTTATTTTGTTATGTTTTGATAGTTTTATTATATGTTTTATGCTTTATGTTTACTAGTGTTTTGTTTTTGAATATAATTAATTAATAGTATGTTATGTTTAGTTTAGTTTTAAACTAATATTATGTTGCTTATTTGTGTTATGTTTTCTTATATAACTAATGTTATTATGTGTTATTTTCTTGTAGGTACTTGCTAGATGATGCAGCCCACAAAATGCAGCCCTCAAGCTCAAACCCGAGCCCCCCATGCAGCCCTCAAGCTCAAACCCGAGCCCCCCCCAAGCAGCCCACTTCAAGCATGGTGCAGCCCGGCCCCTTCTCTTGAAGCCACATGATGCAAGCCAAGCCCTCATGGTGAACCCGAGCAAATGCAGCAGCCCACTTCAATTGAGCAGCCCAAACCACTTCATTTAAGCCCACATGGCCGGCCACCCCCCTCTCTCTCCTTTATTTCTCTTGCCACCTTTCAATCCATGCATGCATCATAATATTCTCCTCATTGATTTCTCTATCATTCAATATTATATTCATGCATTCCTCCTACATGGCCGGCCCCCTTCTAATCAATTACATGCATGTTTTCTTTCTCTCTCCCTTCCATTTATTGCATGCATGCACTCATGCATGGCCGGCCCCTCTCCTCTCTTCCCCCTTTTTATTATTTTCTCCTCCATTTATTCCTCATGCATCCCCCACTCATCCTTTCTCTCCTCATTAATTTCTCTATCCATGCACCTTGCCACCAATACATTGAACCCACCTCCTCTTTCCTCCCCCAAATTAAATAATGTGCATGCATCTTCTCCATCCTACTTGGCCGGCCACCCCCCTTGCCCCCTCTTCTTCTTTCCATTCTAGAATCTTCCCTCCTCATCTATAAAAGGCACCATGGTCTCATGCTTTGGGGAGTTGAATTTTGGAGAGAAAGTGAAGTTCTAGTTCAAGAGAGTGCTTTCTTTTTGCTTACATGTTGTTAGTGTAATCCTTTCTTTTCAATTAGTGCAAGTTTTCCTTATAGCCTAATCTAGTCTTTTTAATATTTTGTACACTCTTTTTATTTGCAAGTAATGAAATTCTCTTCTATTTGTTTCGTTGTTTCTTTTTGCAATATGCGTAGCTAATCTTCTTTTAGCATTTGATCATGAGGATCCATGATTTGAAATGAGATTTATTTTTATTTCATAGTTTTATTTTTGCGTAATTCTACTCGGTCCTTCTTTGATTTATTTTGTGTCGACTCCGTATTTCCGGTATACGGTAGTAGGCTTATGATCTCATATTCGAGTAGCCGAGAGGCTCGTGGATGTGAAAGATCACTCAAAGAAGGAAGGAGTTGAACGCAACCCTAGAGATAGGACGACGTAAATCCTCCGGATTGGAGTCAAATCCAATAGTGCGGATCACCTCGATAATGCAACTTTAGGCTTTTTCGGTTTGTAAAGAGATTTCGATCGAAAAGTCTATAAGTTAGGAGACTTAATGCTCTAGCGAGATTTTGTCTTATTTTCGGATCCGTCACGGCCGAGTTGGATTTGCAAATTTAAAACTATGCCCTTTTATTTTCTCGTTTCATTTCATGGTGAATCAATGATCGAATGCTAGCCTTTTTTATATAAGTTTTCGTCTCGCAATTTATCGTTTATTTTACTTCTTAAAAATTTCTCAAATCCCTTTAGTTTTCCGGTAGGATAATAGTTAAAGCGCGAGTAGAAGTACTTGACAACCCCGTGTTTAAATACGACCTTGGTACTACAATTCGACAGGTACGCTTGCCTGTTCGGGTTTTGGCCCACCAGTTCCTAGTATTGTTCGCCCTGTAGATCTCTACTGTGACAACAACAGTGCAATTGCACTTGCTTCTGAATCTTGATCTCATCAGCGCTCCAAACACATACGCTGGCGGTTCCATCAAATTCGAGAGATTGTCGATCCAGGAGATGTGAACATATGCAGAGTTCCGACTGAGGAAAACATGGCGGATCCACTTATAAAGCCTCTTGCGTAGAGAAAGCATGATGGTCATGTTTGATTTATGGGTATATGATACCTAAATGATCAACTCTACTTTGAGTCTTGTGGATTGTATGTTTGTTGGCTCTATAATATTTCATTTAATGAATAAAAGTACTATATGCATTTCATTTCATCTATTTTGGCTAGTTCTTTTATTATGAAATTATTTCTACTGTGATAGAGTAGTTCAATCTAGTAAATGCCCTTAAAGTGTTTGGTTCCATAGGTCAAGTAGTGACTTGATGTGAGAACCTATGATTTCAGAAGATTCATTCTTAAAGGTCCCTGGTCGTTGTATCATCTTAGAAGCTAAGGGCGATCATGATACCTTTAAGACTAGCATGTGCATTGACTGATGACCCGTCCTCACATGTCATGATACTATGATATCAAGTCATCACATGGGTACTTGATATGAACAAGTTGTACTGGACAGACCCACCGTGAGAATACTTTGTTGATTGTTATGTGCGAACAGATAAAAAGAGACCTGAAATTGGAATAAAAGAAATCTTTATTATCCAAAAAAGATGTGTATTATAAGGTATAGCCTCCCTTTTATAGAATGGAGGAGATGGGAGACATTACAATTAAACAATGTGGGACTAAATAATTACAAGTATAAGTAGTTTAACATATATAAAAGCCGATCAAGCTGCGCGGTTAGATGCATAGGCTAACCGCTCGGCAACCACTAGAAAGAGAGAACAAACCGCCACAGGAGACCCCCAAATCGCCCGGTCTCCAAGTCAACTGATACAAACCGGCAGACCGACAGAACACCAACAACAATAGTCCTGCTATCAACTCACTAGAGAGAAGCCGACTGATCGCACGGTCTGTAATCCGCTAGAGTCAGACCACCCGGTCTCTATTCTGCAACACTCCCCCTCAAGCTGGAGCATATAAATCGATCATACCCAACTTGTCGTAAATGTGATGAAAGGAGGCGGATACCGGCTTGGTGAAGATATCAGCCAACCCTTTATAAGAGGTGACGAATAGAGTATAAATTTGTTCCTTCAGAATCTCTTCCCGAATAAAGTGGCAGTCGTCTTCAATGTGCTTAGTTCTCTCATGGAAGACCAGATTTTTGGAGATATATGTAGCGGCCTTGTTGTTACAAAACATAGGTAGACGATGTTTGTAGACCTCTCCTAAGTCAAGAATGAGAGCCCGTAACCACTTTAAATCACATGTGGTCGACACCATACTTCGATATTCTTCTTCTGCACTGGACCTGGATACGACAGAATGTTTCTTGCTATTCCAGCTCACAAGGTTTCCTCCCACAAAGGCGCAAAAGCCCGATGTTGACTTGCGGTCTCCTTTTTCATTTGCATAGCTCGAATCTCAGTACACTTCAACCCTCAAATGACCATTCTTCTGAAAGATAGGTCCTTTCCCAAGCGCTGATTTAACATACTATAATATCCTCATTGCAGACTAGAAATGACACTCCCTAGGAGCTTGCATGAATTGGCTAACCTTGTCTACAAGATAGGCATTATCGTGCTTGGTCACTGTGAGATATATAAGTTTACCAACCAGACGTCTATACCTCGTAACATCTGAAAGAAGAGGAGATTCATCCATCCAGGTTTTATCTTCTTCAGTCGCCATTAGGTACCAGACAGGTTTAGCACCAGTCAGCCCTACCTCTCTTAGCAAATCAATAGCAAACTTGCGTTGGGAGAGGACAAGAGAATTGGGCTTCCGAGAGATTTCTATCCCCAAAAAGTATTTTGGAGAGCCCATGTCACAACCCGCATTTTCACAGCATAGAAAAAGCTTATCAGAGTAAGGGAAAATGCACGTCATGATGCCATGTCAGCAGGGGATAACTGCGGACGCTCAGGCAGACACCAAACTAAATATGAAGAAAGGTTCTTTTTAAGTTATTTTAAGGAAAATCAGTTAAGTGCAGTAGTTAGCCATATCCCTCGTCTTAGTGGCTCATCTACTCCACGAATCAAAATATATTATACGCTGCAGAAAAATACTTGATTAGATTAACTCAAACATCCTACATGAGTAAAACGTCCCAAAAGGACAACTCAAGTTATGCAAGGCTCTAAATTTATTATAGTAGGAAAGATAGCTTTTGCGGTCGCTAAAAATAACAAGTTAGAGTTTCAGATTATGCATTGTATGATGTAATAGTAGTAGATTTTATAGTTGAAAATACCTAACATGCATTCCTAGCATAAATCCTCCCAGAGAACAAGTAATCCACATCCACATTTAAAGAAATGAGCAGCTAGCAAGTATCAAACAACTAACAATTTAGTGGGTGCCAACAAACTGACACGAACCCAGGAACAAAAGTATGTCTGAACTAGTAAAACTAAACAAACACCAAACTACCTCGCTATGACGAGGCAACAACTACGGCCAACATTGCCGCCCAGAAACTCCAAAACCATCACTACTAACTGCTACTGCTCTGAACCTGAGGCATTCCAAAGACAGGACACCTCAGCAAGAAGGTACAAAAGGTGGCAGGAAAAGCAATAAGCCAAAAATAAACAAAGGTCAACAGGGGTACCAACACAAGACCAAAAGCACTGAAGTAAAGTACAAAAGAAAACCGGGCATCAACAGGAAAAGAAATCCTACGTTATTTGTCACGTTCCACAAGGGTACACCAGGCGCACAATGTTATAAGGTGACTACATGAATATTTCAGCAGAAAGAAAATACAAAACCTTTATTAGGCACCTAGGGTCGACTCTACCCAAAAACACGGGCGAAGTGGTCACTCTTGGACAAACCACCCAAAAACACGGGCGAAGTGGTCACTCTTGGACACACCACCCAAAAACAAAACGAATATATAATCTGTCTAACTGTGAGGGAGTCTCATACTCTCCACCATACACCACAGATATCCAAAAACCAGGTAGACTTCCACAAGGCACAAATGAAGGTAACAAACACTACGGAGGTGTAATCGTCCACTAACTCCCGCATTCAAGAAACCCAAAGAAACCACAACACGAATATCTCGAGATGTGGCCCGATAGATTCTACTTGACATTACCGAACTCAAGACGCGGTTGATCAACCTCTAGGAGCAATTTACAGTCCTAGATAAATTCTAATGCGCTAAATAACGTAAGCTAAAACATGCATATTCATCATTAAGACACACTAGGAACAATTAACAAAAACCCGACAAAATCGGGCTTTCCAAGACAACACCTTACTACTACAAAGGATCATTGAAACGATTAATCATAACAATGATTTGGAAGACTAAGCGCAGAAAATTTAAAGAACATGAAAGTATAGTCGTTACCATCAGATCGGACAAAGAGAAATGAGGGGAAACCACCACTTGCCTTAGTTTTACCGGAAAAGTCCTCTGAATCGTTCCACGTCGTAGATCGGGGCAAAAGACTGCGGGAGGAGTTGAAATCTAGACAAAAAGTGTCGAAAAGGGGATTAGGGCCGAAAAAACTTAACAAGAAATCTCAAGAAAAGGGGAAGAAATTACCACGAGGGCGCAGCTCTCGACGAGAGCTTTCCAAATCTACGATCGGTTTGAAATTCCGAGCACCGGAGCACCGTCGACGGCCACCGGAAGAAATAAGGACTGACAACCTCTTTCTCGCTCACACCGCTCTGTTTCTGGAGGAAAAAGAATCGGAGTGGATGAAGAAAATGAAGAAGGTACTTATACTAAGGTGATAACAGGAGGAATAAACAAAATATATCGGGTTCAGCTGAACCGGTTTTCCCGAAATAGAAGGAACAGATTACTCGAGTACTAAGGGAATTACACGAGTACAGCACAGGGATTACTCGAGCACTAAGGCACTTACTCGACTACAACAAGGGAATTACTCGAGTACTAAGGACTTACTCGAGTACTGTACGGGGAAACTACTCGAGTACAAGGGAGGATCCACTCGATGAAATCTGTTCGAAAATCGTCGAACGCAAGGCCTGATCGTCGAACCCAATTCGAAAATCGTCGAACGCAGAATGCAGGGCCCGATCGTCGAACTCAACACGAAGATCCGCTAGACCTACAGCAAGCTCCGCTCGATGATTCGTCGAGCTCAGCATAACAATCGCCGCTCGGCGATCGTCGACCTCAACACAGCGCCCAGAAAAATGACAATCGTCGAGCTCCGCTCGATGATCGTCGACCTCGACACAGCGCCCAGGAAAAATTACAATCGTCGAGCTCCGCTCGTTGATCGTCGACCTCCACACAGTGCCCAGAAAATGACTATCGTCAAGCTCCGCTCGACGATCGTCGACCTCAACACAGCGCACAGAAAAAATGACAATCCTCGAGCTCCGCTCGACGATCATCGACCTCAACACAGCTCCCAGAAAAAGAAAACAATCGTCAAGCTCTGCTCGACGATCGTCGACCTCACACAGTGCCCAGAAAAGAAAACAATCGTCGAACTCGATACAACGCCCAGAAAAAAATAATTCAAAAAGGTTGGTTCGACGAAATTCCACACCTTTAGGAGGGCTTCCCGAGAATCAAAATAAGCAGTCAATAATATAGCAATTATCGTGTTCAGATCGTTGAACATGGAAACATGAGATCAAAACAAAGGCTCAAACGCGCCGAATTAAACGAAAATCACGTCGTAGGCGAAAACTAATGCTACAGACACAACGACGAAGTCAAAACCAAAATCCTACGAGTCATTCCCGAGATATTAACTGCCAAAGTATGCGGCGAACAAAAACAAAACCCAAAACTTCGATCGCGCGGCGAGACTCCAAAAATGCTCGGGTTGCGACGAAACTGGACGAGCACGTCCAAAACTACTCAAATCCAACACTCGACGTTAAAAGTAACGCCACGACGTCATAAATCTGACGTTGCCCAAACAAAAATAATCATCTAGAAATCGGGGCGTTACAGTCACTCCCCCTAAAAAGAAGTTTCGTCTCGAAACTTATCACAACTCCGAAACGAAACCAAAATTGATAAAACCATGCATAACTGAAAACATAGCAACATACCCGAAACTAAGAGAAGAGGTGCGGATGAGATTCCCACATTGCCGAATCCAATTCCCACGTCGCGCACTCGACGTCTTGATTTCTCCAAAGAATCTTGACCATAGGGATGGTCTTTCTCCGCAACACATTCTCTTGAGAATCCAGGATATGCACAGGTTCTTCCACATATGTAAGGTTGGGCTGAATCTGGGGTATCGAGTCGAGGACTTGACGATCACTACAAACACACTTCCGCAACTGTCTCACATGGAACACATCATAGACACCAGGGAAGGTCGCAGGCAAATCCAGCATATAAGCTGACACTCCGATGCGCTCAAGAATCTGGAAAGTTCCAACATACCGGGGGTCTAACTTGTGGTTCCTTCCAAACCTTTTAATGCCAGACATCAGGGAAACTTTCAGAAAAACCAAGTCCCCAACGGAAAATTCCAGATCGACCATTCGTAGATTAGCATACTTCTCATTGCGCTCTTGAGCACACGAAGCTTTTCCCGAATATGAGTCACAACACAATTCATCTATTCGAGGGCTTCCGGACCTAACAACGGTCCCTCATCAACTTCAGCCCAAAACAAAGGAGTTCTACAATGCCTCCCATATAAGTCCTCAAACGGAGACATCTGCAGACTCTCTTGATAACTATTATTGTATGCAGACTCTCTTGGTAACTATTATTGTATGCAAACTCCATGAGTCTGAGACGCTCATCCCAAGCAACACCATGATCCAAAATATAACACCTGATCATATGATCTATGATCTGATTTACCATTTCTGTCTGACCATTAGTCTGCGGATGATAGACGTTGGAATAACTTAAATCGGTACCCAACCCCTCCTGTAAACTCTTCCAAAAGCGAGACGTAAATCTAGAGTCCCGATCTGATACGATGATAACAGGCACACCATGTAACCTGATCACCTCTTCAAGATATAACTCAGCTGTCTTCTACATCGAGTACCCAATCATAAATGAAATAAAGTGAGCACACTTTGTCAGTCTGTCGACTATCACCGAAACAGAGTCGTGCCCATGGGCAGATTTTGGCAGACCGGTGATGAAATCCATTGAAATACTCTCCCATTTCCAACTTGGAATATCAAGCGGTGTCAATTTACCACCAGGCCTTCTATGATCAGCCTTAACACGCTGACATGTATAACATTCTGATATAAACTTTGTGATGTCATTCTTCATCCCTGACCACCAAACAATTTGCTTTAGATCTTTATACATCTTAGTGGAACCAAGGTGGTAGGCTACACTGGAACCATGAGCTTCGGCACATATCTTAGCTCGAATATCGCCAAAGGCGGGGATGCAAAATCTACCCCGATACTTCAGGGTGTCCAACTCGTCCACAGTGAAATCAGGTAGCTCTTCCTTCAAAGTTCTATTCCGTAGGTGTAACAAATTAGGATAATCCTTCTGATGTGCTCGAGTAAGGGAAATCCAAGAGGGTTCTTCTGCTTCTAGACTAGTAGGCACAGTACTACTCCCAACCTCAATATCCATCAACAAAAAAATCTTCTATCAAGTATTGCACCGACAGATTAAAAATCTCAGCGGTCTTTATACTCAAGGCATCGACTACTACATTAGCCTTTCCCGGATGATAAAGAATTTCCACTTCATAATCCGCCACATATTCTAACCACCGACGCTAGCGCAGATTTAGTTCTTTTTGAGTGAAGACGTACTTCAAACTCTTATGGTCCATATAGATCTTGCACAACGCGCCATATAATAAGTGTCTCCAAAGCTTCAACGCATAAATTACGGCAGCAAACTCCAAATCATGCGTAGCATAGTTTCCTCGTGGATCTTTAGTTGCCTCGATCCATACGCGATCATCTTACCATCTTGTATTAAAACACAACCAAGTTCGATGTGTGACGCGTTAACATACACAGCATACTCAACTCCTTTAGTAGGTAAGGTTAAAATCGGAGCAGTACATAATCTCTTCTTCAGCTCTTGGAAAGCCTCTTCACACTTATCACTCCAAAGGAAAGCAGTATTCTTCTGAGTAAGTCTATTTAGAGGAGCAGACAACACCAAAAACCCCTCCACGAATCTTCTATAATAGCCAGCTAGGCCCAAGAAACTCCTAATATCCTTAGGTGTAGAAGGTCTCTCCCATTCCATTACTGCAGAAATCTTGGTCGGGTCTACAAAAATACCGTCCTTGCTTACCACATGACCCAAAAAGGACACCTAGGGTAACCATAACTCACACTTGATCAACTTCGCATATAACTTATGATCCCTCAGGGTCGACAAAACAAGACGCAAATGCTGAGTATGCTCCTCAACATTGCGGGAATACACCAAGACATCATCTATGAACACAATCACAAATCGGTCCAGGAAATCCCTAAACACCCGATTCATCAAATCCATAAAAGCAGAGGGCACATTGGTTAAACAAAAAGACATCACCAAAAACTCATAATGTCCATGCCGTGAACGGAAAGCGGTTCGGGGAATATCTGCCCCACGAATCCTCAACTGGTGGTAGCCTGAGCGAAGATAGATCTTTGAAAATACCGAGCTACCACGCATTGGTCGAACAAATCATCAATCATTGGTAGGGGATATTTATTCTTAATGGTTACCTTGTTGAATTCCCTATAATCTATGCAAAATCTCATCGATCCATCTTTCTTCTTGATGAACAAAACAGGAGCACCCCATGGAGAAGTACTTGGTCTAATAAAACGACAACTGAGCAACTCATCGAGCTGAGTACGCAACTTGTCCAACTCACGCGGAGTCATACGGTACGGTGCTTTAGCAATAGGACAAGTACCTAGCTCGAGGTCTAACACAAACTCTATCTCCCTTTCGGAGGAAGTCCTAGAAGACTATCAGGAAAGACATCTGAAAACTCTCTCACCATCGAGACATCCTAAAGACGTGATGTAACAAAAGCTGTCTCCAGAGCAGAAATAAAAACCAAAAACGCCTTGCAACCAGACTGTATAGCACGCAAAGCACATACCACAGAAATGATAGGAGAAACTCTGTCCTGAAATCCATAGACGCTCATAAGTTGTCCGCCGTCCATTCTGAAATCCAATTGCTTAGCCTTGCACTGGATGGCCCCATCATACTTGGACAGCCAGTCCATGCCCAGAATCACGTCAAAATCAGATAGATCCAAAATCATCAGATCCGCAAAGGCCAGAAAATTGCCAAGATAAATAAGGCATCTCAGAACTCCTTGGTTAGATATCACAGAATCACCGGAAGGGAGCTTGACATTGAAGGAGCCTCCCAAATGGTCCACACTCAGGCGATGTTTATCAACAAATCTCCGGGCCACAAAGGAATGGGTGGCACCCGAATCAAAAATAACGCGGGCCCACCTATTCCGCACCTTAAACTCCCCTAAAACAGTAACATACATAACTAAACGAACGATAACTAGGGAAACAACGATAAATAAAAAGGATATATTAAACTGAGGCTAACCTGATATCAATTGTGTAGAGGTTTGGGCTTCCTCGCTGGTCATCACGTTCAGCTTTCCTTTTCCTTTATCCCGGTTTGGTGGTGGTGGCAGTGCTCGAAGTGGGGCAGGCTGCAGCGGGGACTGAGCCTGGGGGCACGAAGACTTCTGGTGTCCTTTCTGCCCACACTAGAGGCAAATCCTTTCTTTCATCCAGCAGCGAGTCATGTCATGAACCTTCCTTGCACAGAACGAGCATACAAGCTCTCCCTTGGGTTCACCTTGGATGGCGTGCACCTGCTGCTGCTTCACGGTGGCAGTCCTCTTGAAGCACCTTTCGTAGGGGTGGTCAGGACGACCACAGAAGCTACACACTTCCTTACTTTTCTTCTTCGAAGAAGGGCCAGATGACCTGAAGCTACCATCCTCAACGCCTTTTCTTTTCTCCTTCCTTTCCGCAGCACCGCAGTTCTTGGCATTTTCAATCGCCTCCACTTTTAAAGCGGCTTCCACTGCTTCAGCATAACTTTCAGCTTGGTAAGCGCATGCCAACTGCTGGACATCGCTTCTTAATCCTTCCAAGAAATGTTTCACTGCTCCCTCCTCAGAAGCTACCAAATCAGGAGCAAACGTGCTCAGTTTGCTAAACTCAATCTCGTGCTCGCTCACGGTGAGCTGTCTCTATTTTAGATGCAGGAAGTTATTCATCAGGCGGTCTTGCTCGACCGAGGATAGAAACTTCTTCAACAGCATCCTCTTAAAAGATTCCGACGAACAGCCTTCCTTCAGATCCTCTCTTTCCCGAATCCACCAACTTTTCGCCGGACCTTTTAACTGATAGGCTGCGATCATCATCTTATGGGCTTCTAGAATTCCAGAATACGAAAACATCTCCTCGATGGAGATGATCCAATCATCTATAATCACAAAGTAAGCACTCCCATCGAAGGTGAGGGGCCCCAACCGCTCGAAGTGCGATATGAAATTCATTTCTGGTGGTATCGTCATCGGGGGCACCAGAGGAGCAGGGGTATCGGGCACGGCTTGTCCCAAGGTGGGCTCTTGCACTGAAGGTTGTTGCGCGGGAGCGGCAGACAACAAAGACTTAATTTGCGATTGCATCGCAACCAATTGTCTCGACAGATCCTCATTGCTCTGACGAAGACTCTCGATAATCGCGTCACTTTCCGCACCTGATGACTCACCCTCCGACTGGGGAGTCGACCTCGTCGCAGGATGCTTTGGCGGCATTTCTAAAAAGCAAACGAACAACTCATCAAAATCCTAGCTTACAACAAAGCCACACAACTAGTTCAGACCATACTTAAAAGACACTTGCTTATGTTGCAACTTGCTCTGGGATTTTATAATGATGCTATGTCTAACTTAGGATGATATCCTCTCATCCTATTGACCTTTGTGCCTATGATATGAATGCATGGGTTTATATTCATTTTCTGATTTAAAACCATGTGTGTACATATGTCATCCCGCAAATCTTTAGCTTGGCACGTTGTGCTTATGCAATGTTATGTTATGCATCATTGTGCTATGCATTCTAAAAAGGCCCTAATGCATGCTATGAGCGGCATACACATGAAAATGTTATGCATCCAATACTACATGACATTCTCATGCAACAAAAAAGAATCGTGCTAGTCGCATTCATGTGGTGAGGTTATGCATCCCATACTACATAACCCTCACATGTTGCCCTTATGATGGATCCATATACAGACACATATTATGCATCTCATACTACATAATATGCCCCGTATACTTCATGTTATGCTATGAGTGTAGTGTTCGTGCTTCAGCCAAGATGTGCTCATGACATATCGGTGTGTGTATGATATGATGGTAAACACCTAATACCAACAAGGAAAGGTTGCCCGACAAATTGTCAAGCAACCTCCCTCTGATACCAACTGTCACAACCCACATTTTCACCGCATAGAAAAAGCTTATCATAGTAAGGGAAAATGCACATCATGATGCCATGTCAGCAGGGGATAACTGCGGACGCTCAGGCAGACCCCAAACTAAACATGAAGAAAGGTTCTTTTTAAGTTATTTTAAGGAAAATTAGTTATGTGCAGTAGTTAGTCGTATCCCTCGGCTTACTGGTTCATGTAGTCCACAAATAAAAATGTATTATATGCTGCGGAAAAATACTTGATTAGATTAACTCAAACATCCTACATGAGTAAAACGTCCAAAAAGGATAACTCATGTTATGCAAGACTATAAATTTATTATAGTAGGAAAGATAGATTTTACGGTCGCTAAAAATAATAAGTTAGAGTTTCAAATTATGCAATGCATGAAGTAATAGTAGTAGATTTTATAGTTGAAAATACCTAACATGCATTCATAGCATAAATCCTCCCAGAGAACAATTAATCCACATCCACATTTAAAGAAATGAGCAGCTAGCAAGTATCAAACAACTAACAATTCAGTGGGCGCCAACAAACCTACACGAACCCACAAACAAAAGTATGTCTAAACTAGTAAAACTAAACAAACACCAAACTACCTCGCTATGACGAGGCAACAACCACGTCCAACACTGCCGCCCAGAAACTCGAAAACCAGCACTGCTAACTGCTACTGCTCTGAACCTGAGGAATTCCAAAGACAGAACACCTTAGCAAGAAGGTACAAAAGGTGGTAGGAAAAGTAATAAGCCTAAAATAAATAAAGGTCAACAGGGGTACCAACCCAAGACCAAAAGCACTGAAGTAAAGTGCAAAAGAAAACATTGCATCAACAGGAAAAGAACTCCTACATGATTTGTCACGTTCCACAAGGGTACACCAGACGCACACGGCTATAAGGTGACTACCTAAATATTTCACCAGAAAGAAAATACAAAACCTTTATAAGGCACATGTGGTCGACTCTACCGAAAAACACGGGCGAAGTGGTCACTCTTGGACACATCACACAAAAACATGGGCGAAGTGGTCACTCTTGGACACACCACCCAAAAACAAAACGGATAAATAATCCGTCTAACTGCGAGGGAGTCTCATACTCTCCACCATACACCACAGACATCCAAAAACCAGGTAGACTTCCATAGCGCACTAATGAATGTAACAAACATCGCAGAGGTGGAATCGTCAAATAACTCCCGCATTCAAGAAACCCAAAGAAACCACAACACGAATATCTCGAGATTTGGCTCGACAGATTCTACTTGACATTACCTAACTCAAGACGCGGTTGAACAACCTCTAGGAGCAATTTACAGTCCTAGATAAATTCTAATGCGCTAAATAACCAAAGCTAAAACATGCATAGCCATCATTAAGACACACCAGGAACAATTAACCAAAACCCGACAAAATTGGGCTTTCCAAGACAACACCTTACAACAACAAAGGATCGTTGAAACGATTAATCATAACAATGATTTGGAAGATTAAGCGAAGAAAATTTAAAGAACATGAAAGTATAGTCGTTACCATCAGATCGGACAAAGAGAAACGAGGGGAAACCACCACTTGCCTTTGTTTTACCGGAAAAGCCCTCTGAATCGATCCACGTCGTAGATCGGGGCAAAAGACTGCGGGAGGAGTTGAAATCTAGATAAAAAAGGGTCGAAATGGGGATTAGGGCCGAAAACCCTAACGCGAAATCTCAAGAAACGAGGAATAAATTACCACGAGGGCGCAGCTCTCGACGAGAGCTTTCCAGATCTATGATCGGTTTGAAATTCTGAGCACCGGAGCACCGTCGACGGCCACCGGAAGAAATAAGGACGAACAACCTCTTTCTCGCTCACGCCGCTCTGGTTCGGGAGGAAAACGAATCGGAGAGGATGAAGAAAATGAAGAACGTACTTATACTAAGGTGATAACAGGAAGAACAAACAAAATAGACCCGGTTCAGCTGAACCAGTTTTCCCGAGATAGAAGGAACGGATTACTCGAGTACTAAGGGAATTACACGAGCACAGCACGGGGATTACTCGAGCACTAAGGCACTTACTGGAGTATATCAAGGGAATTACTCGAGTACTAAGTACTTACTCGAGTACTGTATGGGGAAACTACTCGAGTACAAGGGAGGATCCACTCGACGAAATCTGTTCAAAAATCATCGAACACAAGGCCAGATCGTCGAACCCAATTCGAATATCATCGAACGCAGAATGCATGGCCCGATCGTTGAACTCAACATGAAGATCCGCTAGACCTACAGCAAGCTCCGCTCGACGATTCGTCGAGCTCAGCACATCGCCCAAAAAAATGATAATCGTGGAGCTTTGCTCGACGATCGTCGACCTAAACACAGCGCCCAAAAAAAGAAAACAATCGTCGAGCTCCGCTCGATGATCATCGACCTCAGGCAGCGCCCAAAAAAGAAAACAATTGTCGAGCTCTGCTCTACGATCGTCGACCTCAGACAGTGCCAAGAAAAGAAAATAATCGTCGAGCTCCGCTCGACGATCGTCGAACTCGATACAGCAGCCAGAAAAAAATAATTCAAAAAGGTTGGTTCGACGAAATTCCACACCTTTAGGAGGGCTTCCAGAGAATCAAAACAAGCAGTTAATAATATAGCAATTATCGTGTTCAGATCGTTGAACGTGGAAACATGAGTTCAAAACAAAGGCTCAAACGCGCCGAATTAAATGAAACTCACGTCGTAGGCGAAAACTGATGCTACAGACACAACGACGAAGTAAAAAACCAAAATCCTACAAGCCATTCTCGAGATATTAACCGCCAAAGTATGCGGCGAACAAAAATAAAACCCAAAACTTCGATCGTGCGCCGAGACTCCTAAACGCTCGGGTTGCGACGAAACTGGACGAGCACGTCCAAAACTACTCAAATCCAACACTCGACGTTAAAAGTAACGCCATGATGTCATAAATCTGATGTTGCCCAAACAAATAAAATCATTGAGAAATCGGGGGCGTTACAGTCACTCCCCCTAAAAAGAAGTTTCGTCCCGAAACATATCATAACTCCGAAACCAAACCAAAATTGATAAAACCATGCATAACTGAAAACATGGCAACATACCCGAAACTAAGGCAAGAAGTGCGGATGAGATTCCCTCATCGCCGATTCCAATTCCCACGTCGCGCTCTCGACGTCTTGATTTCTCCAAAGAATCTTGACCATAGGGATGGTCTTTCTCTGCAACACACGCTCTTGAGAATCCAGGATACGCATAGGTTCTTCCACATAGTAAGGTTGGGCTGAATCTGGGGTATCAAGTCGAGGACTTGACGATCACTACGAACACACTTCCGCAACTGGCTCACATGGAACACATCCTGGACACCAGGGAAGGTCGCAGGCAAATCCAGCATATAAGCTGACACTCCGATGCGCTCAAGAATCTGAAAGGTCCCACATACCAGGGGTCTAACTTGTTGTTCCTTCCAAACCTTTTAACGCCAGACATCGGGGAAACTTTCAGAAAAACCAAGTCCCCAACGACAAATTCCAGATCTAGCCTTCGTATATTAGCATACTTCTCATAGCGCTCTTGAGCCACACAATGCTTTTCCCGAATATGAGTCATGGCACAATTCATCTCTTCGAGGGCTTCCGGACCTAACAACGGTCCCTCACCAACTTCAGCCCAAAACAAAGAAGTTCTACAACGCCTCCCATACAAGGCCTCAAACGGAGCCATCTGCAGACTCTCTTGATAACTATTATTGTATGCAAACTCCATGAGTCTAAGACGCTCATCCCAAGCACCACCATGATCCAAAATATAACACATGATCATATCCTCTATGATCTGATTTACCCTTTCCATCTGACCATTAGTCTGCAGATGATAGGATATGGAATACCTTAAATCGGTACCCAATCCCTCCTTTAAACTCTTCCAAAAGCGAGACATAAATCTAGAGTCCCGATCTGATACGATGCTAACAGGCACACCATGTAACATGATGACCTCTTCAAGATATAACTCAGCTATCTTCTTCATCGAGTACCCAATCTTAAATGGAACAATGTGAGCACACTTTGTCAGTCTGTCGACTATCACCCAAACAGAATCATGCCCATGGGGAGATTTTGGCAGACCGGTGATGAAATCCATTGAAATACTCTCCCATTTCCAACTTGGAATATCAAGTGGTGTCAATTTACCACCAGGCCTTCTATGATTAGCCTTAACACGCTGACATGTATAACATTCTGATACAAACTTTGCGATGTCATTCTTCATACCTAAAAACCAAACAATTTGCTTTTCATCTTTATACATCTTAGTGGAACCAGGGTGGTAGGCTACACTGGAACCATGAGCTCAATTGGTGATGAGGAGTGGTATTAAGACTCTCTTATTAAGGTTGCGGGTTCGAGACCCCGTGGCAACAACCTACCGCTGTTGATAAACAGGCGTGGAGATTTGGTTGGGGTGCATTGGGCCTGCAGGCCTTGATGTTTAGACTTACTACCAGTGGTGCCGTGGGGTGATACAAGCCGCCGGCCAAGGCAAGGGTTCAGTGGGCCTCTTAGCTCTAAACTCGGGCTGCTGGTAAGCCTGCGACGCCGTGGGGCGGCCAGTGGGCCTAAACCCGGGTCGTTACAGCCCATATCCTTTGTGACCAGATGTTGACAAAGATGCTTCTTTGTCAAGGTTATCCTAGCTTCTTCATCGTCAGTGAGAAGAATATCGT
Source organism: Platanthera guangdongensis (assembly GCA_039583875.1). Lineage (NCBI taxonomy): Eukaryota > Viridiplantae > Streptophyta > Magnoliopsida > Asparagales > Orchidaceae > Platanthera > Platanthera guangdongensis. The sequence continues at coordinate 91,515,489 of CM077149.1, forward strand.
CCACATATACCGCAAGCACCACTAGGCCCAGGGAGGTTTTGCAAATAAAACCCACGGCGATGATGAAGAACTTCTTGTAAAACCTATGGCCTCTATAATCCCTCTAAACTTGTCAAACCAAGCCCGAGGGCTTTACTTTAGACCATAGATAGACCTCGTGAGCCGACACACATGTGTCTCCTCCTGAGCAACATACCCTGGAGGTTGCTCCATGTAGACAGCTTCCTAAAGATCCCCATATAGAAAAACATTCTTGACATCCTGCTGTGAAATGGGCCAATCACGGTTGACGGCTACGGAGAGGAGTACCCTGATATTATTGAGGCGAGCAACTGGAGAAAAGGTGTCAAAATAGTGAACCCCTTAAGTCTTTGTAAAGCCTTGGGCAACAAGCCGAGCCTTATAACGATCCACACTGCCGTCTGGTCAGAACTTCACCACAAAAACCCAGCGAAAGCCAACAACATCAGTGTCATAGGGAGGAGGAACCAGGGTCCACGTACCCCGTTAAGTGAGAGTAGCAATCTCCTCATTCATGGAAGCCTTCTAATGTGGAACATTAAGGGCTTCCTGATAGGAACGAGGGGTGGCAGTGGCAGAGATAGCCAGTGCAAAAGCTCTGCGAGAAGGGGTAAGACGATCATGTGAGACAACAACAGCAAACAGGTGCTTATACATGCCTGAACGCCTTTTCGAGGAGCAATGGGATGATACAGGCAGGCGGGTTCCTCAGTATCTAAAGCATCCGTGGTGGAGAGAAATATCCAGGGAGTAGAGAGAGGCAGCAGCAAGGAGGATGGAGGTAGCGGAGGTGTAGAGAAAGGAGGAGACGATGGAGAGAGTGGAGGAGGGGATACCTCGATGATGGGCTGAAGGGAATGGTAGGAGAATTGAAAGCCGCAGGAAGACGAGAGGAGTCGTCAGATAAATAGGGAGCATTTTGGAAGAAGGTAACGTCCACGGAGACGAACTGCTTGCAGAGAATGGGGTCATAACAACAATAGCCTTTCTGAGTGGTAGAGTATCCCAGAAAGACACATTTGGTGGAGCGAGGGGAGAGTTTGTCACGGGTGGTGGAGCGAGCATGCACAAACGTTGTGCACCCAAAGATACGTAGAGGGAGAGGAAACGGATCCTTACCCAGATAGAGAATGGAAAATGGGGTTTGACCGTGTAGAATGGTGGAGGGAGTGCGATTCATGAGATATCAAAAAATGAGAACCGCATAGCCCCAGTAGGAACGAGGGACCTGCATCTGCGTTAGTAGAGTGCGAACGACATCATGGAGATGACTGTTTTTGCGTTCCGCCATGCCATTTTGTTTTGAAGAATAGACGCAACTGGTTTAATGAAGAATCCCACGTTGCACACAGAAGCATGAAAAAGCTTGACTAATGTACTCCTTAGCATTATCAGAGCATAAGATTTTAATTGAAACACCAAAATGATTTTGTATTAAATGATAAAAATATGACCATACATCGAATAATTCAGAGCATTCTCGTAAGAGATACACCCAAGTACATCGAGAGAAGTCATCTATGAAAGAAACAAAATAAGAACTACCTTGGCCAACGGTGAAGGTAGGAACGGTGATGCTTGCCAAGCTGACAGGCGTCGCAGTTGAGCGGAGAACTGTGAGGAGGGAGAAGCTGACGAAGAAGTCATGGTGGTGACGACGGCCCCCAAGTTGTTGATGACGGCTTGCTAATGGAAGACCCTCCTTCGTCTCCAACAAAGGACTCGTGTCACCATGGTGTTCGTATGGAGCGGCGCTACAATCTCCGCCGTTGGTGCAAGACAAATAATTAGTTGAACTTATTTTATTAGCTTAAGGGCATTCATATTTTAGCATGCTTATTTACACATTTGAGTGTTTTATTTTTATTCGGGCTACATATAGCCAAGACTTGGTGCTAAGCCTATGTATAGGCATGTATGGTTTTGTTTAAGCTTTAGTTGAAATGAAAAGTGAAACCCTAACTTTCCTTAATTACTTGCTAATCCCCCTCTCCCGCTCTTCCTCTCCTAGTCTCCACTCCCCCTTTTATCTCTCTCTCTAAAGCATTCGGCCAACCCTCTCCCTCATCTTCCTCTTCCAAACCTCCACCCCCTTTTTACTTCTTCCCCAAATCAGGCCGCCACTCATCTTCCTCCTCCAGGCCCCCACTCCTCTCCCCCATCTACAACCCGACCACCTCTAACCATAACCGGTCGGCCACCAACCTCCACCACCCGAACACCCTTTTGAAGAAAACCGGCCGCCCATATTTCGCTTGGAGTTTTATCCGAAAAAGGTCTCTTTCTTCAACGAGGAATCTAGATTTCGGTGTGAAGCGGCCAAGGCGGACGATCTATCTCTCCATCCGGCGCAACTCCGACGGAACCGTGGAAGAGCAATCCTTCAAAGGTAGTCGGAATCATCTATTTCGACTTGGGTAACGATCCTCTCCACTCACGAGTGATCCTCTCTTAATAGTCTAGTGGTCGTAAAGATTTTTGCGTTGGATTTGAATCGTTAGATTCTTCGTGGTTTTCCTTTTGATTTGCATCAATCTTAATCGCGTTATTTTCGAAAGGGTTTGGCAAGCCCCGTATTTTTGTTGGGAGAGATCTACCATTTTTCGATTGCATTTTGGGTAGATCTCTTTTGATACAATCATTGCTCGGTCGGACCCAATATTGGTCCTTTTAGATTGAGAGAACATCGGCCTCTAGTAGTTTGTTCGATCTATAAACAGTGTGGCTACCGTGCATTGGCGATAGTTGATAATGTTGTTCGTGGGTGTGTTGCGTTTATTTATTGTGTGAGCGTAATAGTGGAAGTTGAGAGGCGTACGCGTTACTCCATTTGTCGTTATAGCGTCAAACCCCGTAGCCTCCACCAATTTGGTATCAGAGCGAGGTTCTTGTCAATTTTTTAATTGGCACCCTCCCCTCTTATTTAGCACGTTAACCTGCACTTTTGTTTGCACGTTAGTTGTCACAAAAAAAATCTCAAAAAAAAATTTATTTTTGGTCTGCCAATAGCGGCTTAGATTTCTTATTTTTCAGCCAAAAAAATCAAAATAAATTTTTTAATAGTCCTCTTTTTATTTCCTGTAAGAAAATCAAAAAAAATTATTTTCCTATAGTCATTAAGCAGGATTAATTCTTTCTGTGGTCTGTCTAAGTCTGTTGTCTTCCTTTTTGCATGCGCACTAGGCTAGGTACGGAACATCCTCCATCGTCTTCTAATATGGATGATGACCGGTGTCACAACCCGCATTTCCTCAACGAGTACATTGTATAAGAGTAAGAGGAACTACGTGTTATGATGCTACGTCGTGCAGGGGATAATTGCACACGCTCAGGCAAACCCTCGACGCTACTTTAGTAGTTGAAAACCATCAGTTGTATGGAAGAAAACCATTTAGTTTGATGGTCGTATCCCTCGGCCTTAGGGATCAAAAAGTGTATTTGTACGCGGCGGAAAATACTTTAGTTTACCTATGACGACCTCCTACATGCATTCTAGATGTATAAGAATATAAGAAATCATCCTTTTTACGTTTGGAAAATACGTGATTAGTTGACCAAAACTTGTTATGAATACTATACAATAGTAGGTTTTGTTTATCTTAAAATACCTGATGCAACCTAGCATAAAACAGTCCCAAGAGCAAGTAGAGATCATCCCAATGATTCATAATAGCAGTCTAGCATTCATATGTAGCAAGTAAAGAAAACCACCAATGTGCGCCAACAAGCTGACACGAACCCATCGGGGCGTGTGTATGTCTGTACAACAAAGTAAAGAACTACCTCGCAAAGTAAGCTCGGCTAGGTCCAAAGAGACTCTATCCAAGCACTAGCCGCTCTACCGGCTACAACCTGCACCTGAGGCATTCAAGAAAGAACACCTCAGCAATCATCAAAGCTACAAAATAGAGCATGAAGTTCATAAAATATAACGAAGGGGCTTACCAACCCCGTAGAAATTTCATGTAAACGAGTGAAAAGAACAGGGTGGAAAATAAGTGTTAAACACTGCCAACCCAACATGTAACGCTTCAAATGCATGAAATTCTCATCATGTCCTGCTCAACCCGCAGGAGCAAAAAGGCAATACACATGCCCATTCCATCATCTTTAGAACAAGAAACAACTATACTAGTTAAACATAAGCAACGGTTAAGTTCGATTCCGCAAGGGTCTTTTGGTGGCGGCCCTAAAGTGGAACGCACCAATAAAAGCCAGCCCAAATCGGGGCCAAAACGGTGTTTTACACCACAAAACCAAACCTGGTGGCCACCAAGGCTGAAACCACACCACCCCTTACCGAATCCTCACACAAACGCTCCTGCCATGGTTCACAATTCGCCTCGCAAAACTCGCCATAAGCGAACCCAAGCTAAACACTATAAGCAAAACTCACCATAACCCTGTTAAATTTTCTCAACGTGGTCAGCAAGACAGCTCAAACGCCAAATTAATATCTTCGGAACTACCCAGTTCTCACGTTGAACCAGCGGAAACCAAGGAACAAAGGTTAATCCCAACAAACAATGGAAGCACAAGCAGATCTTTTATTCATTCACTTCTTTACAACACGAGGCATACATAGCGAGACATGATTTCGCCAGTATAACAGCTGTAAATAGAAAGCACCAAAAACCAAGCCGGGCGGACAGCACCGGAGTCCGCCGAGACCGCCGAGGTCGCCGAGTCCGCTGAGATCGCCCGAACTTAGCTGCAGTCTGCCGAATAGCCACGGAGTCCGCCGAAGCCGCGAGGCCGCGCGGACACACCATTATTCGTCTCCTGCTGAGGATGAACTGAGGAACACCCCCTACCCGCCTGAAGCCAGCGAACAGGTTATTGAAGCTGACAAAGATGAAACGGAGCTGACAAGCCGCAAAGCGACCTCCTGCTGAATACGCAGAGACCGCACACTTCCAAGTACTTGACCGAAGTCACAGCCAAACTCCTGGATCCTTGAAGCTACCCGCGCGACCTGCACATAGCAAACGTCAGCACTGAAATAATCCGCGCTGACAGACAAACTGAGACCGCAGCTCCTTGCCCAACCCAACTTACTGTTCACTCAAGTTACTGTAGACCTGCCAGGGGGGTCCTATTTATAGGCGAGGTGAGGAGTGTGGTCATCGCCCTAGAGATAGATACACCGCCCCAGCCCGCGCGATAGCAAAACACCATCCGCAGAGTCTGCAAGGACTTAGCTGGATACCAAGGAAAACCGCCAGGAGCAAGGCAACATTGGCGAACCCTCTCCAGTCTGCCTATGCGGACAAGGCATCAGCCCGCAAAGCTCCAACTACTGCAGGATAGCAATCCCCCTTCAATGACAGTCCGCCTAAACCCGAGGCAGTCCGCAAGACTCACACCTCAATCCGCCAGAAGTCCACGACCACAGGAAGATAGCAACAGTCCGCCCGATCACAGCGGACTTGGCGGATACCGCGAACACCATGGTCTTGGCACAGAGTGTGACCAAGTCCAAAACCATCAAAGGCCAATGCGAGCATGGCGGACACAAACACCCGTCCGCCAAACACCTTAGCACAGACCGCCAGCAGTCTGCAACCTCCTCGCACTCCTGTCCAACGCAGCAACCATCCCCGGACTCCAAAACCAGTCTGCCAACGACCTCCACAACAAAGCACCTGTTGTACCACCAGAGCTCGACAGGGCCACAGCCAAGCTCTAAGCTCAGTCCGCAACAGCCCACACCGCGGACACATCAGTCCGCAAGCTTCCCGCGGACACGAGCCAAACCGCCAAATAGCACAAACTTGCACCACGGCCACTGAGCAATGCACCAGTCCGCAAGCCTCCATCCGCTCAGGCCGCTCCTTGGTAAAACCACAGCAAACGCCTTATCCACAGATACCAGGCCGCATAGTCCGCGGACTCCATGCAAACAACCCGCTCAGAAGACACCCGGCTTCCACTAGACTTTCCACCAGGCCGCACATCACAGTCCGCCCAGTCCGCCTAGTCCGCTAATGATGTCCTCCCAGGCCGCCTGGCCTATCCCGTCAACCACTTCTACTTCACAAATTTCAACACTCCCCCTTGAAGTGGGAAGTGGTGACCAAGCCCAGCAAGCTGCGCAAGCGTTCAAAGGGCCCCTTCGACAGCGGCTTCGTGAAGATGTCAGCAAGATTATCTTCACTCCAAACATGCCCGACCAGCAGAGATCCTTCCAACACCTTCTCCCTGATGAAATGGTGATCAATATGTATATGCTTGGTCCTGGCGTGACACAATGGATTGTTAACCAGTTTGAGAGCACTCTCATTGTCACCCCGGAGTAAAATAGGCCCTTGCACTTCTTCATGCACATCCTCTATAAGCCTCCTCAACCAAACGGCTTCCCGAACAGCCAAGGCCGAAGCATTATACTCCGCCTCCGTGATTGAAACCGACACCGAGTCCTGCTTCTTGCTACACCACGAGATGCTAGCTGAACCGCAAGTGAACACATAACCTGAAGTAGACCTCTGATCATCCGAATCACCGCCATAGTCAGCATTCGTGTACCCGAGCAACGCAAACTCCGAGTCTCTTCCATAGAGGAGTCCCATGTCAGAAGTCACCTTGACATACTTCAGAATTCCCTTTGCCGCCACGAGATGAGATTGCCTTGGTTCAGCCATATACTGACTTACTCGGCCAACAGCATAAGCAATGTCTGGCCTTGTAATCGTCAGGTAAATCAAGCTCCCAACAAGAGCCCTGAACACCAAGGGATCATGAAGAACCTTTCCCTCATCTCATCGAAGCTTTTGTCCAGGTTCTAGTGGAGTAGAGCACTTCTTCCCTTCGCCCATGCCGAACCGCTTCACAATGCGATCAGCATACCCTTTCTGGCAAATGAGAACCTGCACTCCTTCCTCTCCACTTCCAGACCGAGAAAGTGATGCAACTCTCCCAAGTCTTTCATCTCGAAGCGTATAGCAAGCTCAGACCTGAGCCTTGCTACTTCCCCCTCTGAATTCCTTGTGATGATCATGTCATCCACATATAGCAGGACCAATACTCGTAGCTCTCCCTTCTTCTTGACGAACAAGCTTGAATCCGAGTTAGAAGCAAGGTATCCACAGAATTGCAAGTACTCTGCAATCTTCCCATACCACGCTCTAGGAGCTTACTTCAACCCATAGAGAGCCTTCTTGAGTTTGCAAACATAGTCCGGATGCTTTTTAGAGACAAAACGAAGCGGCTGATCCATGAAGATGTCCTTGTCAATCTCTCCGTAAAGAAAGGCATTCTTCACATCGAGTTGCCACAACCTTCATCCCTTGCTAGCAGCCAAGGCGATCACCACTCTTACTGAAGTCATCTTCGCAACTGGACTGAATGTCTCCTCATAGTCTTCTCCATACTGCTGTGAGAATCCTCTAGCGACCAGGCGAGCCTTGAACCTATCTATGCTCCCATCAGCCTTCTTCTTCAACTTATACACCCATTTGCAAGTAACCGGAGTAATGTCATCAACCTTGGGCACAAGGTCCCAGGTTTCATTCTTCTTCAGAGCATCGATCTCTTCCTTCATGGAACCTTCCCACTCCTTCACTCCAGTGGCCTCGATGAAGTTTGCAGGCTCTCTCTCATATAGAGGACCTGCAAAGAAGAAGGAGACAAATCTCACTGCATTCCCATCACAGTACCGAGCCGGTGGCATAACCACCCTCTTCGATCTCCGAAGGGTCGGCTCCTTGCTCACTGCTTCCGTTGCTTCTTCGGGCTCCACTCCTACCTGGGGCAAGCATTGAGCAGTGCTCCCCTGCTTCCTGAGACAAAAGGCTCAGCCTCGGAGTTAGAAGCAACAAGAGCTGCTGGTGAAGCAGCAAGCTCCTCTTCCAAGCCTTCAGCAGCCACCACTGGTGCTTCATCAACCTTGCTACTTCTGGTTAGCTCAACCGAGCCACCTCTATATGACGTCAGCTCGTCAAAGACAACGTCTCTTGACACCACGAACTTCTTCATCACAGGGTCCATGCATTTCCATCCCTTCTTCCGCTCATCGTAGCCAACAAAGACAAGCTTCCTTGCCTTCGCATCCAGCTTAGTCCGTGAAGCATCCGGGACATACACGTAGCAAGTTGAACCAAACACCCTAAGGTGTCCAACACTCGGCTTCTCCTTCAGCAACCTTCAATAGGAGTCTTCATGTTGATCGGGTTGAGTGGCATCCGGTTGATAACATACGCAGCACAAGACATCCCTTCCGCCCAAAAAGACCTTGGGATTTCTTTTGCATGAAGCCAACATTTCCAGGTCTCCGTCAGATGACGGATCTTCCGCTCCGCTACCCCATTTTGTTGTGGAGTGTGAGCACAAGTAAGCTCTCGTTGTATCCCGTGCTTCCTGCAGAAGTTAGAAAACTCGTAGGAGACAAACTCACCCCCGTTATCAGTTCTAAGCTTCTTAATCCGCAAGCCAAGCCGACCTTCTACCAACTCCTTAAACTCCACAAACAAACGGAAGGCTTCCGACTTCTCCTTTAAGAAGTACACCCAAGTATACCTTGAGTAGTCATCAACCAAGACAAGCATGTATCTGCTTCCACCAAGGCTGGCAGTAACAGTCGGTCCCATCAGGACACCATGAATGCACTCCAATGGTTTCTTGCTCCTTGTTTGTGATTTATCAAATGGAAGGCGATGTGCCTTACCGTATTGACAGCCCGCGCAAACATGCCCATCACCAAAGGAGGACAACTTCGGCAACCCCTTCACCAGACTTCTACTCGCCATCGCCTTCAGCTTGTCCATGCCAACCTGCCCCAGCCTCTCATGCCAGATAGCAGCGCTATCATTGGCCCTCATCCGATCAACATAAGAATTGGTGGCAAGAACAAACAAGTTCTTCACCCTCCTCCCTACATGAGCAACATCAGCCTTTACCGCTGATATGTTGCGAAGGAACCTCACGTCTGTTGGCCCAAACAGAACGTCATACCCAGCGTCCACCACATTGGTCACCGAGAACAAGTTCTTTTTCATGCCCGGCACGTGATACACACTCCTTAACGTGAGTGGCCCCTGATCACTACCCAAAGACACGACCCCATCTTTCTCTACTGCATAAACAGTATTATCAGCAGTGATAATAGCTTCATTACCTGAGTACGCCTGCATGGAGGTGAACTTCGACTTGTCTCCGGTGAGGTGATGAATGTTGAAATTTGTGAAGTGGAAGTGGGTGACGGGACAGGCCGCGCGGCCTGTGGCGGACAGCTTTGGCGGACTGGGCGGACTGGGCGGACTGAGGTTTGCGGCCTGGTGAGAAGTCTGGTGGAAGCCGGCTGTGTTCTGAGCGGGTTGTTGCATGGAGTCCGCGGTTTGGTGCGGCCTGGTATCTGCGGATAGAGAGGCTTGGGGACTGGTGCTTTGATCAGTGGTCGCGGGTGCAAGCTTGCGCTGTTGGCGGGTTGGTTCGAGTTCGCGGGAAGCCTTGCGGACTGGTGTGTCCGCGGTTTGGGCTGTTGCGGACTGGGCCTTTAGCTTGGCTGAGGCCTTGTCGAGCTCAGGTGTTACAGCAGGTCTTGCTGTGGAGACCGGTTGGCGGACTGGTGTTTGGAGTCCGGGATGAAACTGCTGTGTTGGACAAGTGCGAGGAGCTCGCGGACTGGTTGCGGTCTGTGCTAGGGTGTTTGGCGGACGGGACTTTGTGTCTGCCATGCTCGCACTGGCCCTTGATGGTTTTGGACTTGGTCACACATTGTGCCAAGTTCATGGTGTCCGCCGTATCCGCGAAGTTCGCTGTGACCGGGCGGACTGTTGCTGTTTTCCTTTGGTCGTGGACTTGTGGCGGATTGAGGTGTGAGTCTTGCGGACTGCCTCGGGTTGGTGCGGACAGCCATTGAAGGGGGTTTGCTGTCCTGAAGCAGTTGGAGCTTTGCGGGCTGGTGCCTTGTCCGCTTAAGCTTGGGCGGACTGGAGAGGGTTCGTCAACGGTTGCCGTGCTCCTGGCGGTTTCCTTGGTATCCGGCTAAGTCCATGCGGACTCAGCGGACGGTGGTTGTATTCGCGCGGACTGAGGGTGGTGTCGCTATCTCTTGGGCGGTGACCACACTCCTCACCTTGCCTATAAATAGGACCCCCCTAGCACATCTACAGTAACCTAAGTAACGTGAGTGAACAGTAAATTGGGTTGGGCGAGTGCTGCGGTCTGTGTTTTCCAGTCCGCGCGGATTGTTTCAGGTTGACGGTTTGCTGTGTGCAGGTCGCGCGGATAACTTCAAGGAGCCAGGAGTTTGGCTGTGACTTCGGTCAGTGCTTGGAAGTGTGCGGTCTCTGCGGACTCAGCAGGAGGTCGCTCTGCGGCTTGTCAGTTCTGTTTCAACTTTCCCAGCTTCAATAACTTGTCCGCCGGTTTCAGGCGGGTAGGGGAGTTCCTCAGTTCGGGTTCAGCAGGAGGCGAATAACGGTCTGTCCGGGCGGCCTCGCGGTCTCGGCGGACTCCGTGGTATTCGGCGGATTGCAGCATAGCTTGGGCGAGCTCAGCGGTCTCGGCGGTCTCGGCGACCTCGCGGTCTCGGCGGACTGGAGTGCTGTCCGCCCGGCTTGTGTTTTGGTTCTTCCTGTTTTCAGCTGTAATACTAGCGAAATCATGTCTCGCTATGTATGCCTCGGATTGTAAAGAAGTGAATGCATAATAAGACCTTCTTGTGCTTCCATTGTGTTGTTGGGTGCAACCTCTAGTCCTTGGGTTTTCCGCAGGTTCAGCGTGCGAACTGGGTAGTTCCGAAGATATTAATTTGGTGTTTGGGCTATCTTGCTGACCACGTTGAGAAAATTTAACATGGTATCAGAGCCAGGTTCCTGAGGTTGCGGAGGTTCAGTTGCGTGAGCGGAGGTCAACCAGCGTTGTTACTCAGTGATTGAGTGGTGATCAACCTGTGTTGTTGCTCGGAGCTGCTGAAGGGTACCAACAGGTGATCGCAATGGAAGGAAGCTTAGCAAGAGGTCTGGGCATTGAACTCTTAACGCCGACTAACTACAAGAAGTGGAAGTCGTGCATGAAGAGTTATCTTCTGGGCGAGGAGCTGTGGGAAGTTGTCGGTGGAGACGACAGACAGGAAGTTACTGCTGCTTTCGGTACTACTGAACAGGTGAGGCTCTGGAGAAGAACTAATGCTAAGACAGAGTTCGTTCTGAAGAGAGCTGTCTCTCCGGAACTGTTTGATCACATCATAGGATGTGAGTCGGCTGCTGATATTTGGACAACCATTGATGAGTTGTTCAATAGGAAGAATGTGGCGCGACTTCAGTTCCTGGAGAATGAGTTGGCCAGGGCAACTCAGGGAGACCTTTCCATCTCCAAGTACTTCTTAAAGATGAAGAGCTTGTGTGCTGAGCTGTCGGCACTGGATCCTGATGAGCCTATCTCTGAGGCAAAGATGAAGAGGCACATTATCCGCGGCTTGTGGAAGGAGTATGTGGCCTTTGTTACATCTGTTCAAGGGTGGGCTACTCAGCCGTCTCTGCTGGAGCTGGAGAATCTGCTTGCCTCGCAGGAGAGCTTAGCAAGGCAGATGGCTGGAGTAAATCTGAATCAGGAAGGCAGCGAGGCTCTCTTCTCAGGCAAGAAGAAGGGATGGGAAGGGAAGAAGAAGAAGAAGGTGCAGGCCGCTGGTGAAAAGGAGACTTCAACTTCGTATCCGCCGGAGAGGAGCAATGCTCCTAAGGACTGGAAGAAGAATCTGAAGTGCTACCGGTGTCATCAGCGAGGGCACTTCAAGCGGGACTGCAAGGTCAAACTGCAGCCTGGGCATGCTGCGGGAAAGGAGGAAGCTTGCTCGCGAAGTGAAGAAGCAGAATGGGGAGGAGCTTTCATGACGGGCACTTGTGTCCGGGCCTTATCTGCTGAGGACTTCAACAGCGAGTGGATCGTCGACTCCAGGTGTGGTCATCACCTCACCGGAGACAAGTCGAAGTTCACCTCCATGCAGGCTTACTCAGGTAATGAAGCTATTATCACTGCTGATAATACTGTTTATGCAGTAGAGAAGGAGGGGGTCGTGTCTTTGGGTAGTGATCAGGGGCCACTCATGTTAAGGAGTGTGTATCACGTGCCTGGCATGAAGAAGAACCTCTTCTCGGTGACCAATGCGGTGGACGCTGGGTATCACGTTCTGTTTGGGCCAACAGACGTGAGGTTCCTTCGCAACGTATCAGCGGTGAAGGCTGATGTTGCTCATGTTGGGAGGAGGGTGAAGAACTTGTTTGTTCTTTCCAACAGTGCCTATGTTGATAGGATGAGAGCCAATGATAGTGCGGCTATCTGGCATGAGAGGCTGGGGCATGTTGGCATGGACAAGCTGAAGGCAATGGCTAGTAGAAGTCTGGTGAAGGGGTTGCCGATGTTGTCCTCCTTTGGTGATGGGCATGTTTGTGCGGGCTGTCAATATGGTGAGGCACATCACCTTCCGTTTGATAAATCTCAAACAAGGAGTAAGAAACCATTGGAGTGTATTCATGGCGACCTGATGGGACCGACTGTTACTGCCAGCCTTGGTGGAAGCAAATACATGCTTGTCTTGGTTGATAACTACTCAAGGTATACTTGGGTGTACTTCTTAAAGGAGAAGTCGGAAGCCTTCCGTTTGTTTGTGGAGTTCAAGGAGTTGGTAGAAGGCCGGCTTGGCTTGCGGGTTAAGAAGTTTAGAACTGATAACGAGGGGGAGTTTGTCTCCTCCGAGTTTTCTAACTTCTGCAGGAAGCACAGGATCCAACGAGAGCTTACTTGTGCTCACACTCCACAACAAAATGGGGTAGCGGAGCGGAAGATCCGTCATTTGACGGAAACCTGCAAATGCTGGCTGCATGCGAAAGATATCCCGAGGTCCTTTTGGGCGGAGGGAATGTCTTGTGCTGCTTATGTTATCAACCGGATGCCACTCAGCCCTATCAACATGAAGACTCCTATTGAGCTGTTACTAAAGGAGAAGCCGAGTGTTGGACACCTTCGGGTGTTCGGTTCAACTTGCTACGTACATGTCCCGGATGCTTCACGGACAAAGCTGGATGCGAAGGCAAGGAAACTTGTCTTTGTTGGCTATGATGAGCGGAAGAAGGGATGGAAGTGCATGGACCCTGTGACGAAGAAGTTCGTGGTGTCAAGAGACGTTGTCTTTGACGAGCTGACGTCATATGGAGGTGGCTCGGTGGAGCTAACCGGAAGTAGCAAGGTTGAGGAAGCACCGGTGGAGGCTGCTGAAGGCTTGGAAGAGGAGCTTGCTGTTTCACCAGCAGCTCCTGTTGCTTCGAACTCCGAGGCTGAGCCTTCTGGCTCAGGAAGCAGGGGGAGCACTGCTCAATGCTTGCCCCAGGTAGGAGTGGAGCCTGAAGAAGCAACGTAAGCCGTGAGCAAGGAGCCGTGTCTTCGGAGATCGAAGAGGGTGGTTAAGCCACCGGCTCGATACTGTGATGGGAATGCAGTGAGCTTTGTCTCCTGCTTCTTTGCAGGTCCTCTGGATGAGCGAGAGCCTGCAAGCTTCAACGAGGCCACTGGAGTGAAGGAGTGGGAAGGTGCCATGAAGGAAGAGATTGATGCTCTGAAGAAGAATGAAACCTGGGACCTTGTGCCCAAGGTTGATGGCATTACTCCGGTTACTTGCAAGTGGGTGTATATGTTGAAGAAGAAGGCTGATGGGAGCATTGATCGGTTCAAGGCTCGCCTGGTCGCTAGAGGATTCTCACAGCAGTATGGAGAAGACTATGAGGAGACATTCAATCCAGTTGCGAAGATGACATCTGTAAGAGTGGTGATCGCCTTGGCTGCTAGCAAGGGATGGAGGTTGTGGCAACTTGATGTGAAGAATGCTTTTCTTTACGGAGAGATTGACAAGGACATCTTCATGGATCAGCCGCTTGGTTTTGTCTCTGAAAAGCATCCGGACTATGTCTGCAAACTCAGGAAGGCTCTCTATGGGTTGAAGCAAGTTCCTCGGGCGTGGTATGGGAAGATTGCAGAGTACTTGCAATTCTGTGGATACCTGGCTTCCAACTCGGATTCAAGCTTATTCGTCAAGAAGAAGGGAGAGCTAAGAGTCTTGGTCCTGCTGTATGTGGATGACATGATCATCACTGGGAACTCGGAGGAGGAAGTAGCAAGGCTCAGGGCAGAGCTTGCTATACGCTTCGAGATGAAAGACTTGGGAGAGTTGCATCACTTTCTCGGTCTGGAAGTGGAGAGGAAGGAGTGCGGGATTCTCATTAGCCAGAAGGGATATGCTGATCGTATTGTGAAGCGGTTTGGCATGGGCGAAGGGAAGAAGTGCTCTACTCCACTGGAACCTGGGCTAAAGCTTCGACGGGATGAGGGAAGGGTTCTTCATGATCCCTTGGTGTTCAGGGCTCTTGTTGGGAGCTTGATTTACCTGACGATTACAAGGCCGGATATCGCTTATGCTATTGGCCGAGTAAGTCGGTATATGGCTGAACCAAGGCAATCTCATCTAGTGGCGGCGAAGGGAATTCTGAAGTATGTCAAGGTGACTTCTGAGATGGGACTCCTCTATGGAAAGGATGCGGAGTTTGCGTTGCTCGGGTACACGGATGCTGACTATGGCAGTGATTCGGATGATCGAAGGTCTACTTCAGGTTATGTGTTCACTTGCGGTTCAGCTAGCATCTCGTGGTGTAGCAAGAAGCAGGACTCGGTGTCGGTTTCAACCACGGAGGCGGAGTATAAGGCTTCGGCCTTGGCTGCTCGGGAAGCCGTTTGGTTGAGGAGACTCATAGAGGATGTTCATGAAGAAGTGCAAGGGCCTACTTTACTCCGGGGTGACAATGAGAGTGCTCTCAAACTGGTAAACAATCCAGTGTGTCACGCCAGGACCAAGCATATAGAGATTGATCACCACTTCATCAGGGAGAAGGTGTTGGAAGGATCTCTGCTGGTCGGGCATGTTCGGAGTGAAGATAATCTTGCTGACATCTTCACGAAGCCGCTGTCGAAGGGTCCCTTTGAACGCTTGCGCAGCTTGCTGGGCTTGGTCACCACTTCTCACTTCAAGGGGGAGTGTTGAAATTTGTGAAGTGGAAGTGGGTGACGGGACAGGCCGCGCGGCCTGTGGCGGACAGCTTTGGCGGATTGGGCGGACTGGGCAGACTGAGGTTTGCGGCCTGGTGAGAAGTCTGGTGGAAGCCGGCTGTGTTCTGAGCGGGTTGTTGCATGGAGTCCGCGGTTTGGTGCGGCCTGGTATCTGCGGATAGAGAGGCTTGCGGACTGGTGCTTTGCTCAGTGGTCGCGGGTGCAAGCTTGCGCTGTTGGCGGGTTGGTTCGAGTTCGCGGGAAGCCTTGCGGACTGGTGTGTCCGCGGTTTGGGATGTTGCGGACTGGGCCTTGAGCTTGGCTAAGGCCTTGTCGAGCTCAGGTGTTACAGCAGGTCTTGCTGTGGAGACCGGTTGGCGGACTGGTGTTTGGAGTCCGGGATGAAGCTGCTGTGTTGGACAAGTGCGAGGAGCTCGCGGACTGGTTGCGGTCTGTGCTAGGGTGTTTGGCGGACGGGACTTTGTGTCCGCCATGCTCGCACTGGCCCTTGATGGTTTTGGACTTGGTCACACATTGTGCCAAGTTCATGGTGTCCGCCGTATCCGCGAAGTCCGCTGTGACCGGGCGGACTGTTGCTATTTGCCTTTGGTCGTGGACTTGTGGCGGATTGAGGTGTGAGTCTTGCGGACTGCCTCGGGTTGGTGCGGACAGCCATTGAAGGGGGTTTGCTGTCTTGAAGCAGTTGGAGCTCTGCGGGCTGGTGCCTTGTCCGCTTAAGCTTGGGCGGACTGGAGAGGGTTCGTCAACGGTTGCCGTGCTCCTGGCGGTTTCCTTGGTATCCGGCTAAGTCCATGCGGACTCAGCGGACGGTGGTTGTGTTCGCGCGGACTGAGGGTGGTGTCGCTATCGCTTGGGCGGTGACCACACTCCTCACCTTGCCTATAAATAGGACCCCCCTGGCACATCTACAGTAACCTAAGTAACGTGAGTGAACAGTAAATTGGGTTGGGCGAGTGCTGCGGTCTGTGTTTTCCAGTCCGCGCGGATTGTTTCAGGCTGACGGTTTGCTGTGTGCAGGTCGCGCGGATAACTTCAAGGAGCCAGGAGTTTGGCTGTGACTTCGGTCAGTGCTTGGAAGTGTGCGGTCTCTGCGGACTCAGCAGGAGGTCGCTCTGCGGCTTGTCAGTTCTGTTTCAACTTTCCCAGCTTCAATAACCTGTCCGCCGGTTTCAGGCGGGTAGGGGAGTTCCTCAGTTCGGGTTCAGCAGGAGGCGAATAACGGTCTGTCCGCGCGGCCTCGCGGTCTCGGCAGACTCCGTGGTATTCGGCGGATTGCAGCATAGCTTGGGCGAGCTCAGCGGTCTCGGCGGTCTCGGCGACCTCGCGGTCTCGGCGGACTGGAGTGCTGTCCGCCCGGCTTGTGTTTTGGTTCTTCCTGTTTTCAGCTGTAATACTAGCGAAATCATGTCTCGCTATGTATGCCTCGGATTGTAAAGAAGTGAATGCATAATAAGACCTTCTTGTGCTTCCATTGTGTTGTTGGGTGCAACCTCTAGTCCTTGGGTTTTCCGCAGGTTCAGCGTGCGAACTGGGTAGTTCCGAAGATATTAATTTGGTGTTTGGGCTATCTTGCTGACCACGTTGAGAAAATTTAAGAATGACCACACCCGGAGTCCACGATCCACTCTCCTTTGAAGTCCTCAACAGACAAGGCCCGGACACAAGTGCCCGTCATAAAAGCTCCGCCCCATTCTTCTTCTTCACTTCTCGAGCAAGCTTCCTCCTTTCCCGCAGCATGCCCAGGCTGCAGTTTGACCTTGAAGTCCCGCTTGAAGTGCCCTCGCTGATGACACCGGTAGCACTTCAAGTTCTTCTTCCAGTCCTTAGGAGCATTGCTCCTCTCCGTCTGATATGAAGTTGAAGTCTCCTTCTCACCAGCGGCCTGCACCTTCTTCTTCTTCTTCCCTTCCCATCCTTTCTTCTTGCCTGAGAAGAGAGCTTCGCTGCCTTCCTGATTCAGGTTCACTCCAGCCATCTGCCTTGCCAAGCTCTCCTGCGATGCAAGCAGATTCTCCAGCTGCAGCAAAAACGGCTGAGTAGCCCACTCTTGAACAGATGTGACAAAGGCCACATACTCCTTCCGCAAGCCGCGGATAATGTGCCTTTTCATCTTAGCCTTAGAGATAGGCTCATCAGGATCCAGTGCTGACAGCTCAGCACACAAGCTCTTCATCTTTAATAAGTACCTGGAAATGGAAAGGTCTCCCTGAGTTTCCCTGGCCAACTCATTCTCCAGGAACTGAAGCCGCGCCACATTCTTCCTATTGAACAACTCATCAATGGTTGTCCAAATATCAGCAGCTGACTCACATCCAACAATGTGATCAAACAGCTCTGGAGACACGGCCCTCTTTAGAATGAACTTCGCCTTAACATTTGTTCTTCTCCAGAGCCTAACCTGCTCAGCAGTACCGAACGCAGCAGTCACTTCCTGTCTGTCGTCACCACCGACGACTTCCCACAGCTCCTCGCCAAGAAGATAACTCTTCATGCACGACTTCCACTTCTTGAAGTTAGTCAGCATTAAGAGTTCAATGCCAAGATCTCTTGCAAAGCTCCCTTCCATTGCAACACCTGTTGGCACCCTTTCAGAAGCTCCGAGCAACAACACAGGTTGAGCACCACTCAATCACTGAGTAACAACACTGGTTGACTTCCGCTCATGCAACTGAACCTCGCTTTGATACCATGTTAAATTTTCTCAACGTGGTCAGCAAGATAGCCCAAACGCCAAATTAATATCTTCGGAACTACCCAGTTCTCATGTTGAACCAGCGGAAACCAAGGAACAAAGGTTAATCCCAACAAACAACGGAAGCACAAGCAGATCTTTTATACATTCACTTATTTACAACACGAGGTATACATAGCGAGATATGATTTCGCTAGTATAACAGCTGTAAATAGAAAGCACCAAAAACCAAGCTGGGCGGACAGCACCGGAGTCCGCCGAGACCGCCGAGGTCGCCGAGTCCGCTGAGATCGCCCGAACTTAGCTACAATCCGCCGAATAGCCACGGAGTCTGCCGAAGCCGCGAGGCCGCGCGGACACACCGTTATTTGTCTCCTACTGAGGCTGAAATGAGGAACACCCCCAACCCCGCCTGAAGCCGGCGGACAGGTTATTGAAGCTGGCAAAGATGAAACAGAGCTGACAAGCCGCAGAGTGACCTCCTGCTGAATCCGCAGAGACCGCACACGTCCAAGTACTTGACCGAAGTCACAGCCAAACTCCTGGCTCCTTGAAGCTACCCGCGCGACCTGCACACAGCAAACGTCAGCACTGAAACAATCCGCGCGGACAGACAAACTGAGACCGCAGCTCCTTGCCCAACCCAACTTACTGTTCACTCAAGTTACTGTAGACCTGCCAGGGGGGTCCTATTTATAGGCGAGGTGAGGAGTGTGGTCACCGCCCTAGAGATAGAGACACCGCCCCAGCCCACGTGATAGCAAAACACCATCCGTAGAGTCCGCAAGGACTTAGCCGGATACCAAGGAAAACTGCCAGGAGCAAGGAAACATTGGCGAACCCTCTCCAGTCCGCCCAAGCTATGCAGACAAGGCATCAGCCCGCAAAGCTCCAACTACTGCAGGACAGCAATCCCCCTTCAATGGCAGTCCGCCCAAACCCGAGGCAGTCCGCAAGAATCACACCTCAATCCGCCAGAAGTCCACGACCACAGGCAGATAGCAACAGTCCGCCCGGTCACAGCGGACTTGGCGGATACCGCGGACACCATGGTCTTGGCACAGAGTGTGACCAAGTCCAAACCATCAAAGGCCAATGCGAGCATGGCGGACACAAACACCCGTCCTCCAAACACCTTAGCACAGACCGCCAGCAGTCCGCAAGCTCCTCGCACTCCTATCCAACGCAACAACCATCCCCGGACTCCAAAACCAGTCCGCCAACGACCTCCACAGCAAAGCACCTGCTGTACCACCAGAGCTCGACAGGGCCTCAGCCAAGATCTAAGCTCAGTCCGCAACAACCCACACCGCGGACACATCAGTTCGCAAGCTTCCCGCGGACACGAGCCAAACCGCCAAACAGCACAAGCTTGCACCATGGCCACTGAGCAATGCACCAGTCCGCAAGCCTCCATCCGCTCAGGCCACTCCTTGGTAAAACCACAGCCAACGTTTTATCCGCAGATACCAGGCCGCATAGTCCGCGGACTCCATGCAAACAACCCGCTCAGAAGACAGCCAGCTTCCACTAGACTTTCCACCAGGCCGCACATCACAGTCCGCCCAGTCCTCCTAGTCCGCCAATGCTGTCCACCCAGGCCGCCCGGCCTGTCCCGTCAACCACTTCCACTTCACAAATTTCAACAAACCCAAGCTAAACACGTTTCATTTCATCGTCCTCACTCATGACTACAAATTGCCCAAGTTATGTCAAACTTGATAGAATTTGGATCTCTACTTCACCATAAGCGAACCTCACACGTAACAACATCAATTAAATCCAACAACCTCGCGAATCATATGAACAAGAAAGTAACGAATCAAGCAATCCAAGGGAAAACATGACAAAATGAAATGAACAATAGGTAAGCATATAGATTGGGAAATTCTTGAAAGACAAGGTTATTTATGCTTATGAGTCCTAAACAAGAGTAGAGTAACAAGGCTGACCAATTTAGACAAAGGTGAGGTGCAAAACAAGAAGAACAAGCTAAAAAAATTGAATGGGGAAAACTAGCTAAACTTGCACAATCAAAAACAACAAGAAAACAAGATTGGCAAGGGTGAAGAACACCGCTTGCCTAAACCGAGATGACACCGCGATGGCTGCTCCTCTTTTTCTCCTTTCCTTTCCTTAGCTTTTCTCCCTTGCTTTCACTTTGAAAATGAAGAAGAAGGTGAAATGAGGAGGAGGAATCTCTTTTTCGACCTTATTTCCTCCAGAACAGAGCTGGACCATTTGATCCAGAATCAGAAAAATGAACGGCACAAAAAAACTGAAAAAGTCGATTTTCGGCCCTGTCACGCCCTGTGATACGCCCGTGTCACAGGGCGTGTACCTTAAGCGGCGCAGAATCCGACAATTTCCAGTTTATCCACAAGGTACACGGCCGGGTACACGCCCGTGATGGGTCAGCCACGCCCGTGACCTAGGGCGTGTAACCCGTGTCTCGACATCTCGTCGACCAAAAGTGTCGACACTTCGACAAAGCTGGACACGCCCTATGACATGCCCGTGTCACAGGCCATGTCCCCTCTCTCGACACCCGACACTCGACACTCGACACTCGACACTCGACACTCGACATAACGGGACACGGCCCGTGACATGCCCGTGTCACGGGGCGTGTACCCCATTCATCGAGCTCAACTCGACGTACGAAAAATTCGTCGAGTAAGGGAGGTCACGCCCCAGGTCACGCCCTGGGCCACACCCTGACACGCCCATGTCGGGGGGCGTATTCCTCCCGCAACTTCGTCGAACGAAGTTCGACGACCACAAAGCCAAACTGCATCCCGAGCTAGACACGCCCGGGGACACGCCCGTGTCCCAGGCCGTGTCACTCAAAAAAAATGACCATTTTTCACCGTTTTGAAAAGTGTTTCTGTTTCGTCCTAGACCATTTCTTCCTTAAGAACTTTTTACCCCTTTTTGTTTTCTGTACACATCTTCCATACAATCAACCCGTTTTGAGCCATATTACCCGGGCTCGAAAAAGTGCATGCATTCCCTAAGAGGCCTCACCGAGTCCCCAAAATTGGACTCTGGCTTGCTGGGGAATCATGCAACTAGGCTACCAAAACAGCCACTCGAAAGCCCGCGTAAAAACCATGCACGAACAACGGCCAAAGCCAACGTAACGCCCATCAAGCGTATGCAATCATTCGACGAAAAAAATACGGGGCGTTACAGTCACTCCCCCTAACAAAAAGTTTCGCCTCGAAACTTTTCAATCATTCTTATATAAATAAAAAACAAAAACACCAATTCACATACCAGCTTATTTACGGGAACAAATGAGGGTGAGCCGCCCTCATCGTTGACTCGAGCTCCCACATAGTGCTTTCTATATTCTGATTTTTCCATAACACCTTGACCATAGGAATCTTCTTTTTTCGCAACACGCACTCTTGGGAGTCCAAAATACGGATGGGCATCTCCACATAAGAAAGGTTCGGCGCCAACTGCGGCACAACTTCAAAAACTTGTTTATCATTTCGCACACACTTGCGAAGTTGGCTGACATGAAACACGTCGTGAACACCAGGAAAGTTCACGGGTAATTCTATTTTGTAAGCGGATGCTCCAACTCGCGCAAGAATCTTGAAGGGACCCACAAATCTTGGGTATAATTTGAGCTCTTTTCCAAACCTTTTAATTCCAACCATTGGGGAGACTTTCAGGAAGACGAAATCCCCCACTGCAAACTCTAACTCCGACCTTCGCCGGTTGGCATACTTTTCATATCGCTCTTGGGCGATCCGGCGCTTCTCCCTAATAAGTCGTACGGCAACTTCCATGTCCTCGAGCGCCTCTGGGCCCAACAAAGGCCGCTCGCCAACCTCAGCCCAAAATAGGGGCATCCGACATCGTCGCCCATATAAAGCTTCGAACGGAGCCATTTGCAAGCTTTCTTGATAGCTGTTATTATATGCGAATTCCATAAGGCGCAAACGTTCATCCCATGCTCCGCCATACTCAAGAATATAGCATCGAATCATATCTTCCATGATTTGGTTGACTCGTTCCGTTTGGCCATTCGTCTGAGGGTGGTAAGCAGTGGAATACCTCAAATCCGTCCCCAAACCCTCTTGTAGTCTCTTCCAGAAACGAGAAGTAAATCGGGAATCCCGGTCTGAAATGATATTGGCTGGAACACCATGCAGTCGGATGATCTCGTTCAAATATAGCTCCGCTATTGTCTTCATCGGGTAGTTGACCTTAAATGGTATGAAGTGAGCACACTTGGTCAACCTATCTACGATCACCCATACGGATTCATGTCCTCGTGGAGATCTTGGTAAGCCTGTAATAAAATCCATTGAAATGCTTTCCCATTTCCATGTTGGAATCTCCAATGGCGTCAACTTGACACCAGGCCTCCCATGATCAGCTTTCACCCGCTTGCAGGTATGACATTCAGATACAAATTGCGCTATATCTCTTTTCATTCCATACCACCAGACAATTTGTTTCAAATCACGATACATTTTAGTTGAGCCTGGATGGTAGGCCATACTAGAGCCATGTGCTTCCCTACACACCATATTGCGAATGTCTCCAACTGCGGGGATACAAAATCGATCGCGATATTTTAACGTGCCTACGCCATCAATAGCAAAATCTGGTAATTCACCTTTTTCAGTCCGAAGAAATAAATGTAAAAGATCAGGATCCTCCTTTTGATGTTGTCTTGCAAGCACCATCCATGAAGGTTCTTCTACTGCTGAATGACTTTGCGGTTCATATCTTCCTACGGAAATATCCATCAATAGAAATTCCTCCACTAGACGGTCGGATGAAAGATTAAATAATTTACCTGTCTTCCGACTCAAAGCATCAGCCACAACATTAGCTCTTCCGGGATGATACTGAATCTCCACATCATAATCAGCTACATATTCAAGCCATCGCCGTTGGCGCAGATTAAGTTCCTTTTGCGTGAAGACGTACTTCAAACTTTTATTATCCGTAAAGATTTTACACTGCGCGTCGTAAAGTAAGTGTCTCCACAACTTCAATGCAAATATTACCGCTGCGAACTCCAAATCATGCGTCGGGTAGTTCTTTTCATGAATTTTCAACTACCGAGACCCATACACAATTACTTTTTGGTCTTGTATTAATATACATCCGAGTCCAACGTGCG
Organism: Platanthera guangdongensis; assembly: GCA_039583875.1. Taxonomy (NCBI): domain Eukaryota; kingdom Viridiplantae; phylum Streptophyta; class Magnoliopsida; order Asparagales; family Orchidaceae; genus Platanthera; species Platanthera guangdongensis. Next base: position 91,538,405 of record CM077149.1, read on the forward strand.
ATGCATCCACAAAAACCTCATAATCTATCCCCTCCGTCGGCAAGATCAACACAGGAGCGGTACATAACCTGTTCTTGAGTTCAAGGAATGATGCCTCACACGTGTCATTCCAATCAAACGCCATATTCTTCTGGGTTAAGCGAGTCAAAGGTGCGGCCAACGTAGCAAAACCTTCTACAAATCTGCGATAATAGCCTGCCAATCCCAAGAAGCTCCGAATCTCCTTGGGTGTCTCTGGTCTCCTCCACTCCATGACTGCAGCAATCTTTTCGGGATCCACTGAAATTCCATGTTGATTAATAACATGACCCAGGAATGCAACCTGAGGTAACCAAAACTCACATTTGCTTAACTTGGCAAACAACTTTTGGTCTCGCAAAGTGGCCAATACCAATCGCAGATGTTGTTCATGCTCCTCAGCACTGCGGGAGTAGACAAGAACGTCGTCAATAAAAACCACCACAAACCTATCCAAGTAGTCCTTGAACACCCAGTTCATCATATCCATAAAGGCTGATGGTGCGTTGGTCAAACCAAACGACATCACAAGAAATTCAAAATGGCCATGTCTTGATCGAAATGCAGTCCGCGGAATATCAAACTCCCGAACCTTTAGCTGATGATAGCCCGAGCGGAGATCAATCTTCGAAAATACTGAACTGCCACGTAGTTGATCACACAATTCATCAATTCTTGGCAGGGGTTACTTGTTTTTAATCGTCACCTCGTTCAATTCCCTGTAATCGATGCAAAGCCGCATCGACCCATCTTTCTTCTTCACAAATAACACCGGTGCACCCCAAGGTGATGAACTTGGCCTGATAAACCCCTTTGCCAATAAGTCATCCTGATGTGTACGCAACTCTGCTAGCTCACGCGGGGCCATTCTGTACAGCACTTTCGCAATAGGCCGCGTACCCGGCTCCAAATCAATGACAAACTCGACATCACGATCAGGGGGAAGACCAGGAAGATCAGTAGGAAAAACATCTGGAAATTCATGCACAACAGGAATCTCCTCCAAACGCGGCAAAACAGCACTAATCCCCACAACTGAGACTAGACAAGCAAAATAGTCGGAAACCAACAACGTCCGAACACATACCGCCGAAATCCCTGGAGAATCCTGGCAAGCATCACCATAAACACTTCCCGGCTGACCATTGTCCTTGATAAAATCCAAGCGCTTTCCTTTGCACTGGATGACGGCGTCATAGCGGGATAACCAGTCCATGCCCAAGATAACGTCAAAATCTTCCAAATCGAGCAGCTTGAAATCATCCTTTGCTAAGAAATCCCCCAACAAAATGGGACAATTAAGAAGACCCCAGTCTGCAACCACGGAAGCACCGGAATGAAACCTCACAAAAAAGGCATTCCCCACTCGATCTGGTGTCAAATGATACCGATCTAGAAAGGTTCGAGCCACAAATGAATGAGTCATGCCAGAATCGAAGAGAACACGCGCCCAACGGTTCTTTACCTTAAAGTTTCCTATAAGGGTACATATGTAGCTAAGAACTGCGTGTAAGAGTCATAAACAAAACGTGAACCAGAAGAAGGAAGTGAACCTGAGATAACCTGTGGTGACATCTGAGCTTCCTCTGAAAAGATCACATTTAAATTCCCCTTTCCTTTGTTCAAACGCAGAGGCGGAGGCAAAGCCTGGAGTGGCATTGGCTGCAGCACGGGCTGGTTTTGTGGGCACCTTACCTTGAGATGTCCCTGTTTGCCACACTGAAAGCACACCTTGTCTTTGACGCAGCAGCAGCCCACATCATGACCTCTTCCCCCATAACTTGTACACTCCAAGCCTCTGGTTGGCGCACCCTGAATGGCGTGCACCTGCTCCTTCTTCTGCATTCCCAACCGCTTGAAACATTTCTCAATTGGGTGGCCTGACCGGCCACAAAAGCTACATGTCTCCTTACTCTTCTTTCTCCCAGCTTCTTGGGAGTTTTTCCCTTCCACGAGCTTTCTTTTGTCCCGCCTCATCAACTGCCCTCTTTGTTTTGCATTGTCTATCGCTTCAACCTTCAAAGCAGCCTCAACCACACTAGTATAACTCGTCGCTCCATAAGCACTTGCGAACTGCTGAACGTCGCTACGGAGCCCGCCAATAAATCTCTTCACTCGGTCAGCTTCCGTAGTCACCAATCCCAGAGCGAACCGACTTAGCTTACTAAACTCAATTTCATACTTACTAACTGTGAGTTTCCTCTGCTTCAGGTACAAGAAGTCATTCATTAGGCGGTCCCTTTCCACTGACGGCACAAACTTGCGCCGTAACATTTCTTTAAAGGCTTCCCACGAACATCCCGCCACTAGACTTTCCTTTTCGCGCAACCACCAACTTTTAGCCAACCCTTTTAGTTGATAGACGGCAAGCATCACCTTCTGGTCCTCGATAATGCCAGAATATACAAACATCTTTTCCAACGTGATCACCCAATCATCCAAGATCACAAAGTCCGCTTTTCCATCATATGTAGGTGGTCCAAGTCGCTGAAACTGCGAGATAAAAGTCATCGCAGGAGGAACCACAACTGGGGGTATCAATGCCACGGAAGGAGTAGAAATAGTGGGGACTCTGACAGTCTCTTGCACTCTTAGTGCCAGCCCAGACATCGTTGATGACATAGCTTGGAGCTGGGACTGCACTTCCTGCACCTGCCTCGTCAAAGCCTCATTACTTTGGCGTAGAGTATCCATCAGAGCATTATTCTACGCGCCCGAAGACTCGCCCTCAGATTGGGGAGTCTGCCTTGTCACTGGACGCTTCGACATCCTATAAACCATTTCACTCGATATCAAACTCAAACCCAACAATCAACACATAACCACTATGTACAGACAATACATATATCACTATGAACATCAACTGCTAACTTGCTCTGGGAGTTTGAGAATAATGTTATGCCTCGCCTGTGATGACTCACCATCATCCCACTAACTTGTGCCTAAACCATGAATGCATGAATTTCTTTGACCCAAAACCATGTGTGTACAGGTGTCATCATGTAGATCTTTAGCTTGGCACGTTGTGCTCATGCAATATTATGTTATGCATGTTGTGCTATGCATTCTAGAAAAGACCTTAATGCATGCCATTAGCGGTCATACGCATCACAATGCTATGCATCCCATACTACATAGCATTGCATGCAACGAATAAAAGAAAACGTGCTAGTCGCATCCATGTGGTAAGGTTATGCATCCCATACTACACAACCTGCACATGTTGCCCCTATGGTGGATTCATATACAACCACATATTATGCATCTCATACTACATAATATGCCTCGTATACTTCTGTTCATGCCATGAGTGTAGTGTTCGTGCTTCAGCCAAGACGTACTGGTGGCACCTCGGTGTATGTATGATATGATTCTTACTATGATGACAAAAAGTCAAGTTTGCCCGACCAATTGTCGAGCAAACCTCCCTCTGATACCAACTGTCACAACCCGCATTTCCTCAACGAGTACATTGTATCAAAGTAAGGGGAACTACGTGTTATGATGCCACGTCATGCAGTGGATAGCTGCACACGCTCAGGCAAACCCTCGATGCTACTTTAGTAGTTGAAAACCATCAGTTGTATGCAAGAAAACCGTTTAGTTTGATGGATGTATCCCTCGGCCTTAGGGATCAAAACGTGTATTTGTACGCGGCGGAAATTACTTTAGTTTACCTATGACGACCTCCTACATGCATGTTGAATTCTGTGAAGTGAAAGTGGGTGAATGGAAGGCTTGGGAAACCTATCCGCGCGGACTACGCGGACTGGGTTGGCGGACTGCTAGGTCGGCAGGGATGTTGCAGGCGGTTTGCTCTGTGGCGGCCTGGGCGGTCTGTTCGCGCGGACTACGCAGACAGCAGCGGCGGTCTGACAGGCCAGTGTATGCTCAGCAGGCGGTTGACTCCCAGGAAGTAACCGGGCGGATAGGAATGTTATCCGCGGAGTCCGGCATGAAGCGGACTGAAGAACTGGAGCTCGGCAGACCGGTTTGGCAGTTGCCTTGGTCTTGCTCTAGTGAAGCGGCAAGTGGAAGCTGCGGAGACCGCCGGTCAGCGCGGACAAAAACTGGAGGTCGCCCGGTATGGCGGGCTAGATCCAGTGTCCTCCAGTAAGTGCGGACTGGCCCTTGTGGCCAGCGGACTGGACTTGGTGTGATCTGAACCAAGTCCAGGATGGCTCAGTCCGGGGAGATCGCGCAGTGGAGCGCGGGCTGGTTTCTCAGTCCGCCAAGCGTAGTAGAAGTGTTGTTGCCTTGTTTGCTAGCTTGGGGAAATGCGGACTGGAGAATTGCTTGTGCAGGAGCGTGCGGACTGGAGCCGGAGTCCGCTGAGTCCGGTTTAGCCTTGTGATGAGGTTATGGACTCAGGAGTTGCGGACTGGAGTCTGCTGTTAGCGGACTGGATTGGCGTGTCCGCTAAGTCCGGAGGTGCCTTGGCAATGAGGCAATGGACTTGGGATATGCGGATGGAAGTCGGGTGTCCGCTGAGTCCGGCAGGTGCCTTGATGGCGAGTCTGCGGGCTCGGGTTTTGCGGGCTGATGCCTTGTCCGCAGAATGGCGGACACGGCTGTTGTGGAGTCCGGCTGTTGTGGTCCTGGCTTGGTCTCTGGCGGCAAGGCGGGCTGGATATTGGAGTCCGGCCTTGGAGAAGCTGGGGCGGACTGGCTATCTGCACAGGAGCGGCGAACTGGAATGTGTGTCCGCGGGCTGGCGGACACACTTGTTCTAGCTACAGGTTGTGGCGGTGATCCTATCGGCTAGGACGGTGACCATACTCATCGTCGTGCCTATAAATAGGACCCATGTCACATCAGGAAAAAAGAGGAGGAACCTAGAACGAAGTAAGTGAACAGTAATTGAGCTCGCGTAAGTTGCTGCGGTCTGGACTTTGGTGTCCGCGCGGATTAAGAGTTGACCCGGTTGTGCTGTGCAAGTTGTGCGGATAGCGCTGGAAAGTCAGGACTTGGCTCTGATCGCGGTCAGGGACAGTGCGGACTCTGCGGTTAAGCAACAGGCGGTAAACAGCAGGTCGCGGATAGCGACCAGGCGGTCTTCTCTTTGGCAACTTGGTTCGGGGTTCAGGAAGTCGCCTGCTTCAGGCAGACTGTTCCATTCGGTGACTCAGCTTGTGCGGTCTGGCGGCGTGCAGATCGGCGGTGAAGAGCTAAGCATTGGAATAAGGGTGAGTCCGCGCGGATTGGGTTGCAGTCTAGCGACGTGGCGGACTGAGCGGACTTCACAGCAGTAGGTCGGCGGCTTGTTGATTGAGTCCGCACGGCTTGTTTTTTGTTCTTGTCTTTATAACTGCCTCTGCTCTCCCGGTGTTGGGTTTTGGTGAAGCATGTATCGCCATGTATGTCTCGCCTTGTAAAGAAGTTTGCTCTTGATCAATAAAGAAGCTTGTGCTGCATATGTTGCTGGTTGTTACTGCTTTGTTGAGATAACCCCTGCTAACTCCACGATTCGGGAAAACTTTCAACATTATAAGTGGGTGTATTCTCCTTCGGTTTGTTGAGTTGTCAACAGGGTATCCAAGGGGGCGTCTGCGGTTTGTTGAATTTTAACATGGTATCAGAGCCAGGTTGTTGGAGTGGTCAAGCAGTGCTCAATGGAAGTAGTTGCTCTTCTGTAGAGGAAACCAGTGGTAGAACCATGGCAGTGGAGGATGCAAGTGGTCTTGGAATTGATCTTCTTACAGAGACGAACTGTGAACGGTGGAAGTCCTGTATGAAGAGCTTTCTTCTTGGCGAGGACCTTCGGGAGGTTGTATGCGGAGCAGGAAGACAAGAGGATACTGCTGGCAATGCTGAGGCGATGAGAGCTTGGAAGGAGGCAAATGCGAAAGCGGAGTCTATTCTCAAGCAGGTGATCTCATCGGAGCTCTTGGACCAGATCAGTGGATGTCGGTCAGCTGCGGAGGTTTGGACTTCCCTTGATGGGTTGTTCAGGAAGAAGGTGAAGGTTGCTGCTGAAGATGGTCCCTCTACTTCATATTAGGAAGAAAGGAGTGTTTCTCCTAGGCGTGATAGGAAGAGGAAGGAAGGACCAAGGTGCTATAAATGCAAGCAGCAAGGTCATCTTCGGAAGGAGTGCAAGGTTACCTTGCTCTCGGCGAACGTTGCTCAGGTAGGGAGGAAGGAGAAGAACGTAGTTGGGATATCAACTAGTTCTGGAGCTGATCGGATGAATGCCAGTGATAGTGCTGCTATCTGGCATGAAAGACTGGGGCATGTAGGGATGGACAAGCTGAAAGCAATGGCGGAAAGAAGACTCGTAAGAGGCTTGCCTAGGATGTCATCCTATGGCGATGGTCGGGGGTGTGCGGGATGTCAGGAAAGTGGAGCCTATCGCTTCATGGTTGACAAAGCACAATCCAGATGTAATGCACCATTAGCGGTTGTCCATTGTGCTCTGGTGGGACCGACCGTCACGACCAGTCTTGGAGGCAGCAGGTTCATGCTGATATTGGTTGATGACTATTCTGGGTATACTTGGGTATACTTTATGAAGAAGAAGTCCAACATGGTACGCTTGTTTGTGGAGTTCAAGAAGCTTGTGGAAGGCCAGCTTGGCCGGAGGATCAAGGTGTTGAGGACAAGTATCGGTGGTGAGTTTGGCTCAACCGAGTTCTCACGCTTTTGCAGGAAGCAAGGGATCCGGATGGAGCTTTCTTGTGGACATACTTCACAACAGGGTAGTATTGCAGCTCGGATGATCCGTTGGTTAACGGAGACCTGCAAGTGTTGGCTTCAGAGTAAAGGCGTTCTGAAGGCTCTTTGGGCGGAAGGAATAGCCTGTGCTGCTCATGTCATCAACCGGATGCCTCTTAGTCCGATCATAATGAAGACTCCTTATGAGCTGATGTTCGGAGTGAAGCCCTCAGTGAAGCACCTTCGGGTGTTTGGATCTACCTGCTATATACACTCTCCGGGTGCTCTCAAGACAAAGCTAGTCTTTGTTGGGTATGATGAGCAGAGAAGAAGATGGAGGTGTATGGATCCTGCGACGAAGAAACTCATAGTGTCGAGAGACATTGTTTTTGATGAGTTGACGCCGTATTGGGGTAGCTCTTATGTGGAGCTAGAGATAAGCAGGTCAGATGGTGGGTTGAAGGAGGTTGCTGCTAAGGAAGTGGAGTTGCCTGAGTCACCAGGTGCTCCAGGTTGTTCTAGCTCCGGGGCAAAGGCGTCAGAGTCGGGAAGAAGGGGGAGCGATGCTCCAGGATCTTCTGGCTCGAAGGCGGAGGCTTCCGGTTCAGGAAGCAAGGGGAGCGATGTTCCAGGCAGTTCTTGTTCAAGAGGGGAGTCTTCTGGTTCAGGTAGCAGGGGGAGCATTGCTCCAGATGCTTTTGGTTCCAGTAAGGAGGCGTCTTGTTCAGGGAGCAAAGGGAGCATTGTTCCGGGTTTGCCCGGGAACGGAGCTGGTTCAATAGCAGCGGAGGTGGTTAGCCATGATCAGGTTCTTCGGAGATCGAAGAGGATCAGTAAGCCACCAGCTCGATATTATGAAGGGAACACGGCGGACTTGGTCCCGTGTTTCCTTGTTAGCCCTCAGGTCGAGCAAGGTACTTCTGGCTGTGATGACCCCACTAGAATCAAGGAGGTGGTTGACACCAAGTCTGAAGAGGTGACTTCTCTTAGAGGCAACGAGGCTTGGACTTCAGTGTCCAAGGAAGTTGGTGATACTCCTGTGATGCAAGAGTGGAGGTTGAAGCTGAAGAAGGCAGAGGGAAGCATGACTCCTTTTTGGAGATGCTGGAGGGATCCCTCATGGTCCATGATATGCGGGGCGAGGACTATGTCTTGGACATCTCTTCGTAGATGCTATCGGAAGGACCAGGTGCAAGGTTACGGGAGCTGCTGGAGTTATTCACCACTTCTCACTTCAAGGGGGAGTGTTGAATTCTGTGAAGTGAAAGTGGGTGAATGGAAGGCTTGGGAAACCTATCCGCGCGGACTACGCGGACTGGGTTGGCGGACTGCTAGGTCGGCAGGGATGTTGCAGGCGGTTTGCTCTGTGGTGACCTGGGCGGTCTGTTTGCGCGGACTACGCGGATAGCAGCGGCGGTCTGACAGGCCAGTGTATGCTCAGCAGGCGGTTGACTCCCAGGAAGTAACCGGGCGGATAGGAATGTTATCCGCGGAGTCCGGCATGAAGCGGACTGAAGAACTGGAGCTCGGCAGACCGGTTTGGCAGTTGCCTTGGTCTTGCTCTAGTGAAGCGGCAAGTGGAAGCCGCGGAGACCGCCGGTCAGCGCGGGCAGAAACTGGAGGTCGCCCGGTATGGCGGGCTAGATCCAGTGTCCGCCAGTAAGTGCGGACTGGCCCTTGTGGCCAGTGGACTGGACTTGGTGTGATCTGAACCAAGTCCAGGATGGCTCAGTCCGGGGAGATCGCGCAGTGGAGCGCGGGCTGGTTTCTCAGTCCGCCAAGCGTAGTAGAAGTGTTGTTGCCTTGTTTGCTAGCTTGGGGAAATGCGGACTGGAGAATTGCTTGTGCAGGAGCGTGCGGACTGGAGCCGGAGTCCGCTGAGTCTGATTTAGCCTTGTGACAAGGTTATGGACTCAGGAGTTGCGGACTGGAGTCTGCTGTTAGCGGACTGGATTTGCGTGTCCGCTAAGTCCGGAGGTGCCTTGGCAATGAGGCAATGGACTTGGGATATGCGGACGGAAGCCGGGTGTCCGCTGAGTCCGGCAGGTGCCTTGATGGCGAGTCTGCGGGCTCGGGTTTTGCGGGCTGATGCCTTGTCCGCAGAATGGCGGACACGGCTGTTGTGGAGTCCGGCTGTTGTGGTCTTGGCTTGGTCTCTGGTGGCAAGGCGGGCTGGATATTGGAGTCTGGCCTTGGAGAAGCTGGGGCGGACTGGCTATCTGTACAGGAGCGGCGAACTGGAATGTGTGTCCGCGGGCTGGCGGACACACTTGTTCTAGCTGCGGGTTGTGGCGGTGATCCTATCGGCTAGGGCGGTGACCATACTCATCGTCGTGCCTATAAATAGGACCCATATCACATCAGGAAAAAAGAGGAGGAACCTAGACCGAAGTAAGTGAACAGTAATTGAGCTCGCGTAAGTTGCTGCGGTCTGGACTTTGGTGTCCGCGCGGATTGAGAGTTGACCCGGTTGTGCTGTGCAGGTTGTGCGGATAGCGCTGGAAAGTCAGGACTTGGCTCTGATTGCGGTCAGGGACAGTGCGGACTCTGCGGTTAAGCAACAGGCGGTAAACAGCAGGTCGCGGATAGCGACCATGCAGTCTTCTCTTTGGCGACTTGGTTCGGGGTTCAGGAAGTCGCCTGCTTCAGGCGGACTATTCCATTCGGTGACGCAGCTTGTGCGGTCTGGCGGCGTGCAGATCGGCGGTGAAGAGCTAAGCATTGGAATAAGGGTGAGTCCGCGCGGCTTGGGTTGCGGTCTGGCGACCTGGCGGACTGAGCGGACTTCACAGCAGTAGGTCGGCGGCTTGTTGATTGAGTCCGCGCGGCTTGTTTTTTGTTCTTGTCTTTGTAACTGTCTCTGCTCTCCCGGTGTTGGGTTTTGGTGAAGCATGTCTCGCCATGTATGTCTCGCCTTGTAAAGAAGTTTGCTCTTGATCAATAAAGAAGCTTGTGCTGCATGTGTTGCTGGTTGTTACTGCTTTGTTGAGATAACCCCTGCTAACTCCACGATCCGGGAAAACTTTCAACATTATAAGTGGGCATATTATCCTTCGGTTTGTTGAGTTGTCAACAGGGTATCCAAGGGGGCGTCTGCGGTTTGTTGAATTTTAATAATGCATTCTAGATGTATAAGAATATAAGAAATCATCCTTTTTACGTTTGGAAAATATGTGATTAGTTGACCAAAACATGTTATGAATACTATACAATAGTAGGTTTTGTTTAGCTTAAAATACCGAATGCAACCTAGCATAAAACAGTCCCAAGAGCAAGTAGAGATCATCCCAATGATTCATAATAGCAAGTAAAGAAAACCACCAATGGGCGCCAACAAGCTGAAATGAACCCATCGGGGCGTGTGTATGTCTGTACAACAAAGTAAAGAACTACCTCGCTAAGTAAGCTCGGCTAGCTACAAAGAGACTCTATCCAAGCACTAGCCGCTCAACTGGCTACAACCTGCACCTGAGGCATTCAAGAAAGAACACCTCAGTAATCATCAAAGCTACAAAATAGAGCATGAAGTTCATAAAATATAACGAAGGGGCTTACCAACCCCGTATAAATTTCATGTAAACGAGTGAAAAGAACACGGTGAAAAATAAGTGTTAAACACTGCCAACCCAACATGAAACGCTTCAAATGCATGAAATTCTCATCAAGTCCTGCTCAACCCGCAGGAGCATACACATGCCCATTCCATCGTCTTTAGAACAAGAAACAACTATACTAGTGAAACATAAGTAGCGGTTAAGTTCGATTCCGCAAGTGTCTTTCGTGGAGGCCCTAAAGTGGGCCGCACCAATAACAGCCAGCCCAAATCGGGGCCAAAACGGTGTTTTACACCACAAAACCAAACCCGGTGGCCACCAAGGCTGAAACCACACCACCCCTTACCGAATCCTCACACAAATGCTCCTGCCATGGTTCACAATTCGCCTCGCAAAACTCACCGTAAGCGAACCCAAGCTAAACACCATAAGCAAAACTCACCATAACCCAAGCTAAACACGTTTCATTTCATCGTCCTCACTCATGACTACAAATTGCCCAAGTTATGTCAAACTTGATAGAATTTGGATCCCTACTTCACCATAAGCGAACCTCACACATAACAACATCAATTAAATCCAACAGGCTCGCGAATCATATGAACAAGAAAGTAACGAATCGAGCAATCCAAGGGAAAACATGGCAAAATGAAATGAACAATAGGTAAGCATATAGATTGGGAAATTCTTGAAAGACAAGATTATTTATGCTTATGAGTCCTAAACAAGAGTAGAGTAACAAGGCTAACCAATTTAGACAAAGGTGAGGTGCAAAACAAGAAGAACAAGCTAAGAAAATTGAATGGGGAAAACTAGCTAAACTTGCACAATCAAAAACAACAAGAAAACAAGATTGGCAAGGGTGAAGAACACCGCTTGCCTGAACCGAGATGACACCGCGATGGCTGCTCCTCTTTTTCTCCTTCCCTTTCCTTAGCTTTTCTCCCTTGCTTTCACTTTGAGAATGAAGAAGAAGGTGAAATGAGGAGGAGGAATCTCTTTTTCGGCCTTATTTCCTCCAGAACAGAGCTGGACCATTTGATCCAAAATCAGAAAAACGAACGGCACAAAAAAACTGAAAAAGTCGATTTTCGGCCCTGTCACGCCCTGTGACACGCCCGTGTCACAGGGCGTGTACCTTAAGCGGCGCAGAATCCGACAATTTCCAGTTTATCCACAAGGTACACGACTGGGTACACGCCCGTGACGGGTCGGTCACGCCCGTGACCTAGGGCGTGTAACCCGTGTCTCGACATCTCGTCGACCAAAAGTGTCGACACTTCAACAAAGCTGGACACGCCATGTGACACGCCCGTGTCACAGGCCGTGTCCCCTCTCTTGACACCCGACACTCGACACTCGACACTCGACACTCGAACTCGACACTCGGCACTCAACATAATGGGACACGGCCCGTGACACGCCCGTGTCACGGGGCATGTACCCCATTCGTCGAGCTCAACTCGATGCACGAAAAATTCATCGAGTCAAGGAGGTCACGCCCCAGGTCACGCCCTGGGCCACACCCCGACATGCCCGTGTCGGGGGGCGTGTTCCTCCCGCAACTTCGTCGAACGAAGTTCGACGACCACAAAGCCAAACCGCATCCCGAGCTAGACACGCCCTGGGACACGCCCGTGTCCCAGGCCGTGTCACTCAAAAAATGACCATTTTTCACTGTTTTGAAAAGTGTTTCTGTTTCGTCCTAGACCATTTCTTCCTTAAGAACTTTTTACCCCTTTTGTTTTCTGTACACATCTTCCATACAATCAACCCGTTTTGAGCCATATTACCCGGGCTCGAAAAAGTGCAAGCATTCCCTAAGAGGCCTCACTGAGTCGCCAAAATTGGACTCCGGCTTGCTGGGGAATCGTGCAACTAGGCTACCAAAACAGCCACTCAAAAGCCCGCGTAAAAACCATGCTCGAACAACGGCCAAAGCCAACGTAACGCCCATCAAGCGTATGCAATCATTCGACGAAACAAATACGGGGCGTTACAACCGGGGTGAGGGTCGTGCCCTCACTAAGATTGAGGAACTCCGTCAGGATTTTACGGAGCAGTTGACGGCTATTAGGGAGGCACTTCACGGACTGGAATTACCATAAGGGGCACCCCGTAATTAACCCGCTCACCAACAAGTGGGAGAAAATCACAATCCTTACCCCCATCCTCCTAATGAGGATGCTCCTCGAGCACCGTACAAGTTAGATCTTACTCGGGCCGTCTGAGTCAAGCCACCATCCTATGATGGATTGGGGGATCCCCAAGTCTTCCAGGACTGGGTCATGGAGATCGAATGCTATTTTGAGTGGTATACTCTGAACGATGCGGATAGGGTGCGAGTAGCGAGAATGAAGTTGCTAGGGCGTGCTAAAATATTTTGGCTGAATGAGGTGCGGCATTTGAGAGTCGAGAACGGTGCGTTGCCCATAGGCTGGGATGACATGAAGGCTAGGCTGACATAGCAGTACGTCCCTACGTACCATCGAACACAGATGTTCGATGATTTAACTACCCTTAAGCAAGCGACTAGGTCGGTGTCTGAGTATATGAGTCTGCTGAAGGACATGATGGTTAGGTGTGACGTGAAAGAGATGCCTGAGGTCACCCTCTCCAGGTTCCGTAAGGGACTAAACCCCGACATCCAAGGAAAACTCCTGCATTATGGTCACACCGACTTGCACATCACATTCAACGCTGCCTTAGATATTGAGAAGCACAATGTGCTTAAAGGTAAGTCTTGCTCGTTCTAAAAGGGTAAGTCCATTTTAGGACCGCCTCCCACCTCCAACTATAAGGCTAAGGGAAAGTATCAGACCCCTGACTCGACCTCCATAGTCGTAACGGCTAGGAATAATAGAAACCCCTCGGGTGAGAGAGTCCCAGTGGGTAGGGTCAACAGAACGAATGTCACCTATTACTCTTGCGGAATCCAAGGGCACTATGCTAGTGATTGTCCTACTAAACCCAAACCATTAGCCCTGTTAGATTCCACTGGTGGGTCAGACGACCTTACTTACGAGGCGGGAGAAGAGAGAGAGTCGAACGGAGTGCCTAGTGATATGGAGGATGACTCCCATATGATGGTTATGAGGTGTATTTTGGCGACCCCTCGAGCGTTAAACGATTGGAATAGGATGAACATTTTCACGTTGAATTTTAAGAGTGGTGACAAATGTTGTAGGTTGATCATCGATAGTGGTAGTTGCATGAACGTTATTTCTGAAGCTGCGGTGAGACATATGTCTCTTGCTGCCGAGCCGCACCCTGACCGTTATAAGGTGGCATGGGTAAATCAGTCGTCCCTCCCTGTGACGAAGCGATGCTTGGTACCCCTTACCATCAAAGCTTATTCTGAGTAGATTTGGTGTGACGTCATCCCTATGGATGCTTGTCACGTCTTGCCGTGTCGCCCTTGGTTGTATGATCATGACGTCACCCACTTTGGTCGGGCCAATACTTACGAGTTTAAATTTAATGGCAGAACCATTCTCTTTAAACCCACTCCGCCAAAGGATCCTTCGGCCCCCTCCAAGGATACGGTCGTCCCAGTCGAGAAGAAAATGTTTAGTCTGATAGGGAAGAAAGAATTGAAGCGTACTACCTTTCTAGACGGTGTCCTCTATGCTTTAGTGTGTCTTCAAGTTAAGGAAGATGCAGTAACTTTTGAGAAATTGCCGCGGACGCTGAGAAAACTCTTAGAAGAGTTTGTGGATGTGTACCCGGACGAGATACCGTCTGAGTTACCCCCATTGCGGGATATCCAGCATGCCATTGATTTCATTCCGGGCTCCTCTTTGCCCAACCGCCCACATTATTGGCTAAACCCTTCCGCACACTTAGAGTTACAAACCCAGATTTCGGATTTATTGCAAAAAGTTTTTATCCGTCACAGCATGATCCCGTGTGTCGTACCCGCCTTACTTGCCCCCAAGAAGGATGGCTCTTGGAGGATGTGTGTGGATAGTAGAGCCATTAATAAAATCTATATTAATTACCGATTTCCCATCCCTCGCCTGAGATGATTTATTGGACATGTTAGTCGGTGCCACGATTTTCTCGAAATTGGACCTTAGGAGTGGCTACCATCAGATCCGAATTAGGGAAGGTGGCGAGTGGAAAACCGCATTTAAGTCTAAGGAAGGGCTCTACGAGTGATTAGTTATGCCATTTGGGCTTTCCAATGCGCCGAGCACGTTTTCGAGGATGATGACCCACGTCTTCCAACCCTATATTGGAAAATTCATCGTGGTGTATTTTGACGACATTTTGGTTTTTAGCACCTCCACGATCGATCACGAGTCGCATTTAAAAATCATCTTTACCACGTTGAGATCGGAAAAATTATTCGTGAATATTAAGAAGTGTACCTTCCATGTGTCATCAGTTGAGTTCCTCAGTTATATTATGAGTTCGAAGGGGATCCACGTAGACCCCAAGAAGGTTCAAGCCATTAGAGATTGTCCCGAGCCCGCCAACATTCGGGATGTTAGGAGTTTTCACGGGCTCGCGACATTCTACTAGCGATTTATTAAGGATTTTAGTAGTATTATGGCCCCCATTACCGAGTGCATGAAAAAAGGTGAATTTACATGGACTAACTCGACCTCCACGACGTTCCAATTAATTAAATCGCGCATGTCGGATGACCCCCTTTTGCGGCTACCGGATTTTACCAAAGTCTTCGAGTTGTCATGTGATGCATCTGGAGTGGGAATTGGTGGAGTGTTGAGTCAGGAAGGCCACCCTGTAGGGTATTTCAGTGAGAAACTGGCAGGTCCGAAATTAAATTATTCCAATTATGATCGGAAATTTTACGCGGTCATTAGATGCCTCCAACATTGGCGGCATTATTTACTACCTAAGGAGTTTGTCATCCTATCCGATCATGAAGCGCTAAGGTTTATTAAATCTCAAACTAAGGTTAGTCCTAGGCATGCCAAATGGGTCTCCTATCTTCAGGAGTACACTTTCATTCTCAAACACCTTAAGGGAACTCTCAACCGCGTAGCCGACGCCCTTAGTCGTGTTTCGTTATTACTATCCACGCTAGAAGTTAAGGTGATTGGCTTCGATAGGATTAAGGAGGAATACGTCCACTATCCAGATTTTAAGGATATCTATTTCACCACTCAAGACGACTTGCCTACAACCATTACTTCTTTTTACATTCGTGACTGCTATTTATTTAACCATTCGAAGCTATACATCCACCGTTCCTCCCTACGACACTTCATAGTGTGGGAATTGCATAGCAGCGGGTTAGGTGGACAATTTGGCCGTGACAAGACGATCACGTTAGTCGAAGACAAGTTCTATTGGCCTGGTCTTAAGGCCATGGTTAATAAAATCGTGGGAAGTTGTCGAGCCTGCCAATTGGCTAAAGGGAACAAAACTAATGCGGGGCTTTATACCCCTCTTCCGATTCCTTCAATCCCCTGGGAAGGCGTTAGCATGGACTTCATTCTCGGCCTCCCACTCACATTTAGGCATCACGACTCTATCTTAGTTGTTCTAGATCGTTTCTCCAAAATGGCCTATTTTATTGCATGCAATAAAACCAACCATGCGTCACACGTTGCACAACTATATTTTAAAGAGGTATGAAAGTGTGAGTTAAATCTGATATACTCTAGAGGGGGGGTGAATAAAGTATGGTGCTTGCTAAAAACTTTTACAACTGTTGTTGTATTCTAATGTGAACAGGGAAGCAAATAATAAAAGGTAAATCTAATCAAAGAATGATCACGGAGCAATATAGTCACAAAGCAACCTAGTCACAAATCACAGCCAGAAACAAAAAGAAAAAAAAGCAACCAGAAAACACAATGAGCTATAGTGGTTCCCCAATCAATCTGGGTACATCCACTCTTCTACCACCCTAGGTAGGAATCCACTGCAGGATGAGTTGATCAGGTGTCCTGGGCACCAATGAGCTTTTGATAAGGTACTCAAAAACCAAACCAGATTTTTTGATCAGGTGTCTTGCCACCAATGAGCTTTTGATAAGGTGCTCAAAAACGACACACAAACTTTTGAAGGAAGTTTGAAAAACCCTTTAAAGAGGTGGTGATGAGAGAGTGATGAGTCTTCTTTTCTCAATCACAATGAGAAGACTATGTGGATTCAGTGATGTTGTCAAAGCTCCCCCTGAGATTTGTAGTTGTTCAGGAAGTGAAGCTTTGTAGTAGGGTGATAGGCCTTCAGAAAATTGATCACCGGCAAATGATGATTTCAGCGACAACTGAAATGTGAGGTGTCTGGAGTCTTGAATGATGATGGCCTTGAACACTTGAATCAAAAGAGATCTGAAGATTTCAGTTTGTTGATATCCTTTTGGTGTTGGTGTTCTTGTATGAATCTTGAGAATGAGAATGTTTTGAACTCTCTTTCTTTCTTTGTGTAATTGGTTTTTTAGAGTTGTTGCAGAAATTGTTGTTGCAGAGTGTTTCTTTTTTAACTTCTTGTTCTTCTTCTTATGTCAAGAAAAAAAATCTTGTCTTTTATTCCTTTTTCTCTGAATAGAAATGATCCTTTGTCCAAAATAGCTGATGGCCTGTCATTAAATGACTTCCTTAATTGCAATTGTCTTCTGGAGAAAAGTCCAATAAAACATTCCTTGAAAATCCCTTGAAACTTGCTCCAGAATAAATGAAAACGGTTACAAGATCTCTGAATTAATTGCTGACAATAATTCCACAGCTGTCCAAATTTGAATCTTGAAAATCGTTGAACTCTTCAGAAAAACGTCGAACTGAGCTCCACTATCGTCGAACTGAGCTCAGAGATTTGGACTTAGATAGAAACAGAGATCGTCGATCTGAGCTCAACTATCGTCGAACTGAGCTCAGAGATAGAGAACCAAACTGAAGTCAAGATCGTTGATCTGAGCTCGAAGATCGTCGAATGGAGTTCGACGACTTGTTGAAGTTGAGCTCAGAGATCGTCGAATGGAGTTCGACGATTCGTCGAAGTGAGCTCACCGATCGTCGAATGGAGTTCGACGATTCGTCGTACTGAGCTCGACAAATTGACTTAGTTTCGAAACTAGAAAACCGGGTCTTGAGGGTAGCTTCCAAACCTAACTACTAACCCTTAGACTCAATTCTAATTGACCTTTAGATCTATACAATGAGGTCAAAACACGTTTCCTAAGATACATAGTGATCCTTGCCCAAATCAGTAATAGGGTGTTCCAACAATCTCCCCCTATTTGGGTTAGGATTACTATTTACAGAAATTTGAAAATTATAAACATACAGAACAACAATATAACAACAAAACATTGCAGAAACACATATATTATCTCAGACATATCATAAAACAGCATATATTGTCACCTTACAGAATTACTCCTTTTCCTTGCTCTTTATAAGTTTTATTTCCCAGTTTGGATTAAGAGCTTCCTTCTTAGATCTTCTGTCATCAGCTGCACCTAGAGATGTTTGTTGTTTTGGCCTGGGCACTACAGCTTCAGGATGCAGCTTCATGTAGCTTTCAGAATCAAAGAACTTGCTAGAAGAGTATCTTTCAAGTTCCTTTTTCCTTTGTTCTAACAAAGTAGTAATACTGGAGGTGTCTTTGCCTTGCTCTCTGGCTTTCTTAATTTGATCCAAAGCAGCTAATTCCTTCATCCTAGCTGTCCAGGAAGTTGGATTGTTCTCTGGATCCTCAAAGGGAACTGGAGGCTCAAATCTGTTTGAGGGATTGTCTGGAGGAGTTCTGGATGATACTAACTCTTTAAGCTTGTAATGAAATGGACCTGAAGTAGTATCAGATGGACCTGGTCCTTCCCTTGAGTAAGGATGTTGCCTGGAATAGCCTTTTGAGTAGACTTAAAATTCGCTTTGGTTTCCTCTATAGCTTCCTCTCCTTGACTGATAGCCTCTGGATTGGCTTCCCCTATGTTGAGATCTTCCTTGAGGCTGATAAGGGGTTTGGCTTCTGCCAGAGAGTTGAATAGCAGAGCTTCCACCTGCACCTGCATCAGGTGAGGGAGGAGGTGGAGGAGGATAATGGAACTGAGAGGAACCTTTCTCATACTTTCTCTTCTTTTTCATAGCCTTTAGTTGATTCTTGGAATATTGCATCCAGTGTTCTGTAATGGGCAGTTATGCAATATGTAGTAAGTAATGTCATTTGTGTCTTTGACTTTTGCTGGAGGAAATCTTTTCATTGCCTTGCTTCTTACTTTCCTTTTCCTTGTTATAGTAGCAGAAGAATCATCTGAATCAGTTCAGAACTGATCACTTTCTGAGCTCTGATCATCATATAATGCATCAATCTTTTTCAGATAATCTTTCTATGGTTGTGATTGGGCAGTAGAAACAGTAGTGATAGCACTGGTAATAGAAACAGCAGAAGGAGGAGTAGAAGCAACACTAGCAGAAGAGGTTGTGGTAGCAGTAGTAGATACAACAGTAGATATAGCAGATTCAGATACAACAGTTACAGCAGTTTCAGAAACAATACTTTCAGATACAATAGTTTCAGCATCAGCAATAACAGTAGGCTCAAGGTCAAATGCCTCTGTCTGCATATCCTCAGAAACTAAAACATCATCCACATCAGAACTAACAGAAACATCAACATTTGCAGCAGTAGGGGCAGCATCAGTACTTTTAACAGAGACTGAAGGAGCAGCAGCAACAGAAACAGCAGGGGCAGCAGCAGAAAGGGACATTATAAAAGAATTAATGAGACTGGTGTCACAGCTGGAAAAGGACACAATGGCCTTAAAAAGATCTTCTGATGGCTGGAGTGCATTATGCTCTGGAAGACAGCTGAAATATATATAATCAAAATCTGATAAAAGTGACCTGAGGTCCACTGAGAAAACTGCAACTTGTGGTGTTGAGGCTTGAGCTTGAACTGAGGTAACAGCAGCAGGAGGAGGAAATCTAACCACTTCATGAGGCATCTCCCCCTGCCTAGATTCAGTCAGGACTGGATCAAGGCACCCAGATGAAGGGATTGCCTGAGGAGGAATGAGGGAGGAGAGCCTGGCAGACAGGTCTGCAACTGACTTTAAAAGTGGAGCCAAGGAGGTCTCCAACAAGAGGGATAGCCTGGGAGCTATCAGCTCATAAAGTCTGTCTGCTAAGGCTGGAATATTTACATGCTCAATAGGGATTTGAGCAGAGGTAGGGACTGAAGGTGGAGCAGCTGGAGATGTTGGTGGAGAGCTGGTGGATGGTGGAAATGAAGGTTGAGATAAGGGGATTGTTGAAATGGAAGATAGTGGAATGGAAATAGAAGGTGTGAAGGAAGGTTGTGCAATGATATCTTGAAGTAACTATTGGTAAGATGTGGATGAAGAGGGTTGATTAGGAGGGGATGAAGGGGAATCATCCATAAAGGAATCATCCAGAAGTGTGAAAGATGGAAGTTGAGATGATGAATCAATTTCCTGATGTGGGTAGTGATGTAGAGGATGGAAGAGCTCTTCTGTGAGAGGTGGAGGTGGAGAAATTGAAGTTGGAGATGTGGTTGAAATAATGATTGTGGAGGAAATTTGAATGGTGGAGGTGACTGGTAGAGATGAAATAAGAGGTGAAGGAGGAGAAGAAGATCTAGGCAAGTCTTCTGCAGGGGCAGAGACTAGAGGGGAAGAGTCTGCAACAGCCCTTGTGCCTGAAGTGGTAGATGCAGAGGGCCTGCTGGGCTTCACTATCTGCCTGTCCCATTTGCCAAACAGGGCACAGGAGAGCCTCTTAGATGTATTGATGTGCATCCCATTTGAGACAAGCAGGGCAGGACATCTGTTTTGAAGAAACAGCCCTAATATCCTTCCATAATTCACAAAATTCTTGTTGATTTTCTTCTTAATCAAGTCAAAGAATACTTCTCCCCCATTCAGTTGTTTCTTATCCACTAGAGCACCAATCAAGCATAGCTGATACCTGGAGATGGTATCATGGGCTGAGTGCTTGGCCAACAGAACTTTTCCTACAACATCAGCCAAAAATCTGTATTCCAAAGATAAATTCTTTTTCAGCAGCTTGCTAGGGTTTGCATCAGAATGACCCATTCTATCAATCATAGTAGAAAATTCTTCTCCAGACATCTCAGCAGAGTCCTCTCCAGAATTTAATCCAAAAATCTCTGTCAGAATAGAAGGTGTTAGAGGTACCTAGGTTCCAGAAATTGTTCCAACAACTGTATTTTGATCCTGGTTGTGGGCAGTATATGCCCATTCCTTTATTTCATCAGCAGGCAATTTGATTTTGGTGGACATTATAGTAACTAGCTTTTGCTCCTTAAAAAGTTCTAGAATGTCTTGGAAAATCTGATCACTGTTGTTTAAAGAGTCCATATATATATCAAATCCTGCATCAAATTTCATGGCGGCCAGGACTGCAACTGAGACGGCCATTGTTCCCTGCAAAAATCAACAAACAAACGACCAAGTGTAGAGAAGTTTGGAGGGAAAGAGAATTTTTGCAGAAAGTATGAAAGCGCAAGGGAGAATGACGGCCGAAAAAGGAGTTTATATTAGGGTTCGACGCAGAAAAGGAAAGATCGTTGAACTCAGTTCGACGATCGGTGCTCCTAAAGGAAATTGAAAGGTCATCAACATCGTCGATCTTCGTTCAATGATATTTGAGAGCGTCGATCTCCGTTCGACGATAGTTTAGAAAACAAAATTGTCGAGCTTCATTCGACGATCGCTGACCTGGAGAGATAGTTGAACACTATCTGAGAAGTGCTGAACTCTGGTCGACGATTTCGGAAAGCGTCGATCTCCGTTCGACGATCTGGGGGAAAATCATCGAGCGCAGTTCAAAGACCAGAAACACTCTATACACTAGAAAAATCAAGATGTTTGCCTAGTCTTGGTCATTTTTTAGAGTTTTAAAATCTTGAAACTTATTTTAAACTTCCTCCATCTAACATTCCTAACTGATTTAGGAAGAAGGTGTGTTTCTTTTCATCCAAGGGTTTGGTGAAAATATCTCCCCTTTACAAATCAGTTGGGATATATTGAAGTTCAATTTTATTTTTCTCAACATTATCCCTTAAAAAGTGATGCCTAATTTCTATGTGTTTTGTCCTACTATGGAGGACTGGATTTTGAGCTATAGAAATAGCACAGGTATTATCACAAAAGTTTTTAGACTTCTCTAAGTTGTAGTCATAGTCTAGGAGTTGGTTTTGAATCCACAAGATTTGTGAACAACAACTACCTGCAGCCATATATTCAACTTCAGCAGTTGAAGTTGACACAGATGTTTGTTTCTTGCAAAACCAAGAGACAAGTCTGTCACCAAGAAACTGACAAGTTCCACTGGTGCTTTTCCTGTCAGTTCTGCATCCAGCATAATCAGCATCAGAAAATCCAGTTAAGTCAAATGCTGAGTCTTTTGGATACCAGAGACCTAGATTTGGACAACTTTTTACATACCTGAGAATCCTTTTTACTAATGTTAGGTGTGACTCTCTAGGGTTCACTTAGAATCTAGCACATATGCATGTAGCAAACATTATGTCAGGTCTACTGCCTGTAAGGTACAATAAAGAGCCAATCATTACTCTATATGTTGTCTGATCAACAGGTTTTCCATGTTCATCAGCATCCAATACAGCATTAGTAGGCATAGGTGTTTTCATGCATAATGCTTCAGACATACCAAATTTCTTAACCAATTCTTTTGCATACTTGGTTTGAGAAATAAATATGCCTTCAGCATGTTGCTTGATTTGCAATCCTAGAAAGAAGGATAGCTTACCCATGCTACTCATTTCAAATTTGGAATGCATTAGATTTGAGAATCTTCTGCACAAATTTGAATCAGTAGAATTAAAAATAATATCATCTACATAGATTTGTACTAGTAGGGTATGGGACTTATGAGTTCTAATAAAAAGAGTTTGGTCTACTATACCCCTTATAAACTCATTTTTCAGGAGAAAACATGCTAGGGTCTCATACCATGCTCTAGGAGCTTGCTTGAGACCATATAATGATTTATTTAATTTAAAAACATAATCAGGATGGGTTGGAGAGATAAAACCTGGAGGTTGTCTGATATATACTTCTTCTTTGATATCCCCATTGAGAAAAGCACTGTTTATATCCATCTGGTATACTTTGAAGCCTTTGTGTGCTGCATATGCTAAGAAGATTCTAATAGCCTCCAACCTTGCAACTGGTGCAAAAGTCTGGTCATAATCTATGCCTTCTTCTTAAGAGTACCCTTGAGCAACTAGCCTTGCCTTGTGCCTTACAATGACTCCTTGATCATCCAATTTGTTTCTGAACACCCACTTTGTTCCAACAATGGAGTGATCCTTAGGCCTTGGTACTAGTTCCCAAACTTTGTTCCTTTCAAATTGATGCAACTCTTCTTGCATTGCAATGATCCAGTGTGGATCTTGCTCTGCATCTTGAATGGATTGAGGTTCAATTTGAGATAGGAAGCAAGTGTGCAACAGGTTTTGGTTGACCTGATTTCTGGTTTGCACACCAGCTGAGATGTCTCCAATTACTTGGGAAATTGGATGGTCTCTTGATGTTACTAAATCAACAGGAGGTGTTGATTGTTCACCAACCTGTGTTGTTGTTTCCTCTTGTGGTACAACAACTGACTCTTCAAGAGGTTTCTCTTCATGATGTTGAATGTCTTCTTCATCTTCACTGTTTTCCACTTTTTGAATGATTTGTAATCTATCCAAGTCTTCAGCAAGAGAATGTACCTGCAAAGGTTCTATGGTAGAAGTGTTCTTCTTCTTGAAAGACATGTTAGTTTCATCAAAACATATGTGAACAGATTCTTCAATTTTAAGAGTTGATTTATTATAAACCCTATAAACCTTACTGATCATGGAGTATCCCAGAAACACTCCGTCATCAGCTTTAGCTTGAAATTTTGCTAAATACTTCTTGTCATTATTGTGTATGTAACAGATACAACCAAAAATTCTAAAATAATCTACTTTAGGTTTCTTCCCTTTGAGTAATTCATAGGGAGTCTTGCCCTTCAGTTTATGTATTAAACTTCTGTTTAGCACATAGTTGGAGGTGTTCACCACCTCTGCCAAAAAAGATAGAGGAAGATGAGCATCTGACAACAATGTAGTGGCAGATTCAAAAAGGGTTCTATTTTTCCTTTCAGCTACCCCATTTTGTTGAGGAGTTCTGGGAGCTGAGAAAGTGTGCCTGATCCCTTCACTCTGACAGAAGTCTTGCATAAGAATAGAATCAAACTCTATCCCATGATCACTTCTGATCAAGGCAATGTGAGTATTGAACTCAGTCTGTATGCATTTGAGAAACTCTGTCAAACACTTAAAGTTATCAGACTTCTTCCTCAGAAAGAACACCCATGTGAATCTAGAGAAGTCATCTACAACCACTAAAGTGTAAGATTTCCCTCCTAAGCTTTGTACTGTAATGGGTCCAAAAAGATCCATGTGTAACAAATACAAAATCCTAGGTGAATCACTCTTATTAAGTGACTTGAAACTATTTTTGGTTTGCTTTCCTAATTGACAAGCCCTGCCGAGTCCTTCCTTCTTGTAGGGGCCAGAAGGTAGTCCTCTAACAAGGTTGTCCTTGGATAGCCTAGCAATGGTTCTAAGGTTTATATGTCCTAATCTCTTATGCCATAGCTTATTAGGTCTACTAATAGAATTAAACAGGAAAATATCTACTTCTGTTGAAAGAAAGTCTACTAAATAGATGTTACCTTTCCTTTTACCTGTCAACACAGTTGTGTTGTCCTCTGATTTGATCTTGCATAAGGATTTGCTGAAAGTCACTTGGTAGCCTTCATCACATAGCTGACTGATGCTGATCAAGTTGTGCTTCAGTCCTTCCACATAGGCTACTTTCTTGAATGTGACTATCCCAATTTGGACTGCTCCATATCCTTTTGTTAATCCAAAGTTTGAATCACCAAATATGACTTTGGGTCCAAGCTTGGCTTTAAAGGATGTGAGGTTGTCCTTGTTTCCTGTCATGTGCTTTAAGCACCCACTATCCAGATACCATTGCTGGTTTGATGTTGGATAGGTCTTCACCTGCACATAAAATAATTTACTTGTTTTTGACCCAGTTTACCTTGGGCCTAGGTTGATAACCTTTAAATTCAGAAATAAATGACATCCCTGGTTGACTCTTATAACCTTCAGGATGATATCTCGTTGGAGGTATTATCCATTCAGTAGAAGGGTTAAATGTGGATGAAGGACCCCCAGGATTTGAATTTGATTTACCCTTGAAGAAGTTTTCAAATCTCTGATCTCTGCTCGATGATCATTGAGCTGCGTTCGACGATCTTGGGTCAGATCATCGCGCTCCGTTTGACGGTCGACTATGGCAGAGTTCAGGAATTAAAGATCGTCGACCTGAGTTCGACGATTTTAACTGAGATCGTCGATCTGCATTCGACGATCGTCTAGCTTCGTTCGACGATTTCTGTTGAACACTTGTTTTCTTGGGTAAGTTAGAATGTTTCCTAGCTACCTCTACAACTCCCTTCCCTTTATCAGAAATAAACTTAATTGGGGTTGTTAGAACTATAGGTTGGCTGGATGAATCACCCAAGCCTAGTGTACTATTGAATCTAGAGTTTACTGTGCTTGTGATGTCCATTAACTTGATGCTTCTCCCATTGAGGGATTCTTCAAGCTTCTTGACCTCTGACAGCTCACTTTTCAGTGAAGCTATCTGGTCCCTACAGCACTCCAACTCCTCAGAGAGTTTGAGGTTTTCTGATTTTAAGGTACTGTGTTCAGACAATTGATTTCTGAGAGAAATGATTTCATTCTCAGCTTTTAATAGGTCTAAACATAGTGCTTAAAATTCATACTTAAAGTCCTCAGAATTGAAATCAAAAGAACTTATCACCTGGTCCTCTTCAAGTTGAGTCTCTGAGTCTGACTCTGAATCTTCTACATCAGAATTGTGTTGTGAGGCATTGATAGCCATCATGCAGAATTCCTTTTCTTCAGCATCATCCTCATCATCACTTGAGCTGGATGAAGCTTCTGATTCCTCTTCAGTCTCACTCCAAGATTCAGCAACAAATCCCTTCCTTTTGTGTTTGTTCTTGCTTGAGAAGGGTTTGCCATTGCTGTTCTTCTTGAAGTCCTTGTCTTTTCTTCTTTCTCTCTTGTCCTTTCTATCCTTGTTTTTGTTCTCTGGACAGTCAGACACAATGTGGCCTGGTTTCCTGCAACCAAAGCAAATAATTTCTTTATTATTTGATTTATCATACCTTGGCTTGTCATGTTCTTTGTATGATCTCTTCCTGAAGTTCTTTCTGGTCATTTTGTAAAATCTTTTGGCCAGTAGACTAAGCAGCTCATCATTGCCTGGGATTTTGTCTTCAGGCTGATCTTCAGTGGCTTTGAAAGCTATTGACTTTTCCTTTCTTGTGGCTGGTGAGGCAGCCTTCTGCTCTTCTTCTCTATTTTTGATGAGCAGCTCATAAGACTTGAGCTTGCCCAAGAGAGCTTCTGTGTTGATCTCATTGAGACTTCTGGCATTCTTGATTGGCCAAATCCTTGAGTCCCAAGTGCTTGTGAAGCACATTAGGATTTTGTCATTTAGCTCAGTCAATGAGATCTCTTTATCCAAAGTTTTCAGCTCATTGACTATCAGACTGAGTCTGTTATGCATTTCAGCTACTGACACAGCTTCTCCTTTCTTGAAATTCTCATATTGGGATATGAGGTGGGATCTTCTGTCTTTTCTTTCATCAGCTGTTCCTGAGACTATTTCAGTTAGCGTATCCCAGATTTCCTTTGCTGAGTTGCATTCATCTACCTTTTGGAAAATTTTATTAGACATAGTCTGGGCTAGAATGTTCATAGCCTTAGCATCTACAACTTTCCATTTCTTGATGTCAGCATCTGTTCCTGAGGGAGGTGGAACAGCACTTGTACTTGTGTTCTCTGGAGGTCTTGGACACACTGTCAAAACAGAATTAAAAATGTCCTGAACAATAGAATTCATGTAGAGTCTAATCCTTGCCTTCCAAAGTGCAAACTTGGATAGATTGCACACTGGAGGTCTGGTGCTAGCATAATCTTTGTTTTGGGCCATGATTTGTGAAGAAATAATTCAAATGACAAACTAAAAACAAGCAGATCTAACTAGGGATCTTTGGGTTCAGGTGTTAGCCTGTGCAACCACTGAGATGTGGTATTTTTAACCAACCTGGCTCTGATACTAATTAAAAGTGTGAGTTAGATCTGATATACTCTAGAGGGGGGGTGAATAGAGTATGGTGCTTGCTAAAACCTTTTATAATAGTTGTTGTATTCTACTGTGAACAGGGAAGTAAATAATAAAAGGTAAATCTAATCACAGAATGATCACAAAGCAATCTAGTCATAAAGCAACCTTGTCACAAAGCACAGCCAGAAACAAAAAGAAAAACAAGTAACCAGATGACACAAGGAGCTATATTGGTTCTCCAATCAATCTGGGTACATCCACTCTTCTACCACCCTAGGTAGGAATCCACTATAGGATGAGTTGATCAGGTATCATGGGCACCAATGAGCTTGTGATAAGGTGTTCAAAAACCAAACCAGATTTTTTGATCAGGTGTCTTGCCACCAATGAGCTTTTGAAAAGGTGCTCAAAAAACACACACACACTTTTGAAGAGAGTTTGAAAAACCCTTTACAGAGGTGGGGATGAGAGAGTGATGAAAGTCTTCTTTTCTCAATCACGGTGAGAAGACTATGTGGATTCAGTGATGTTGTCAAAGCTCCCCCTGAGATCTGTAGTTGTTCAGGAAGTGAAGCTTTGTAGTAGGGTGATAGGCCTTTAGAAAATTGATCTCCAGCAAATGATGATTTCAGTAACAACTGAAATGTGAGGTGTCTGGAGTCTTGAATGATGATGGCCTTGAACACTTGAATCAAAAGAGATCTGAAGATTTCAGTTTGTTGATCTCATTTTGGTGTTGGTGTTCTTGTATGAATCTTGAGACTGAGAATGTTTTGAACTCTCTTTCTTTCTCTGTGTAATTGTTGTTTTTAGAGCTGTTGCAGAAATTGTTGTTGTAGAGAGTTTCTTTTTTAACTTCTTGTTCTTCTTCTTGTGTCAAGAAAAAAAATCTTGTCTTTTATTCCTTTTTCTTTGAATAGAAATGATTCTTTGTCCAAGATAGTCGTTGGCCTGTCATTAAATGACTTCCTTAATTGCAATTGTCTTCTAGAGAAAAGTCCAATAAAACATTCCTTGAAAATCCCTTGAAACTTACTCTAGAATAAATGAAAACGACTATAAGATCTCTGAATTAATTGCTGACAATAATTCCACAGCTTTCCAAATTTGAATCTTGAAAATCGTTGAACACTTCAGAAAAACGTCGAACTGAGCTCCACTATCGTCGAACTGAGCTCAGATATTTGGACTTAGATAAAAACAGAGATCGTCGATCTGAGCTCAACTATCGTCGAACTGAGCTCAGAGATAGAGAACCAAACTGAAGTCAAGATCGTCGATCTGAGCTCGAAGATCGTCGAATGGAGTTCGATGACTTGTTGAAGTTGAGCTCAGAGATCGTCGAATGGAGTTCGACGATTCGTCGAAGTGAGCTCACCGATCGTCGAATGGAGTTCGACGATTCGTCGTACTAAGCTCGACGAAATGACTTAGTTTCCAAACTGAAAAACCTGGTCTTGAGGGCATCTTCCAAACCTAACTACTAACCCTTAGACTCAATTCTAATTGACCTTTAGATCTATACAATGAGGTCAAAATAGGT
Organism: Platanthera guangdongensis; assembly: GCA_039583875.1. Lineage (NCBI taxonomy): Eukaryota > Viridiplantae > Streptophyta > Magnoliopsida > Asparagales > Orchidaceae > Platanthera > Platanthera guangdongensis. The sequence continues at coordinate 91,566,363 of CM077149.1, forward strand.
TTCCTAAGACACATAGTGATCCTTGCCCAAATCAGTAATAGGGTGTTCCAACAAGGTAGTTGGCCATCGAGGCGTTCCAAAATCTATAGTTACCGATCGCGATGGAAAGTTTACTAGTTATTTTTGGAAGACCCTGTGGAGGATTATGGGCACTAAACTTCTATTCTCTTCAGCGTACAATCCGCAGACGGATGGGCAAATGGAAGTTGTTAACAAAAGATTAGGTAGTTTTCTTCGATGCCTTGTGGGAGACCACAAGGGTACATGGGACATTATCCTCCCTCATGCTCAATTAGCGTATAATAATTCCAAAAATAGGTCCACATGTTTGTCCCCGAATGAGATCGTACACGGTTATAAAGCACCCGTGCCACTTGACTTGATTTCGTTACCGCCATCTTTTAAGTCAAGTCAATTTGCATAGGACTTTGCCTCTCACATCCATAATCTACACAAGCACATAAATGAAACGCTTGCCACTCAATACGCGTCTTATCAAGTTAATGCCAACGCACATAAGAAGGTGTTTCCCTTGAAAGTGGGCGATTTAGTCATTGTAGGTCTCATCCCTGAACGGTTGCCTACGGGCACTTTAAAAAAGTTAGCGGATCGGCGAGCGGTACCTTTTCGGATTTTAAAACGGTTAGGAGACAATGCCTTTCTTTTGGACTTACCAACTGATTGGCGTATTTCCACTGTTTTTAATGTTTCGGATTTAACGCCATATATTGCTCCGCCACTTGAATTATCTTCCTGTCTGTTTAGTTCCACTACAGATTCTCATGGGTATGGGGTTGAGTGGGGAAAGGGATCGCTCTCTCCGTCGGTCTCCAACGGAGGTACGCTACATGTTGATGAGAAAGATTTTCCCCCTTTGCTGCCTAATGCTTTTCCCAGGTTTGCCAGGACAACATTTTTGCCAGAGAGGATTCTCCAGGATGACGTGTTTCCCATTGCAGATGGCGATGTGCGCCGCTACTTGATTCAATGGCGTGATCGCCCTGCCTCTGATGAGTCGTGGCTCCCGGAGGTGGAGGTCGCTCTATTGGATGGTGTTCTTCTCCGACGGTATCTTCAAGACAACTCATCGGTGATGAGTCCTTTCAAGTGGGGGAGGATTGGTGATGACGGCCCCTAAGTTGTTGATGACGGCATGGTAACGGAAGACCCTCCTTCGTCTCCAATAAAGGACTCGCGTCGCCATGGTGTTCGTATGGAGTGGCGCTACAATCTTCGCCCTCGGCGCAAGACAAATAATTAGTTGAACTTATTTTATTAGCTTAAGAGTATTCATATTTTAGCATGCTTATTTACACATTTGAGTGTTTTATTTTTATTTGGGCTACATATAGCCAAGACTTAGTGCTAAGCCTATATATAGGCATGTATGGTTTTGTTTAAGCTTTAGTTGAAATGAAAAGAGAAACCCTAACTTTCCTTACTTGCTAATCCCCCTCTCCCTCTCTTCCTCTCCTAGCCGCCACTCCCCCTTTTCTCCCTCTCTCTAAAGCATTTGGCCAACCCTCTCCCTCATCTTCCTCTTCCAAGACGCCACCTCCCTTTTTACTTCTTCCCCAAATCCGGCCGCCCCTCATCTTCCTTGTAACGCCCCGAAACTCAAAGGAGCAAAGGGGGATGTTTTGGGCCAGTTTGGGTTCTGGCAGAAGGCACACGGCCTGGGACACGGGCGTGTCCCAGGGCAAGTCAAGCGTTTGTCGACACTTAGACGCGAAGTCGTCGAGTTATACTCGACGATTCGTCGAGAATGGGCACACGGCCTGCGACACGGGCGTATCGCAGGGCGTGTCAACCTGTGTCGACACTTAGTCGTGAAGTCATCGAGTTATACTCGACGATTCGTCGAGAATGGGCACACGGCCCGCGACACGGGCATGTCGCCGGGCGTGTCGACCCGTGTCGACGATCGTCCCGGGGAATTCGTCGAGATTCGCTCGACGATCGTCGAGACAAGGCACACGGCCTAGGACACGGGCGTGTCCAAGGCCGTGTCATCGAGTCGTCGATCTGCACGCGATGAAATGTCGAGACCTTGTACACGGCCTGGGGCCCAGGCGTGTCAAGGTGACACGGGCAAGGACACGGGCGTGTCCTAGGACCCGTGCAGTGCTCGGGTTGAAAACGGGGGAAAATCATGGGGTACACGGCCGGCGACACGACCGTGTCAGCTGGAACACGGGCGTGTCAGCTCGAACACGGGCGTGTTCGATACCCGTGTGAGGGTCCAGGAGATTCGATTTTGACGGCGAATGCGGCACACGGCCCTGGACACGGGCGTGTGCCAGGCCGTGTTCGGTCCAGATTGGGCATTTCAGCCCCGAATCAAAGTCGTTCGTTTTCTTAGGTTGAGATCCAACGGCTGGGGGTTGTTCCTGAGAGGATATACCCGGGTTTTGACTTAGAAAATCCATCACTTTCTTCACTTGTTCTCTTTCTAAACCCTTTGAGAGAGGAGAGCTAAGGCAAGAAGAAGAAGAGCTAGATCCGCCATTGGAGGAGCTTCGGAGCTCCGAATCGCAAGCCGACTCCGGATCCACGGAGGTGACGCAAGTGCGGTGATTTCTATCCGATTACTTTTTGATGGCGCCAAAGAGGAACTCAAGGGTAACGATCCTCATCTTGAGCATGAATCGCTCCTTTTCTTAGCATAGGAAGCCCGCTCTCACAAGTTTGCGGAGAGTTGGAAGCGTTCCTTCGGGTAGATATGTAAAGTCCCCGTTGTTTAGAGTCTGTATGCGAGAACGGACGTAGGCATTTTGTGTGAAGCCTACCCGGACATGTTAGTCTGGATAGGTAATGTTGCATTGCATAAGGCCAGAGAAGACTCCGTGCTATTGGGTGTTTTTCGGGTTTTCTACGCGGTAGATTGCAGCAGGGAGCCTTGGGGACTAACCCAAAGGTGCACCCGGAAAACTGGGCGGATACGATATCTTGCCAACTTGGCGGCCTGAGAGCCAACTCGAACATAACTGGGTTATGTGTCTTGCGGTAGAATGGGACTCGGTGAAAGTTTGACCCGCGCAAATGGCTTAAATTGTCGTTGCGAAGTGAGCACGGGTTAGATGGAGCCGTACCTGCTTTATGTCGTTCGGTTAGAGAGACCTAAGGTTATATGGCACTCGCCGTTGGCATAGATGGGAGTCTTCGGCGGTCAATGGCTTAAACTGTCGTGACCCAGGCCAGGAAGACAAATTGCTCATAGATTTGGCCGTCTAAGTGGCGGTGGTGAGTCCGGAATGTTAATGGCTTTAATTGACGTGACATCGACAGGTTCACCGAGAATGTGCCCTGAGTACACGGGACGTGTGGCCGTACGAGCCAACGTCTGTGATGAAATGGCTATGGTTCTATGTATGGCTCGCTTATGCTAATGAAATGCAGGGAAGGAGCATCGCCGCCCCGAGTTGGGGATGGGATCGTTATAATTTGGTCAGCATTGCTGACCGTTACCTTGTTTGCCACCGTGCGGTGGTTTGTTGCTTGCAGGTGCAGCTGGACCAAGCGGTCAATAGCGGGCTAAAGCCCTTTTTGCGAAGCTGGCCCTCGAAGGCCCAAGTGGAAATGTTTTCTGTTTTATTCATGTATGACCGGCCTGCGTGCCGAGGTTTGTAAATCATGCATTATTCAAGTGAAACATTCTGTAAGGCCTTAAGGCCGATTTTGGGTATTTTGTATACATTCCTAATTTTGTAATAGTGGACATTCGTGCTCTAATGCTGGGTTCTTGTTTACAACTTATATAAACTGCTTCCGCTAGAATGCTCTGTGTAGGACGTTGAGATTGGTTGGATGGTTTCCATACGTAACCACCCGGTCTGTCTGTGGTATATGGCGTCGGGCCCCGGCCGGACCTACTGCTATATACTATGCGACGGATAGGGGGTGTTACATTCCTCCTCCAGGCCGCCACTCCTCTCCTCCATCTACAACCCGACCACCTCTAACCATAACTGGTCGGCCACCAACCTCCACCACCCGAGCACCCTTTTGAAGAAAACCGGTCGTCCATATTTCGCTTGGAGTTTTATCCGAGAAAGGTCTCCTTCAATGAGGAATCTGGATTTCGGTGTGAAGCGGCCAAGGCGGACGATCTATCTCTCCATTCGGCGTAACTCCGGCGGAACCGTGGAAGAGCGATCCTTCAAAGGTAGTCGGAATCATCTATTTCGACTTGGGTAACGATCCACTCCACTCACGAGTGATTCTCTGTTGATAGTCTAGTGGTCGGAAAGATTTTTGCGTTGGATTTGAATCGTTAGATTCTTTGTTGTTTTCCTTTTGATTTGCATCAATCTTAATCGTGTTATTTCCGAAAGGGTTTGGCAAGCCCCGTATTTTTGTTGGGAGAGCTCTACCATTTTCGATCGCATTTTGGGTAGATCTCTTTTGGTACAACCATCGCTCGGTCAGACCCAATATTGGTCCTTTTAGCTTGAGAGAACATCGACCTCTAGTCTTTTGTTCGATCTATAAATGGCGTGGCTACCGTGCGTTGGCGATAGTTGATAAAGTTGTTCGTGGGTGTGCTGCGTTTATTTATTGTGTGAGCGTAATAGTGGAAGTTGAGAGGCGTACGCGTTACTCCATTTGCCATTATAGAGTCAAACCCCGTAGCCTACACCAATTTGGTATCAGAGTTAGGTTCTTCTCAATTTTTTAATTGGCACCCTCCCCTCTTATTTAGCACGTTAACCTGCACTTTTGTTTGCACGTTAGTTGTCACAAAAAAAACTCAAAAAAAATTATTTTTTGTCTGTCTATAGCGGCTTAGATTTCTTATTTTTCAGACAAAAAAATCAAAATAAATTTTTTAATAATCCTCTTTTTTTTCCTGTAAGAAAATAAAAAAAAAATATTTTCCTATAGTCATTAAGCGGGATTAATTCCTTCTGTGGTTTGTCTAAGTCTATTGTCTTCCTTTTTTCATGCGCACTAGGCTAGGTACGGAATATCCTCCATCGTCTTCTAATATGGATGATGACCGGGGTGAGGGTCTCATTGAAATACACTACAGGGTGGCCCTTTCTCTGCCTACACCACATGGAGGAGGATGACAAAGGCAGAGATGCCACTGTAGAAGATCTGTTGAGGAGGTGGAGAAGGAGGACAGAGCAGAAACATTGTCGAGGAAGTAGAGGTTGTCGCTCTCAGCACCAGTAGCAGTCGTCTGTTGGGAGATCAGATCTTAAAAGGAACAAGAAGTTGGAGTGAATGTGACAGAGCACTGAAGTTGCTTGCATAAAGAGATAACCGACAATAAGTTGCACGAAAACTTGGGCACATAGAGAGTGTCGGCCAAGCGAAGAGACACAGTGACAAGAACCACTCCCATCTCATGAATCGTGGAGGGAGAGCCATCTGCAACAAGGATTGGGGGAAACTGATCATACGTTTCTAGGAGAGAAAAGCACTAAGTATTGCCCATCATGTGATTAGTCGCACCACAGTCGATGAGTCATTTACCTTAAGGAACCACGTGAGCACTACCTGATGATGTGAACACTGAGGCGTACGGCTTGGAGGTGGAGGTGGAAGAGTCATCAGAGGGGCGAAGATGTGGATGTTTCATCCAACAGCGATCCATAAGATACCTGGTGTAGCCACAGTGAGAGCAGAGGAAACGGGAAGGGACTCGCCCTTCGGAATGGTGGTTGCAGCTACCAAAGCCACTCCATTGAGTTTGGTGAGCATAGTTGTTCAGAGGAGGAGAGGATAGAAGCAGTCGCTGAAGTAGAGAGGTAACTGCTGAAAAGCATGCAGTAGTTGTATCTAGGGTGGGACAGCCCACCTCACGAAAGATTTGCTGGCAGATCATGTCATATGACTTTGGAAGGCACAAAAGATAACATACAACAAGGAGTTCCTGGAAGTGCTTGTGTTGTTAGGCCATGTCAGCAGAGAAAGGGTGATGTTGAAGAATCTCAGCTTCGAGAGCTTGAACTTGTTGATAAACGGCAGCAGGAGACATGGAAGGCCGAACAAAGAGGTCCACATACAAAGTATAGATGCGGGACGTCTGAGCCCCCTTCGAGTACAGACCACTAAGATGAAGCCAGGCCTTCTTGACCATGTCATCATGATGGATGACAGGAAGACATTCATCTGATAGGCTATTAGCTAACCAAGTACACACAAGTGCGTCGCTAGCATCCCAGTCGTCAAACTCAGCGGAAGTGGTAGGAGGAGGGTCATCAGTGAGGTGGTGGCGTTTGCATTGGGAGTGAAGAGGTAAAGTGAAGGAGACACTCCAATCCAGGTAGTTGGAACCGATGAGATTAGATATGGTGCCAAGATTCCCGGAAGGAGTGGGAGGAGGAGGCGGATTGGCCACAAGAGTAGCGGTGGTGGTAGAGGAACCAGAAAGAGCCATGGAGAAGAAGCCGCAGGGGAAGAGAGAAGTCGCGCAAACAGCAAGCCGTACAGACCGCGCGAATAGGAAGATTTTAGACTAACAAGAGTCCGCACGGACAAGAGTAGAAACCGTAGCGAACATAAGGCGAGGTTCTATAGCGGTCACGGTGGCAAGACACCACCGACAAGAACAACCATGACCAAGCACTAGAAAAAAGAGGTAGAGGGAAAGGAGTCGCGCAGGTAGGTAGAAGGTCGTACGAACAGGAGAAAGAAAAACTGCGAAAATAGGTCGCAAATTGACAGAGATATGGATCGAGAAGATTGCCGCACACACAAAGAGCAGTGACAAAGCAGAGAAAGAAGATAGTCCGCGCGAACATTCAACAAGAAGAAGGGGAAACCGTGCGGTCAAAAAAACACTGAATTAGGTGGAGAAGTCCGAGTCCTCTGATACCATGTGTGAACAGATAAAAAGAGACCAGAAATTGAAATGACAGAAATCTTTATTATCCAAAAAAGTTGTGTATTACAAGATATAGCCTCCCTTTTATAGAATGGAGGAGATGAGAGAGATTATAATTAAACAATGTGTGTTGAAATTTGTGAAGTGGAAGTGGGTGATGGACAGGCCAGGCGGTCTAAGCGGCCTGTGCGGACTGAGTTTGCAGCCTGGGCGGACTCCTGGTGCGGCCTGGTTACCTTGGCTGGATTGGCTGTTAAAGAACAGCTTGTGCGGCCTGAGCGGTCTGAGTCTGCGGCCTCGGCGGACTGCGGGTTGCGGCCTGGATGTTTGATGTCTTGTCGGCTTGGATGTTGAGGAGCAGCCTGTGCGGACTGGTATGCGGCTTGATCGGTCTGTTGTGCGGCTTGGTTGGCCTATGGCCACGGATGTTGGGCCTGGCAAAACGGACTGAGCGGACTGTGGTTTGCGGGCTGTAGGCAGTGCTCTGTTCAGCGGCCTTGCATGTTACAAGCTTATGTTAACCGGTGGATTGGGTGCCCTATCCCTGGGAGGCTTGCGGACTAGCATGTCTGCGGTCTTCGTTGTGGCGGACTGGCCTTAGAGTTTGGTTGTGGCCCTTGCCGAGCTCTGGTGTTACAGTGGGTGCTAACTGCTGTGGAGGACTGCGCGGACTGCTCTCGGAGTCCAGCAGTTGGCCATTTGTTTGGGCAGCTGTGCGGGTAGTATTTGGTGATAGCTTATCTTAGTGGAAATGGCAATCTACGTACCTTGTTGGTATTGGCATGCTACTCACCTTGGTGGAATTGCCGATATGCTTTGGGTGTTGGTGGACTGGGCTTTGTCTGTCTAGCTCGCGCTAGGCCTTTGGTGATTTACTGGACTTGGTCACATTCTGTGACAAGTCCAGTGTGTCCGCAGTACCGCCAAGTACGCTGTTGACCGGGCGGACTGCCTTTGGTCGTGGACTTAAGGCGGATGGAGGCTTTGCCATTGTGCTGTGCCGACTGCCTCTTGTATTTGTGGACTGTCACTGAAGGAGTTGTGGATGTCCATGTGATGATGTGTGCAGACTGTGCGGAATGTATCTTGTCCGCATAGTGTGGGCGTTCTGGTTCAAGGACGCCTGGTAGTGAACATCGGTGCCTTGCTTCTGGCAGTTTTCTTGGAATCCGGCTAATTCTTCGTGGACTCAGCGGACGGATGTTTTGCTAGTGCGCGGGCTGGGGTGGTATTTTTATGCTCAAGGTTGGTGACCACACTCCTGTTGGGTACATTGGTTTAAATGTACCTGATTTGAAGAAGCCTCACCCAACTCAATGATATACATCAAAATGTATTTGATGTATTTTGAGTTCATGTGCAGGTTAAGTATTTGCAGGAAATGATGAAAAAGTTTCTAAGTCCATGTGTCGACACCCAGAGGGAAAGTGTCGACACTTAAGAAGACTTGTGTCGACACCCAGGCAAGTAGTGTCGACACTTGGAGTCATTGTGTCGACACCAGGGATACTGAGTCGACACCAGACAGAAAGTGTCGACACAAGGAGCTGTGTCGACACTCAGTGAAGAAAAGCCAGTAAAGCTGTGTCGACACTTAACAGTTGTGTCGACACCCAGTGAAGCTGTGTCTACATCAGAAAGTGTCGACACTTGGAGCTGTGTCGACACTCAGCAAAAGCTAGCAGAGACTAAGTACAAGTGTCGACACCCAGAACAATGTGTCGACACTCAACAGAAGAGTCAACACTTGAAGTAAGTGTCGACACTCAGAACAATGTGTCGACACTTAGCAGAAGAGTCAACACTGAAAGTAAGTGTCGACACCCAGAACAATGTGTCGACACTTAGCTGAAGACTCAACACTTGAAGAAAGTGTCGACACAAGGAGCTGTGTCGACACTTAGCAAAGAACAGCAAAGTTCAAGAATATTCTAAGTACAAGTGTCGACACTAAAGAAATGTGTCGACACTCAGCCAGAGTCTCGACTGAAGATGTAAGTGTCAACACCCAAAGCAATGTGTCGACACTCAACAAGTATCAACAATAAAGACATGTGTCGACACCAAGAAGCAGTGTCGACACTTAACAGATTCAACACATGAAGATGTGTCGACACAAAGGTGATGTGTCGACACTTAGAAGAATTCAGCAGGATACTGAAGTACAAGTACTTGTGTCGACACTCAATCTCAGTGTCGACACATGAAGAAGAAGTAGTGTCGAGATAAAGAATCAACAACACAAGGAGTTGTGTCGACACCTTGTAGACTAGTGTCGACACTTAGACAACATGTGTCGACACTTGGTCTATAAGTGTCGACACTTAAAGACAGAAAGTCTCGACACTTAAAGAAAGTTACAGAATTTTCAAGAACTGACTGGATGACTTGACAGCTGTCATTCCAGCCGGTCTACAGCACCTGTCAGAGTTGTCAGAATTCAGTTATGGACCGGACCAGCCGGTTACTATGAAGAAGACCTATAAATAGGCCTATACTGTCTACAGAAGAGATTGATCAACAAGTTGTTGAAGAGATTGAACACAAGTCCAAGTTCAGATTTAAAGAAGATCTAGCTATCAAGTGAAGATCTAAGAAGTTGGAGAGAGAGAGCTCCATCCAAGAAATCAGCCATTGGAACTAGGCTGAGAAGAAGGGTTCAGATTTATTCTGGATCTTAAGTAGCAGAGATCAAGGATCAACTGCAGAAGGAGTCAATCTTATTGAGTTCTACTTTCAAGAAGCTTTGAAGAAAGCTAAGTCAGATTGAGTCCAGCTCAGTTCTTCCAAGAACTCATCAAGAATCTCACAACTTATCTCTCTTTCATCTAAGTTGTTGAGTTTATACTTTTTGTATTCATTATAACTTGTCGGATCCTTTGGATCTGAGTTTTGTAAGCCTGTAATTATAAAGGCTGAGTGTAGGGCTTTGGGAGCCTGAGTGTAGAAGATTGGAATCTCTGAGTGTAGGCCTTTTGTGGCTGAGTGTAGGCCTTGGTGGCTGAGTGTAGGCCTTTGTGGCTGAGTGTAGGCTTTGTGGAAAAGCTGAGTTGTAAGGCCTTGGGCCTGAGGTGTAGGAGCCTGTGTTCGGTTCTGACATAGTGCAGAAGTTTGGCTGAATCTAGTACACTGCTAGATAGGCGAAGGGGGAAAGTGGATGTACCCAAAGCTTGGGGAACCACTATAAAACTCTGTGTCTGCTGTGATTGTGCTTTGCTGTGAATGTTGTGTGATTGCTGTGCAAAAGTAGATATAAAACTGTGTTAGAAACTGATTGCTGCCATAAAAAGTTAAAAAGAATTTGGTCACCTATTCACCCCCCCCCCCTTTAGGTGTTTAGGTACTATATCTTTCAAGTGGTATCAAAGCGAGGTTCCTCAAAAAGGACTAACAGTCTGAGGAGATCCTGATTGGCAGATTCAGTCTAAGTCAAATTACAGATTCAAGAAAATCAAGAACCATGGGTTCCTCTGAGAATCACAAGGAATTAGGATCCATGAAATTACCTCTATGTAGGAAAGAGATATTTGGGATCTGGAAGGAAAGGGTAAGGCTGTTTATGGAAGCCTCAGACCCTAGGATTTACATCACAGTAAAGGAAGGGCCATATGTGCCCATGAAGATATCAGTTCTAGATGCAAATCAGAGAACCCCAAAGGAATTCTCTGAAATGATAAAGGATGAGATTGTCCTAGCCACCATGGACAAAAGGGCTCAAAACATTATAGTGAGTGTCATAGATGATGCAACTTTTCAGAATCTTATACACTGTAAGACAGCCAAAGAGATGTGGGATACCCTTATTGTGTATATGGAAGGCTCTGAAGAAGTTAGGCAAGACAGAAAATCCTTGCTAAATCAAGAGTATGAAAGTTTTAGACAAGGAAAGGGTGATAACATAACTGAGTGCTATAAGAAGTTCTATAGGATAGTGAATGAACTCATGTCTTATGGAAGAGAGTTCAGTAATTATGAAGTAAATGACAAGTTTCTAAGGTCCCTAACTAAAAATTGGGACACCAAGATCTGTGTCATTAGAGAAATGGCTAAGTTGGGAGAAATTCCTCCACCTACAATGTTTGGCAAATCGTTGTCATATGAAATGCAGTTGACAGTGAGGAAAGAGGAGGAGAAATCAACAAGAAATGAACTTAAGGAAAGAACTGTAGCTTTCAAGACAGAAGCCCCCAGAAAGTACAGGAATAAGTCACCAACTCCACCTCCAAAGGTAGCTGAATCAGAGTCAGATAAGTCAGTCAGCACAAAATCTGAAAGCAGTGAAAGTGATGAAGACTTTGCTGCCTTCACTAGACATTTTCAGAAGTTCTTGAAGAAGAAACAATGGAGGTCAAGGCCTTCTACTTCACAGGGAAAAGAAGACTTTTATCAGAATAAAAAGGCTTCAAAGAAGGACAGGAAGAGGACTAAATCTAGTAAGGCAACTATTTCAAAAATAGTGTGTTATTGCTACAATAGACAAGGCCATGTTGTTGCAGATTGTCCAGAAAAGAGAAAGGAGTCTAGTGATAGGAAGAAGACTCATTTCAAAGGCAAGAAAGAGAAGTCTTTTGTTGCCAAGAAGGAGAAGACTCTGTCAGATATTTCTTCTTCAGAAACTGAGTCAAATGCTGAGGCATACATAGGGCTGTGTGCTGAAGAAGAAGAAGAAGAGTTCATGCAGATTTTGGAGTCTATATATGAACAAGAAGACAGTCAATGCCAAGGGCTAATGGCATTGACAGAAAGTGACAGAATCCTGGAGCAGCCAGGACCAAGTAAGGTACAAAGTTCAACTTTTAGTTCAATTTCTTGTGCCAGTACAGAATCAGATTCATCATCATCAAATGATGAGAGTGTATCTGAGTCTGAGGAAGATATTCATCAGCTGATAGATGAATATAAAGTACTGTTGCAAGCTTACAAGAAGAGCATGTCCCTAGCCAGAAGTCAGGCAAAGGAAATTGCTGATCTCAAAGCTGCTGCAACAGATTCTGAGAAGTTATTTGATCAAAAGCTTAATGAGATAGCCAGACTGAAACACATAATAGTGATTCAGATGGGGACTATCACCTATAAGAATGATCAAATCAAGAGTCTGGAGATCAATCTTCAGAAGGAGAGAGAGCTTGTTGCTAGGTTTTCCAAACCTAAGTCAGTGTTACCCATAATTGATGAATTTGTTCATCACAAGGGTAAAGCTGGACTGGGTTTTATTAAACCTGCAAGGACTGTCCAGTCCAAGTCCAAGGGCAAAGCCCCAACATTCAACAAGTCAGTTGTAGATAAGACAGCAAAGACAGTACCTAAGCAAAGGTACAATAAGTTTGAATGTTGGTGTTGTGGCAAAATTGGTCATTTTGCAATGGATTGTTGGCACAATGCTAGTGCCAAAGTGAGTAGCAAACTGCCTATTGGAAAACCAGTAGGTAACTTTGTCAGGTTGCAAACTAACAACTACCAAGGACCCAAGAATTCTTTGGGTTCTAAGGTTCATTAATCTATTTTGCAGGTGAGTCCAAGTAGCCATGCCCCAACATGGTACTTGGATAGTGGATGTTCCAGACATATGACTGGAACTAGAGGATTACTAAGGGACTACATTCCAATAAAAGATGGTCCAAAAGTAACATTTGGTGGTTCTGAAAAAGGAATCATCAAAGGATTTGGTAACATTTCTAGTAACTTGGTTACCATTACTCAAGTGGCTTATGTTAAAGGGTTGAAACACAACCTAATAAGTATAAGTCAATTAAGTGATGTAGGGTATGACATCTCATTTGTTAAGAATGGTTGTCATATCAAGAGGTCAAATGATCAAGAGATCATTTTGACTGGCTATAGAAAGAGGAATGTCTACTGCCTAGACATTATGTGTGAGACCAATGGTTCTCAAGTGTGTCTTGTAGCTGATGAGACAGTCTCTCATTGTGTCAAATGGCACAAGAGGCTAGCTCATCTAAATTACAAGACACTTGGCAAACTCTTTAGCAAAGAGTTAGTGAGGAATGGTCCTCAAGTTAAGTGTGTTAAAGATGGTATTTGCTCAGCTTGTCAAAAGGGCAAGCAGACTAGATCCACCTTTAGAAGCATAGAAAACAAAGATGTTGTGATGTGTTTATACCTCTTGCATATGGATCTCTTTGGTCCAATGCCAGTTCACAGCCTAGGTAGGAAGGTCTATACCTTTGTAGTTGTAGATGACTACTCAAGGTTTTCCTGGGTGTTCTTCTTAAGACAGAAATCTGAAACACCTAGTATCTTCCATAGCTTTGTCAAGCAAATTCAGAATGAACTAGACAGTACAGTGGTCAAGATTAGAAGTGACCATGGTTCTGAATTTCAGTCTGATAGCATGACAAAACTATGTGAAGAATTTGGGATATTTCAAGAGTTTTCTTCACCTAGAACACCTCAGCAAAATGGCATTGCTGAGAAGAAGAATAGGACCTTGATTGAGGCTGGTAGGACCCTATTAAGTGATACATCACTGCCAGAATATTTCTGGGCTGCAGCAGTTAATACTGCATGCCATGTTATAAATAGGGCTACCATCACTAAAAGCCTCAATAAGACCCCCTATGAGGTTGTGAAAGGCAGGAAACCAAACCTATCCTACTTCAGGATCTTTGGTTGCAAATGCTTCATACTTAACAATGGAAAGTCTTACTTGACTAAGTTTGCTGCCAAGTCCCAAGAGGGAATTTTTGTTGGGTACAGCAATAACAGTAAGGCTTATAGAGTCTACAACTTGTCTACACAAGTTGTAGAAGAATCTGTACATGTAGTATTTGATGAGACTAAACTTATTAACAATGAGTTGTCTAGTAGTGTATGCAGCCCCACAGGTTTAACAAAGAAGATGGACAAGCTCACTTTAGAAGAAGAATTTACTGCAAGATAGCAAGTAGAAGACAGTGGCTGTTGTCCAGGGGGAGAACTACATGTACCAAATGCAGAAGAAGTACAAGGAGTACAGTGGAATGATGAAACTGAAGAGGTTCAACCAGAAGTCAGGATGCCTCCAGCCAATAGGCATCTTAGAGATCATCCAGTAGAGCAGATTATTGGAGATCCAAGACAAGGGGTACAAACAAGGAGCAGAAACCTGAATGCAGCAGTCTACTCCAGCTTTCTATCCCAAGTTGAACCTAAGAAGTTTGAAGAAGCCATACTAGATCCACAATGGACTGAAGCAATGCAAGAAGAGCTTAATCAGTTCAAGAGGTGCAAGGTCTGGGAACTTGTTCCTAAACCTAAAGACCACAATATAATAAGAACCAAGTGGATCTACAGGAATAAGATGGATGAACAATGGGTCATCATTAAGAATAAAGCAAGATTGGTTGCTAAAGGATATAGGCAAGAAGAAGGTATTGTCTTTGATCAAACCTTTGCTCCAGTAGCCAGACTGGAAGCCATAAGGATGTTTCTTACCTATGCAACCTATCAAGGATTCAAAGTTTACCAAATGGATGTCAAGTCAGCATTTCTAAATGGTAATCTTAAAGAAGAAGTCTATGTGGAACAGCCATCAGGTTTTGTTGATTCAACTTTACCTAATCATGTCTATAGACTTAGGAAAGCTTTATATGGGTTAAAGTAAGCCCCTAGGGCTTGGTATGAAACCCTATCTAGTTTCCTCATTCAGAACAAGTTATCAAGGGGGAAAATAGATAAGACTCTATTCCTTAGGGAATCTAGAGGCAAAGTTATACTAGTCCAAATATATGTAGATGACATTATATTTGGGTCTACTGAAAGCAGCCTTTGCAAAAAGTTTGCAAAACTTATGCAAGGTCAATTTGAGATGAGTAGTATGGGAGAGCTGAAGTTTTTCTTGGGTCTCCAAGTTAAACAGATTGAGAGTGGTTTATCCATTTGTTAGTCCAAGTTCACCCTAGAACTCATAAGGAAGTATGGTATGGATTCATCCAGCACCATGAAGACTCCTATGGGGTCAAGTATGTCTCTTAGCAAGGATGATGCAGGGAAACCTATAGATGAAACCTTGTATAGAGGGATAGTTGGCTCCCTATTATACTTGACTGCAAGTAGACCAGATATCATGTATGCTACATGTGTCTGTGCAAGGTATCAAGCCTGCCCTAAAGAGTCTCATTTGACTGCAGTCAAAAGGATATTGAGATATCTAAAGGGCACTCCCTATCTAGGCCTCTGGTACCCTAGGAATGGGGATTGTGAACTAACATGTTATTCAGATGCAGACTTTGCAGGATGCAAAGAAGATAGAAAAAGCACTACTGGAACCTGTCAATTCCTATGTGGGAGACTAATTTCATGGAGTAGCAAAAAGCAAACCAGTGTGGCTATCTCCACTGTAGAGTCAGAGTATGTGGCTGCAGGAAGTTGTTGTGCTCAACTTCTGTGGATACAACATCAGCTTGAGGACTATGGATTTCAGGTAAGTAGAACTCCACTCTTCTATGATTCTACTAGTGCTATTTCAATAGCCAATAATCCTGTATCCCATAGTAGAACAAAACATATTGAAATTAAATATCATTTTCTTAGGGAGCATGTAGAAAGAGAAGATATTTTACTTGAATATGTTAAAACAGATGAACAACTAGCTGATATGTATACTAAGCCCCTAGAAGAAGCTAAGTTCAATAGGTTTAAGATTGAACTAGGAATGATAAACTTAGAGTAAGTTTACAGAATTGAAATTGGCTAAGTAAAAAGGTGTCGACACATAGAGATTTCTGTGTCGACACAGAATAGTGGTGTCGACACTTCAGGAAAAAGGTGTCGACACATCTAGGAAGTTGGTGTCGACACTTCAGAATATTAGTGTCGACACATGTCAAGTAGATGTCGACACATCCAAAGTGGTGTCGACACTTAACTTTTACTCAGAATTCTCTAAGTAAAGTCTCGACTATGTGTCGAGTTATGTGATGTCGACACATAAACAAGTGTCGACACATAAAATCTGTTGACTAAACTTGTGTCGACACATATGTGTCGAGACATTATAAGTCAGTGTCGACACTTATTGCCTGTGTCGACACAATTTAAGTTAGCTGTCCTGCCTGTTCATCTTCAAAATTAAAAAGGTATAAATAAGGTTTTGCCTTAGTTTGTCGACACGCTTTCAAAGTTTCGAGACCAAACTTCTGTGTCGACACCTCTCTTCTCTCAAGACAAATTCTACAAACCCTAATGGCGCCTAAGCTAGAGGAGAACGTCAACGAAGGATACGAGCTGGTGCGCGGTGCTTTTGAGGATGCTGATCAAGATATCAAGAACGTGATAACCATAGTAGCAGATTCAGGGTTAGGATATCTTGTTTCAGAACCGACAAAAATCTGGAAGAAAGAGGTACTAGAATTCCTCAATGGAGCTAAGATAGACGAAACTGGATTCAAAATCAAATCCAGGGTTCATGGTGAGAAGGTGAAAGTATCACCTAAAAGTCTGAGGAAGATTCTACAGCTACCAAGAATTAAAGAGGAAGATGAGGTTACAGCTACAAAGACCTGGTAAGCTCTAACCTGGTGTGGACTGGATCCTAATATGAAGCTTGGATCAGTGTTTCTTAGAAAAGGCATGAACAATCAAGGGAAATTCCTCTCTGAGATTGTTGGCAAAGTCATACTCAACAAGCCAGGAGGGCATGACAGAGTGTCTGCCCATATGTTTAGTATAATGACAAGGATAATCTTCACTCTAAAAACTGACTGGTCTATGGTAGTTTATGAGAAGATTAAAGAAAGCTTGAAGAAGCCCAACCTGGGCAGGATTTTAAGTCTTTACCTTGCTGGTGTAATACCTGAAGTTATGAGTACTGCTGCTGGAAGCAAAATAAATCATATGAGAAAAATGGACATGAGGTTGTTCTCTAGATGGGACAGGGTGTTGAGTAAGGAGATGCCAACCCCTGAGAAGATAGTTTCTGAGAAGGAGATTCCACCAAAGAAGAAGAGGAAGACTGCTCCAGTGGCACAAGAGTCCACTAGCAGCTCTGAAAGTGAAGAGCATGTTGTCTTCTCATCTGATGAGAATGTAGAAGAGCCAGCAGTAAAATCTCCTGCTCCTCAAGACGATGCTGAGATCCAGGGGGAGCTACCTCAAGCTAGCCCCATCCACAAGGATCAAAGCCAGGGGGAACTTCCAGTTGTAGATGAACCCACTACACTAGAAAGTGAACAAGCAACCAGCATTATTCTAGAGGTACTCACTGAACTCAATACTTTAGAATTTCCTATGAAAGATACTGATTTGTCTGATGTTCATCAGCAAACTCAGCTGGATAACCAAGTCCCAGATGCTGTCTTGGAAGACACATCTGTTGTAGCTCCAATAGTTCCTGATTCAGTGGTTGAAGAGCCAAGACTTTCTCCAGCTCATTCACCCCAAGAATTTACCATGGAAGATTTATTTCTAAATCTAGATCAAGAGGATTTTGACAAGGAAACTGATGTTGCTAAGGGGGAGAATGCTCCAATTGAGGGGGAGCAGGTACCAATTGATGAAGAGCCTGCAAGGCATGAGACTGACAAGCCCCAAGCTGCTGAAGAACCACCAAAGGAAAGGGTAGATATAGCCAGCTCCTCAGCTTCTGAAGATGAGGAAGAAGCAAGGGAAAGGAAAAAAGAAAATTTATATCTTCAAAAGAAGGAGCCAGAGTTATAAGAAGGCTCTCCAAACTATTGCTCCACAGCCTATAGCACAGCCAGCTCCAACTGTGGATTATAGTGCTTTAATGGTTGCAATGCAAGTCAAGTTGGATGAGCAAAGGCAGGCCATTGAAAAGTATGTTGATGAAGGGCAGAAATCACTACAATTTGATATAGCCCTGGACATAAAGTCAATAAGATTTGAAATGAATCTTAACAAGAAGGAGATGACAGACTGCTTCCACAAAGGTGGAAGTGCAGTGGTGTACTTGGCCACACACCAAGAGAAGATAAAAGCACAAGTGGATGACATAGCTGTGAAGCAAGGTTATGTTCTTGAAAATCAGCTAAGAATGAATGACAACCTTACTGAATCCCACAATGCAATAGTCACAGAACTGAAGAATCTAGCTGCAGGACAGACTCCAGCTATAACAAAGGCAGATTTTGACAAAGTATTCCTAGAAGAACTCACTGCTATTAAGACTGCCATTCAAGACTCCCAGAAGGCCATATCTGAACAACTTAATAAGCTCAAACCTTTCTTTAAAGATGGAGTCAGATACTTGGATAATCAAATCAGATTCCAGAAGGATGATGTTAGAGATCACATGGCTAGAGAAGTCATAAAGGGGGAGAGAGTTTTAGTCAAAGCTAGCTCTGATCATGCCAAATGGATATCTAATTCCATCAGAGCTACACTGGGTTATCCTCCTCTTTGTGATGATGACAATGTAGCAGAATCTGGAATTAACCCTGCCTATCTTGGAGGTGAGCAACCAGAAGTAGCTCAAGTGATCTATCCTCCACCAGATTTTGACATGGTGCAAGCTGATATTCATCACATGTATAGCCCAACTGAAGGGAAGTCCAATGTTATTCTAGAAAAAGTGGTTCAGCCTATATCTGAAGCTATGCAGGCAGCTCTTCAGAAAGAAGAAGAAGTTCTACAGAAAGAAGAAGAGACAAGATTGTCTAAGAAGAGGTTTAGGGAACAAGCTGAACAAAGGCCAGACTTTGAACAGTGGAGCCCTACCTCAAGAAATATCATTTTGACTGCCTGGAAAGCTGCCAAAGATAACATTCAAGACAGGAATAAGTGGTTCTCTGAAACTGAATGGAGGAAACATGAATCAAGACAGGAGGCCATAGTTCAACATAGAAGGAAGTCCAAGATGGGAAAGCTACCTCCTACAGCTCTGGAGCCTAACAAGTACTTTCCAAAGCCATACCATTATTTTGAAAGGCAGAAGATTAAAGCAGAAGAGCTTAAGAAGAAATATCTGAAAGGCAAGAAGCCTGCAGATGCTGAAGTTGCTGATGCTCCTGTTCAAGCTAAAGTTCAAGTTGACAAAGGAATAGTGATTAAGGAGCCAGAACTGAAATAGAATTAGAATTTTCTTGAAGTTTACTTTGTAATCTTTTTGATGTAAAACATTTTGTGAACTTCTGAAAATGAATATGACAGATATTAGAACAATGTGTTATATGTTAAATCTATTTCATATTTGTTCTGTGATGATGTCTATGTCTATTTCATATTTGTTCTGTGATGATATATTTGTATACATGTGTGATTAATACATGTTTATGTTTACCCTGCTGTATATAATCCTGCTTTACATCATTTTGTAATTTAATTATGAATGGTGTATATCATTGACTAAGGGTTATGACTTCTCCAAATAGGGGGAGATTGTTGGGTACATTGGTTTAAATGTACCTGATTTGAAGAAGCCTCACCCAACTCAATGATATACATCAAAATGTATTTGATGTATTTTGAGTTTATGTGCAGGTTAAGTATTTGCAGGAAATGATGAAAAAGTTTCTAAGTCCATGTGTCGACACCCAGAGGGAAAGTGTCGACACTTAAGAAGACTTGTGTCGACACCCAGGAAAGCAGTGTCGACACTTGGAGTCATTGTGTCGACACCAGGGATGCTGAGTCGACACCAGACAGAAAGTGTCGACACAAGGAGCTGTGTCGACACTCAGTGAAGAAAAGCCAGTAAAGCTATGTCGACACTTAACAGCTGTGTCTACATCAGAAAGTGTCGACACTTGGAGTTGTGTCGACACTCAGCAAAAGCTAGCAGAGACTAAGTACAAGTGTCGACACCCAGAACAATGTGTCGACACTCAATAGAAGAGTCAACACTTGAAGTAAGTGTCGACACTCAGAACAATGTGTCGACACTTAGCAGAAGAGTCAACACTGGAAGTAAGTGTCGACACCCAGAACAATGTGTCAACACTTAGCTGAAGACTCAACACTTGAAGAAAGTGTCAACACAAGGAGCTGTGTCGACACTTTGCAAAGAACAGCAAAGTTCAAGAATATTCTAAGTACAAGTGTCGACACTAAAGAAATGTGTCGACACTCAGCCAGAGTCTCGACTGAAGATGTAAGTGTCGACACCCAAAGCAATGTGTCGACACTCAACAAGTATCAACAATAAAGATATATGTCGACACCAAGAAGCAGTGTCGACACTTAACAGATTCAACACATGAAGATGTGTCGACACAAAGGTGATGTGTCGACACTTAGAAGAATTCAGCAGGATACTGAAGTACAAGTACTTGTGTCGACACTCAATCTCAGTGTCGACACATGAAGAAGAAGTAGTGTCGAGATAAAGAATCAACCACACAAGAAGTTGTGTCGACACCTTGTAGACTAGTGTCGACACTTAGACAACATGTGTCGACACTTGGTCTATAAGTGTCGACACTTAAAGATAGAAAGTCTCGACACTTAAAGACAGTTACAGAATTTTCAAGAACTGACTGGATGACTTGACAGCTGCCATTCCATCCGGTCTACAGCACCTGTCAGAGTTGTCAGAATTCAGTTATGGACCGGACCAGCCGGTCACTATGAAGAAGGCCTATAAATAGGCTTATACATTCTACAGAAGAGATTGATCAACAAGTTGTTGAAGAGATTGAACACAAGTCCAAGTTCAGATTTAAAGAAGATCTAGCTATCAAGTGAAGATCTAAGAAGTTGGAGAGAGAGAGCTCCATCCAAGAAATCAGCCATTGGAACTAGGCTGAGAAGAAGGGTTCAGATTTATTCTGGATCTTAAGTAGCAGAGATCAATGATCAACTGCAGAAGGAGTCAATCTTATTGAGTTCTACTTTCAAGAAGCTTTGAAAAAAGCTAAGTTAGATTGAGTCCAGCTGAGTTCTTCCAAGAACTCATCAAGAATCTCACAACTTATCTCTCTTTCATCTAAGTTGTTGAGTTTATACTTTTTGTATTCATTATAACTTGTAGGATCCTTTGGATCTGAGTTTTGTAAGCCTGTAATTATAAAGGTTGAGTGTAGGGCTTTGGGAGCCTGAGTGTAGGAGATTGGAATCTCTGAGTGTAGGCCTTTTGTGGCTGAGTGTAGGCCTTAGTGGCTGAGTGTAGGCCTTTGTGGCTGAGTGTAGGCTTTGTGGAAAAGCTGAGTTGTAAGGCCTTGGGCATGAGGTGTAGGAGCCTGTGTTGGGTTCTGAGATAGTGCAGAAGTTTGGCCGAATCTAGTACACTGCTAGATAGGCGAAGGGGGAAAGTGGATGTACCCAAAACTTGGGGAACCACTATAAAACTCTGTGTCTGCTGTGATTGTGCTTTGCTGTGAATGCTCTGTGATTGCTGTGCAAAAGTAGATATAAATCTGTGTTAGAAACTGATTGCTGCCATAAAAAAGTTAAAAAGAATTTGGTCACCTATTCACCCCCCCCCCCCCTCTAGGTGTTTAGGTACTATATCTTTCAACTCCTCACCTTGCCTATAAATAGAACCCCACAGCACGTCTACAATAATGGAGTGAACAGTAAGTTGGGCTTGGGCAAGTGTTGCGGTCTGTGGTTTTCTGTGCGCGCGGGTTGAGTAGTGCCGACGGTTTACTGTGTGTAGGTCGCGCGGCTAACTTCAAGGAGCCAGGAGTAGGGCATTGAAGTGTGCGGTCTCTGTGGTCTCAGCTGGTCACTTCTACGGCTTGTCAGTTTTCTGCTTCAGCTTGATCAAGTTCCAATAACTGTCCGCCGGTCTCATGCGGGTAGGCGGTATGTTCCTCAGTTCTTTAGCAGGCAGCGAATAACGGTGTTTCCGCTTGACCTCGCGGTCTCTGTGGACTCCGTGTGATATTCGACTTGTATCAGTTGCAGCTCGGGCGGCTTCGGCAATCTTGGCGGACTAGGCGGTCTCGGCGGTCTCCAGTGTTGTCCGCCTGGCTTGTTTTTGTTCTTTCTGTTTGTAGCTTGTGTACTAGTGAAATCATGTATCGCTACATATACCTCGCCTTGTAAAGAAGTGTGTATGAATATAAGACCTGCTTGTTCTTCCATTTGTAGTTGGTGTTTAACTTGCTCCTTGGGTTTCCGCATGATCAAAGTGTGAACTGGGTAGTTTTGAGAATATTAATTTGGCTTTAGGCTATCTTGCTGACCACTTTGAGAAAATTGAACATGGTGTCAGAGGCAGGTTCAGTTGCTTGAGCGGTGTTCAACCAGTGTTGTTGCTCTGTGCTTGAGTGGTGATCAACCTGTGTTGGTTCTCTGTGCTTCTGGAATTTAGCTTAACCAATGGTTGTTGCAATGGAAGTAAGCTATGCAAGAGGTCTTGATATTGAACTCTTGACGCCGACTAACTTTAAGAAGTGGAAGTCGTGCATGAAGAGTTACTATAGCGGACGAAAGTAGTTCTGTCATTTGGCTTTTTAGCCGTCCGATTTCATTTAGGTTTTGATCCTAATGCGAAAGACTCACCCTCCAGAGTTCTTTTATTGGGCTGAGCGGGATTTCTCCCTAATTTTTCTTCCATTTTGAGAGTTGAGTTAGGCTTTGAGGTTAGAGTTTGAGGAGGAAGAAAGACCTCTTTCCCAGCCATTGATGGAGCTTCAGAGCTTCGATCATTGATCCAAGTCCAGATCCGTGGAGAGGACTTGGAGGCGCTCGTTTTCATCCGTGCAAGGCAAGGATTCCATGGCTTGGAAGAGGATTCGTAAGGTAACGACATTTATCCTCTCGGTTTTAGTTTGTGTTCATGGCATCTATTCTTTTCTTGCTTTCCTTCAAGCATTTATGCACCGGATCACTCAAATGAGAGGGGTTATAGTTGACATGGTTCAATAGGGGCCACCGGGTCAATTGTGTCCTTCCCCAGCATGATTTACATTAGAAATCCGCTCCGTTAGTGGATTAGGGATTGTGGGTGAAGCTGTAGTCGCGACCGTTAGTCCGGCTTGGTGATGTTGCATAACGAGCCTTATGGATTTTTTTTAGAAATCTATTAGCGGCAAGACGCCGTTTGTGATGATGCCCCCCTATCTTTTGTGGGAGTACGTGTAACCAGAACCGAAATATGTGGAAATTAGAGTAAACACTGGGGCACGGGGACGGTACGGTACAAATGGTGTATTAGGGCGGGAAAGGCTTGGTATTGTTATGTGCTAAGCTGTGGTTTGTCTCTGTGGTCGGCTGGATAGCCCGTGACGTGCAAGTCATGTGTGGAGAGTCAAGCCGCCGGCCCAGGCAAGGGTGCGGTGGGTCTCTGAGCTCTAAACCCGGGCTGCTGGTAGGCCGACGACGTCGTGGGGCGGCCAGTGGGCCTAAACACCGGTCATTACAGCCCATATCCTTTGTAACCAAATGTTGACAAAGATGCATCTTTGTCAAGGTTATCCTAGCTTCTTCGTCGTCAGTGAGAAAAATATCATCCGCATATACCACAAGCACCGCTAGTCCCAGGGAGGTTTTGCAAATAAACCCCACTGCGATGACGAAGAACTTCTTTAAAACCTACGGCCGCCATAATCCCGCTAAACTTGTCAAACCATGCCTGGGGGCTTTACTTTAGACCATAGATAGAATTCGTGAGCCGACACAACTGTGTCTCCTACTGAGCAACATACCCTGGAGGTTGCTCCATGTAGACAGCTTCCTGAAGATCCCCATATAGAAAAACATTCTTGACATCCTGCTGTGAAATGGGCCAATCCTGGTTGACGGCTATTGAGGGGAGTACCCTGATATTATTGAGATGAGCAACTGGAGAAAAGGTGTCAAAATAGTGAACCCCTTAAGTCTGTGTAAAGCCTTTGGCAACAAGCCGAGCCTTGTAATGATCCACACTGCCATCCGGTCGGAACTTCCCCACAAAGACCCAGCGACAGCCAACAACAACGGTGTCATATTGAGGAGGAACTAGGGTCCACGTACCCCGTTAAGTGAGAGTAGCAATCTCCTCATTCATGGAAGCCTTCTAATGTGGAACGGTAAGGGCTTCCTGATAGGAACGGGGGGGTGGCAGTGGCAGAGATAGCCAGTGCAAAAGCTCTGTGAGAAGGGGTAAGACGATCATATGAAACCACAACATCAAACGGGTGCTTTGTACATGCCCGAACTCCTTTCAGAGGAGCAATGAGATGATCCAGGTAGGCGGGTTCCTCAGTATCTGGAGCATCCGTGGTGGAGAGAGCTAGCCCGGGAGTAGAGAGAGGCAGCAGTGAGGAGGATGGAGGTAGCGAAGGTGTAGAGAAAGGAGGAGATGATGTAGAGAGTGGAGGAGGGGATACCTCGGTAGGGGTCGATGGGCTGAAGGGAATGGTAGGAGAATCGAAAGCCACGGGAAGAGGAGAGGGGTTGTTAGATAAATAGGGAGCATTATGGAAGAATGTAACGTCAACGGAGACGAACTACTTGCGGAGAATGGGGTCAAAACAACAATAGCATTTCTGAGTGGTAGAGTATCCCAGAAAGACACATTTAGTGGAGCGAGGGGAGAGTTTGTCACGGGTGGAGGAGCGAGCATGCATAAATGTTGTGCACCCAAAGATACGTAGAGGGAGAGGAAACGGATCCTTGCCCAGATAGAGAATGGAGAATAGTGTTTGACTGTGTAGAATGGTGGAGGGAATGCGATTGATGAGATAATAAAAAATGAGAACCGCATAGCCCCGGTAGGAATGAGGGACCTGCATCTGCGTTAGTAGAGTGCGAGCGACATCATGGAGATGACTGTTTTTTTGTTCCGCCATGCCATTTTGTTGGGAAGAATAGGCGAAACTGGTTTAATGAAGAATCCCACGTTGCACACAGAAGGATGAAAAAGCTTGACTAATGTACTCCTTAGCATTATCAGAGCATAAGATTTTAATTGAAACACCAAAATGATTTTGTATTAAATGACAAAAATATGACCATACATCAAATAATTCAGAGCATTCTCGTAAGACATACACCCAAGTACATCGAGAGAAGTCATCTATGAAAGTAACAAAATAAGAACTACCCCGGCCAACGGTGAAGGTAGGAACGGTGATGCTTGTCAAGTTGACAGGCGTCACAGTTGAGCGGAGAACTGTGGGGAGGGAGGTGGGGCAGAAGCTGACGAAGAAGTTATGGAGGAGGATGACCAAGGCAGAGATGCCACTGTAGATGATATGTTGAGGAGGAGGAGAAGGAGGACAGAGCAAAAACATTGTCGAGGAAGTAGAGGCTGTCGCTCTCAGCCCAGTAGTAGTCATTCGTTGGGAGCTCGGATCCTAAAAGGAACAAGAAGTTGGAGTGAATGTGACAGAGCATTGAAGTTTCTTGCATAGAGAGATAACCGACAATTAGTTGCACGGAAACCTGGGCGCATAGAGAGTGTCATCCAAGCAAAGAGACGAAGTGATATGAACCACTCCCATCCCATAAACCGGGGAGGGAGAGCCGTCTACAACAAGGACCGGGGGAAACTGATCATATGTTTCTACGAGAGAAAAGCACTAAGTATTAACCATCATATGATTAGTCGCACCAGAGTCGATGAGTCATTTACCTTGAGTAACTGCGTGAGCACTACCTGATGATGTGAACACCGAGGCAGACTGCTTGGAGGATGAGGTGGAAGAGTCACCAGAGGGGAAAAGATGTGGATGTTTCATCCAACAGCGATCCACAAGATGCATAGTGTAGACACAGTGAGAGCAGAGGAAACGGTAAGGGCCTTGCCCTCCGGAATGATGGTTGCAGCTACCAGAGCCACTCCATTGAGTTTGGTGAGCATAGTTATCTGGATGGAGGAGGAGAGGATAGAAACAGTCGCTGAAGTAGAGAGGTAACTACGGAAATGCGTGCAGTAGTGGTATACAGGGTGGGAGAGCCCGCCTCACAAAAGATTTGCTGGCAGATCATGTCATATGACTCTGGAAGGCGCAGAAGATAACATACAATAAGGAGTTCCTGGAAGTGCTTGTGCTGTTCGGCCATGTCAGCAGAGAAAGGGCGATGTTGAAGAATATCAGCCCCGAGAGCTTGAAATTGTTGATAAACGGCAGCAGGAGACATGGAAGGTCGAACAAAGAGGTCTGCATACAAAGTATAGATGTGGGACGTCTGAGCCCCCTTTGAGTACAGATCACTAAGATGAAGCCAGACCTTCTTGACCGTCTCATCATGATGGATGACAGGAAGACATTCATCTGTAGGCTATTAGCTAACCAAGTACGCACAAGTGCGTCACTAGCATCCCAGTCGTCAAACTCAGCGGAAGTGGGAGGAGGAGGGTCATCGGTGAGGTGGTGGCATTTTCATTGGGAGTGAAGAGGGAAAGTGAAGGAGACACTCCAATCTAGGTAGTTGGAACCGATGATTTTAGATACGGTGCCAAGATTCCTAGAAGGAGTGGGAGGAGGAGGCGGATTGGACACAAGAGTAGCGATGGTGGTAGAGGAACCAGAAAGAGCCATGGAAAAGAAGCCGCAGGGGAAGAGAGAAGTCGCGCGAACAGCAAGCCGTAGAGACCGCGCGAATAGGAAGATTTTAGATGAAGAGGAGACCGCACGGACAAGAGTTGAAACCGTAGTGAACATAAGGCGAGGTTCTATAGCGGTTACAGTGGCTAGACAACACCGACAAGAATGACCACGACCAAGCACCAGAAAAAAGAGGTAGAGGGAAAGAAGTCGCGCAGGTAGGTAGAAGGCCGTGCGAATAGGAGAAAGAGAAACCACGAAAACATGTCGCAAATTGACAGAGAGATGGATCGAGAAGATTCCTGCACACACAATGAGAAGCAACAAAGCAGAGAAAGAAGAGAGTCCACGCGAACAGTCAACAAGAAGAGGGGGAAACCGTGTGGTCAGAAAATCACCAAATTAGGTGGAGAAGTCCGAGTCCTCTGATACCATGTGTGAACAAATAAAAAGAGACCAGAAATTGGAATAATAAAAATTTTATTATCCAAAAAAGATGTGTATTACAAGATATAGCCTCCCTTTTATAGAATGGAGGAGATGAGAGAGATTACAATTAAATAATGTGTGTTGAAATTTGTGAAGTGGAAGTGGGTGATGGACAGGCCAGACGGTCCAAGCGGCCTGTGCGGACTGAGTCTACGGCCTGGGCGGACTCCTGGTGCGGCCTGGTTACCTTGGCTGGCTTGGCTGTTGAAGAGCAGCTTGTGCGGCCTGAGCGACGTGAGTCTGCGGCCTTGGGGGACTGCGGGTTGTAGCCTGGGTGTTTGCTATCTTGTTGGCTTGGCTGTTGAGGAGCTGCCTGTATGGTCTGGTATGCGTCTTGATCGGTGTGTTGTGCGGCTTGGTTGGCCTATGGCCAAGGATGTCGGGCCTAGCGAAACGGACTGAGCGGACTGCGGTTTGCGGGCAGTATGCAGTGCTCTGTTCAGGGGCCTTGCGTGTTGCAAGCTTATGTTAACCAGCGGATTGGGTGCCCTATCCGTGGGAGGCTTGCGGACTGGCATATCCGCAGGCTTTGCTGTGGCGGACTGGCCTTAGATTTTGGCCGTGGCCCTTACCAAGCTCTGGTGTTACAACAGGTGCTAACTACTGTGGAGGACTGCGCGGACTGCTGTCAGAGTCCGGCAGCTGGCCGTTTGTTTGGGTAGCTGTGTGGGTAGTATTTGGTGATCTGCTTATCTTTGTGGAAATTGCGATCTGCGTACCTTGGTGGTATTGGCATGCTACTCACCTTGGTGGAATTGGCGATCTGCTTTGGGTGTTGGTAGACTGGGCCTTGTCTGTCGAGCTCGCGCTAGGCCTTTGGTGATTTACCGGACTTATTCACATTCTGTGACAAGTCCATTGTGTCTGCAGTATCCGCCAAGTTCGCTGTTGACCGGGAAGACTGCCTTTGGTCATGGACTTGAGGAGGATGGAGGCTTTGCCCTTGTGATGTAATGAGTGCCTCTTGTATGTGCGGACTGTCACTGAAGGAGTTGTGGTTTTCCATGTGATGATGTGTGCGGACTGTGCGGACTGTACCTTGTCCACATAGTGTGGGCGGTATGGTTCAAGTCAGCCTGGTAGTGAACATCGGTGCCTTGCTTCTAGCGGTTTTCTTGGAATTCGACTAATTCTTTGTGGACTCAGCAGATGGATGTTTTGCTAGTGCGCGGGCTGGGGTGGTGATTCTATGCTCTAGGGTGGTGACCACACTCCTCACCTCGCCTATAAATAGAACCCCCCGGCACGTCTACAGTAGTGAACAGTAAGTTGGGCTTGGGCAAGTGTTGCGGTCTGCAATTTTCTGTGTGTGCGGGTTTAGTAGTGCCGACGGTTTACTGTGTGCAGGTCGTGCGGCTAACTTCAAGGAACCAGGAGTAGGGCATTGAAGTGTACGGTCTTTGCGGTCTCAGGTGGTTGCTTCTGCGGCTTGTCAGTTTTCTGCTTCAGTTTGATCAAGTTCCAATAACCTGTCCACTGGTCTCAGGCGGGTAGGCGGTATGTTCCTCAGTTCTTCAGCAGGCAGCGAATAACAGTGTTTTCGCTTGACCTCGCGGTCTCTGTGGACTCTGTGTGCTATTTGACTTGTAACAGTTGCAGGTCGGGCGGCTTCGGCAACCTTGGCGGACTAGGCGGTCTCAGCGGTCTCAAGTGTTGTCCGCCCGGCTTGTTTTTGTTCTTTTGTTTGTAGCTTGTGTACTAGTGAAATCATGTCTCGCTATATATACCTCGCTTTGTAAAGAAGTGTGTATGAATATAAGACCTGCTTGTTCTTCCATTTGTAGTTGGTGTTTAACTTGCTCCTTGGGTTTCCGCATGATTAAAGTGTGAACTCGGTAGTTCTGAGAATTTTAATTTGGCTTTAGGCTATCCTGCTGACCACTTTGAGAAAATTGAACATGGTATCAGAGGCAGGTTCAGTTGCTTGAGCGGTGTTCAACCAGTGTTGTTGCTTTGTGCTTGAGTGGTGATCAACCTGTGTTGGTGCTCTGTGCTTCTGGAAGTTAACTTAACCAATGGTTGTTGCAATGGAACTAAGCTATGCAAGAGGTCTTGGTATTGAACTCTTGATGTCGACTAACTTTAAGAAGTGGAAGTCGTGCATGAAGAGTTACCTTCTGGGTGAGGAGCTATGGGAGTTTGTCGGTGGTGACGACAGACAGGAAGTGATTGCTGCTTTTGGTACTGCTGAGCAGGTGAGGCTCTAGAGAAAAACAAATGCTAAGGCAGAGTTTGTTCTCAAGAGGGTCGGGTCACCAGAACTGTTTGATCACATCATTGGATGTGATTCTACTGCTGATATTTGGACAACCATTGATGAGTTGTTCAATAGGAAGAATGTGGCTAGACTTCAGTTTCTGGAGAATGAGTTGGCGAGGACAACTCCAGTAGACCTGACCATTCAAAGTTCTTTCTGAAGATGAAGAGCTTGTGCGCGGAGCTGTCAACGCTTGATCCGGATGAGCCTATCTCTGAGGCTAAGATGAAAAGGCACATAATCCGTAGCTTGTGGAAGGAGTATGTTTCCTTGGTAACATCTGTTCAAGGCTGGGCTACTTAGCCATCTCTACTGGAGCTTGAGAATCTGCTTGATTCGCAGGTGAGTTTAGCAAGGCAGATGGCTGGAGTCACAATCACTGAGGAAGGCAGTGAAGCTCTCTTCTCATGTAAGAAGAAGAAAGGATGGGAAGGGAAGAAGAAGAAGACCGCTGCTTGAAATGAGCCTTCAACTTCTTATCAACCAGAGAGGAGCGTTGCTCCTAAGAAGGATTGGAAGAAGAACCTGAAGTGATATAGGTATCATCAGCGGGGACACTTCAAGCATGACTGCAAGGTCAAACTATAGCATGGGCATGCTGCAGTCAAGGAGGAAGCTTGATCTAAGAGCAGGGAAGCTGGATGGGGTGGAGCCTTCATGACGGGAACTTGTGTCCGTGCCTTGTCTGCTGTCGACTTCAACGACGATTTGATAGTGGACTCCGGGAGTGGTCATCACCTCATCGGAGACAAGTCGAAGTTCTCTTCCTTGCAAGCGTACTCAGGTAATGAAGCTATTATAACTACTGATAATACTGTTTATGCAGTAGAGAAGGTGGGGGTTGTGTCTTTGGGTAGTGATAAGGGGCCACTCACGTTAAGGAGTGTGTATCACATACCGGGCATGAAGAAGAACCTCTTCTCTGTGACCAATACGGTCGACGCGGGGTATCACATTCTGTTTGGGCCAACAGAAGTGAAGTTCCTTCGCAACGTATCAGCGGTGAAGTATGATGTTGCCCATGTTGGGAGGAGAGTGAAGAACTTATTTGTTCTTGCAACTAACTCTTATGTTGATCGGATGAGAGAAAACAATAGCACTACTATATGGCATGAATGGTTGTGGCATGGAGGAATGGATAAGCTGAGGGCTATGGATAACAGAAGCCTTGTGAGAGGCTTGACTAAGCTATCTTCATTTGGCGACGGTCACGTTTGCGCGGGATGTCAGTATGGCAAAGCTCATCGCCTTCCGTTTGATAAATCACAAACGAGGAGCAAGAAACCATTGGAGTGCATCCATGGAGACTTGATGGGACCAACCGTCACTACAAGCCTTAGTAGGAGCAGATACATGCTCGTTCTGATTGATGACTACTTAAGATACACTTGCGTATATTTCTTGAAGGAGAAGTCTGAAACCTTCCATTTGTTTGTGGAGTTCAAGGAGTTGGTGGAGAGCCGGCTTGGCTTGCGGATCTAGAAGCTTAGAATAGATAACGGTGGTGAGTTTATCTCCTCTGATTTTTCTAACTTTTTCTGGAAGCACGTGATCCAATGAGAGCTCACTTGTGCTCACACTGCACAACAAAATGGAGTAGCGGAGCGAAAGATCCGTCATCTGACGGAGACTTGCAAATGCTGGCTTCATGCGAAAGACATTCCAAGGTCCTTCTGGGCGGAGGGGATGTCTTGTGCTTCTTATGTCATCAATCGGATGCCGCGTAGCCCGATCAACATGAAGACTCCTTCTGATCTGTTGATGAAGGAGAAGCCCAGTGTGGAACACCTCTGGCTGTTCGGTTCAACTTATTATGTGCATTTCCCGGATGTTTCACGGACAAAGCTTGATGCAAAGGCAAGAAATCTTGTCTTTGTTGGCTATGATGAGCGGAAGAAGGGATGAAAATGCATGGATCCTGCGACGAAGAATTTTGTTGTGTCAAGAGATGTTGTCTTTGACGAACTGACATCGTATGGAGGTGGTTCGGTGGAGCTAACTAGATGCAAGGTTGATGAAAAATAGAAGGTGGCTGCTGAAGGCCTGGAAGAGGAGCTTGCTGTTTCACCAGCAGCTCCTGTTGCTTCATGTTCTGGTGCTGAGGCTTCTGGCTCAGGAAGCAGGGGGAGCATTGCTCAAAGCTTGCCTGAAGGTGGTTTTGAGCCTGAATAATCAATAGAGATAGTTAGCAAGGAGCAACCTCTTCGTAGATCGAAGAGGGTTGTGAAGCCACCAGCTCGATACTATGATGGGAATGCAGCGAGCTTTGTCTCCTGCTTCTTTGCAGGTCCTATGGATGAGCGAGAGCCTGTAAACTTCAATGAGGCCACTAGAGTCAAGGAGTGGGATGATGTTGTTGGGTACATTGGTTCAAATGTACCTGATTTGAAGAAGCCTCACCCAACTCAATGATATACATCAAAATGTATTTGATGTATTTTGAGTTTACTTGTGCAGGTTAAGTATTTGCAGGAAAGAAGAAAAAGTTTCTAAGTCCATGTGTCGACACCCAGAGGGAAAGTGTCGACACTTAAGAAGACTTATGTCGACACCCAGGCAAGCAGTGTCGACACTTGGAGTCATTGTGTCGACACCAGGGATGCTGAGTCGACACCAGACAGAAAGTGTCGACACAAGGAGCTGTGTCGACACTCAATGAAGAAGAGTGCAGTGAAGCAGTGTCGACACATAGCAGTTGTGTCGACACCCAGTGAAACTGTGTCTACACCAGAAAGTGTCGACACTTGGAGGCTGTGTCGACACTCAGCAAAAGTCAGCAAAGACTAAGTACAAGTGTCGACACCTAGAACAATGTGTCGACACTCAGCAGAAGAGTCAACACTTGAAGTAAGTGTCGACACCCAGAATAATGTGTCGACACTTAGCTGAAGACTCAACACTTGAAGAAAGTGTCGACACAAGGAGATGTGTCGACACTTAGCAAAGTTCAACAAAATATTCTAAGTACAAGTGTCAACACTAAGGGGATGTGTCGACACTCAGCCAGAGACTCGACAGAAGAAGAATGTGTCGATACCCAGAGCAATGTGTCGACACTCAGCAAGTATCAACACTGAAGACATGTGTCGACACCAAGAAGCAGTGTCGACACTCAACAGATTCAACACATGAAGATGTGTCGACACAAAGGTGTTATGTCGACACTTAGAAGAATTCAGCAAAATACTGAAGTACAAGTACTTGTGTCGACACTCAATTCCAGTGTCGACACATGAAGAAGAAGCAGTGTCGAGATATAAAATCTACAACACAAGGAGTTGTGTCGACACCATGTAGGCTAGTGTCGACACTTAGACAACTTGTGTAGACACTTGGTCTATAAGTGTCGACACTTAAAGATAGAAAGTCTCGACACTTTCAGACAGTTATAGAATTTTCAAGAACTGACTGGATGACTTGATAGCTGCCATTCCAGCCGATCTACTGCATCTGTCAGAGTTGTCAGAATTCAGTTATGAACCAGACCAGCCGGTTACTATGAAGAAGGCCTATAAATAGGCTTACACTGTCTACAGAAGAAGTGGTTCAGATTGTTGTTGAAGTAATTCAAAGAAGATCTAGCTATCAAGTGAAGATCTAAGAAGTTGGAGAGAGAGAGCTCCATCCAAGAAGTCAGCCGTTGGAACCAGGCTGAGAAGAAGGGTTCAGATTTATTCTGAATCTTAAGTAGCAGAGATCAAGGATCAACTACAGAAGGGGTCAATCTTATTGATTTCTACATTCAAGAAGCTTTGAAGAAAGCCAAGTCAAATTGATTTCAGCTGAGTTCTTCCAAGAACTCATCAAGAAACTCACAACTCTCCTCTCTTGTCTCTGAGTTGCTGAGTTAATATTATTGTATTCATATTTTCTTGTAGGATCCTTAGGGATCTGAGTCTTGTAAGCCTGTAATTATAAAGGCTGAGTGTAGGGCTTGAGTGCCTGAGTGTAGGAGATTGAAATCTCTGAGTGTAGGCCTTGGTGGCTGAGTGTAGGCCTTGGTCGCTGAGTGTAGGACTTGGTGGCTGAGTGTAAGATTTGTGAAGAAGCTGAGTTGTAGGGCCTTGGGCCTGAGGTGTAGGAACCTGTTTTGGGTTCTGAGATAGTGGAGAAGTTGGGCCAAATCTAGTACACTGCTAGATAGGCGAAGGGGGAAAGTGGATGTACCCAAACCTTGGGGAACCACTATAAAACAGTGTGTCTACTGTGTGCTGTGATATTCTGTGATTGCTGTGTGATTGCTGTGTACAAAAGTAGATATAAATCTGTGTTAGATTCTGAATTCTGCCTAAATAGTTAAAAAGATTCAAGTCACCTATTCACCCCCCCCCCCCTCTAGGTGTTTAGGTACAATATCTTTCAAGTGGTATCAAAGCGAGGTTGCTCAAAAAGGGACATAACTGTCTGAGTAGATCCTGTTGGCAGATTCAGTCTAAGTCAATTACAGAATCAAGAAAATCAAGAACCATGGGTTCCACTGAGAATCACAAGGAATTGGGATCCATGAAGTTACCCATATGTAGGAAAGAGATCTTTGGTATCTGGAAGGAACGGGTGAGACTTTTTATGGAAGCCTCAGACCCTAGGATTTATATCACAGTAAAGGAAGGGTCATATGTGCCCATGAAGGTGTCAGTCTTAGATGCAACTCAGAGAACACCAAAGGATTTCTCTGAAATGACAAAGGATGAAATTGTTCTAGCTACTATGGATAAGAGGGCTAAGAACATCATAGTAAGTGCCATAGATGATGCCACTTTTCAGAATGTGATACACTGTAAGACAGCTAAAGAGATGTGGGATACTCTTATTGTGTATATGGAGGGTTCTGAAGAAGTAAGGCAAGACAGAAAATCCTTGTTAAATCAAGAATATGAAAGTTTTAGACAAGGTAAGGCTGATAGCATAACTGAGTGCTATAAGAAGTTCTACAGGATTGTGAATGAGCTCATATCCTATGGCAGAGAGTTCAGTAATTATGAACTCAATGATAAGTTTCTAAGATCCCTAACAAAATATTGGGACACCAAGATCTGTGCCATTAGGGAAATGGCAAAGTTGGGAGAAATTCCTCCACCAACACTATTTGGCAAACTGCTGTCCTATGAAATGCAGTTAATGGTGAGGAAAGAAGAGGAGAAATCTACTAGAAATGAACATAAAGAAAGGACAGTGTCCTTCAAAACAGAAGCCCCCAGAAAGTACAGAAGTAAGTCACCAACTCCACCTCCAAAAGCAGCTGAATCTGAGTCAGATGAGTCAGTCAGCAGAAAATCTGAAAACAGTGAAAGTGATGAGGACTTTGCTGCCTTTACAAGACATTTCCAGAAGTTCTTAAAAAAGAAACAGTGGAGGACAAGGCCATCTACTTCATAGGGAAAAGAAGACTATTATCAGAATAAAAAGTCTTCAAAGAAAGACAGGAAAAAGACTAAGTCTAGTAAAGCAACTCTTTCAAAAATAGTATGCTATTGCTGTAATAGACAAGGCCATGTCATTTCAGATTGTCCAGAGAAGAGGAAGGAGTCTAGTGACAAGAAAAGGACTCAATACAAGGGCAATAAAGAAAAGTCTTTTGTTGCCAAAAAGGACAAGAGCCTGTCAGATTTATCTTCATCAGAAACTGAGTCAGATGCTGAGGCATATATAGGACTGTTTGCTGAGGAAGAAGAAGAAGAGTTCATGCAGATTATGAATTCTATATATGAACAAGAGGGCAGTCAATGCCAAGGGCTAATGGCATTGACAGAAAGTGACAAAATCCTGGAGCAGCCAGGACCAAGTAAGGTACAATATTGTTCTTTTAGTTCAATTTCTTGTGCTAGTACAGAGTCAGATTTATCATCATCAAATGATGAGAGTGCATCTGAGTCTGAAGAGGATATTCATCAGTAGATAGATGAATATAAAGTTCTGTTGCAAGCTTATAAGAAGAGCAAGTCCCTAGCCAAAAGTCAGGCAAAGGAAATTGCTGATCTCAAAGCTGCTGCAACTGATTTTGAGAAGTTATTTGATCAAAAGCTTAATGAGATAGCCAGACTAAAGCACATAACTGTGATTCAGATGGGGACTATATCATTTAAGAATGATCAAATTAAGAGTCTGGAGATTAATCTTCAGAAGGAGAAAGACTTAGTTGCTAGGTTTTCTAAACCTAAGTCAGTTCTACCCTTAATTGATGAATTTGTTCATCATAAAGGTAAAGCTGGATTGGGATTTACTAGACCTGCAAGGACTGTTCAGTCCAAGTCCAAGTCCAAGGGAAAAGCCCCAACACTCAACAAGCCAGCTGTGGATAAAACAGCAAAGACAGTACCTAAGCAAAGGTACAATAAGTTTGAGTGTTGGTGCTGTGGCAAGGTAGGCCACTTTGCAATGGACTGTTGGCACAATGCTAGTGCCAAAGTGAGTAGCAAACTGTCTGTTGGAAAGCCTGCAGGTAGCTTTGTTAGGATGCAAACTAAGCAGTACCAAGGACCCAAGAATTCTTTGGGTTCTAAGGTTCACTAATCTGTTTTACAGGTGAGTCCAAGTGGCCATGCCCCTATATGGTACTTGGACAGTGGATGTTCCAGACATATGACTGGAACAAGGGAATTGCTAAAGGACTACACTCCAATCAAAGATGGTCCTAAAGTTACCTTTGGTGGTTCTGAAAAAGGTATCATCAAAGGGTTTGGTAACATTTCTAGTAACTTAGTTACCATTACTCAAGTGGCTTATGTTAAAGGTTTGAAACACAACCTAATTAGTATAAGTCAATTAAGTGATGTAGGATATGACATCTCATTTGTTAAGGATGGTTGTCATATCAAGAGATCAAATGATCAAGAGATCATTTTGACAGGTTATAGAAAGAGGAATGTCTACTGCCTAGACATTATGTGTGAGACCAATGGTTCTCAAGTATGTGTTGTAGCTGATGAGACAGTCTCCCATTGTGTCAAATGGCACAAGAGGCTAGCCCATCTAAACTACAAGACAATTGGCAAACTCTTTAGTAAAGAGTTAGTGAGGAATGGTCCTCAAGTTAAGTGTATTAAAGATGGTATTTGCTCAGCTTGTCAAAAGGGCAAGCAGACTAGATCCACCTTTAGAAGCATTGGAAACAAAGATGCTGTGAGGTGTTTATACTTCTTGCATATGGATCTCTTTGGTCCAATGCCAGTTCACAGCCTAGGTAGGAAGGTCTATACCTTTGTAGTTGTAGATGACTACTCAAGGTTTTCCTGGGTGTTCTTCCTAAGACAGAAATCTGAAACACCCAGTGTCTTCTATAGCTTTGTTAGACAAATTCAGAATAAATTAAATAGTACAGTGGTCAAAATAAGAAGTGACCATGGTACTGAATTTCAGTCTGATAGCATGACAAAACTATGTGAAGACTTTGGGATATTTCAAGAGTTTTCTTCACCAAGAACACCTCAGCAAAATGACATTGCTGAGAGGAAGAATAGAACTTTGATTGAGGCTGGTAGGACCCTATTAAGTGATACATCACTAGCAGAATACTTCTGGGCTGAAGCAGTCAATACTGCATGCCATGTTATTAATAGGGCTACCATAACTAAAAGCCTCAACAAGACCCCCTATGAGGTTGTGAAAGACAGGAAACCAAACCTATCCTACTTCAGGATCTTTGGTTGTAAGTGCTTTATACTTAACAATGGAAAGTCTTACTTGACTAAGTTTGCTGCCAAGTCCCAAGAGGGAATTTTTGTTGGGTACAACAACAACAGTAAGGCTTATAGAGTCTACAACCTGTCTACACAAGTTGTAGAAGAGACTGTACATGTAGTATTTGATAAAACTAGACTTATTAACAATGAGTTGTCTAGTAGTGTATGCAGCCCCACAGGTATAACTAAGAAGATGGACAAGCTCACTATAGAAGAAGAACCTACTGCAAGACAGCAAGTAGAAGACAGTGGCTGTTGTCCAGGGGGAGTACTACATGTACCTAATGCAGAAGAAGTACAAGGAGTACAACAAGATGGAGAAGTTGAAGAAGTTCAACCTGAAGTCAGGATGCCTCCAGCAAATAGGAATCTTAGAGATCATCCAGCTGAACAAATCATTGGTGATCCAAGACAAGGGGTACAAACAAGGAGCAGAAATCTGAATGCAGCAATCTACTCAAGTTTTCTATCCCAAGTTGAACCAAAGAAGTTTGAAGAAGCCATCCAAGACCCTCATTGGATTGAGGCAATGCAAGAAGAGCTGAATCAGTTCAAGAGATGCAAGGTCTGGGAGCTTGTTCCTAAACCTAAAGACCACAACATAATTGGGACCAAGTGGATCTATAGGAACAAGATGGATGAGCATGGAGTCGTCATTAAGAACAAATCTAGATTGGTTGCTAAAGGATATAGGCAGGAAGAAGGTATTGATTTTGATCAAACCTTTGCTCCAGTAGCCAGACTGGAAGCCATAAGGATGTTCCTGGCCTATGCAACCTTTCAAGGATTTAAAGTTTACCAAATGGATGTCAAGTCAGCATTTCTGAATGGTAATCTTAAAGAGGAAGTCTATGTGGAACAGCCATCAGGTTTTGTTGATTCAACTCTACCTAATCATGTCTATAGACTTAGGAAAGCTTTATATGGGTTAAAGCAAGCCCCTAGCGCTTGATATGAAACCCTGTCTAGTTTCCTCATTGAGAATAAGTTCACAAGGGGGAAAATAGACAAGACTCTATTCCTTAGGGAATCTAGAGGCAAAGTTATACTAGTCCAAATATATGTAGATGACATAATATTTGGGTCTACTGAAAGTAGCCTTTGCAAAAGGTTTGCAAAACTAATGCAAGGTCAATTTGAGATGAGTAGTATGGGAGAGCTAAAGTTCTTCTTGGGTCTCCAAGTAAGACAGACTGAGAATGGATTATCCATATGCTAGTCCAAGTTCACCCTAGAACTCATAAGGAAGTATGGTATGGATTCA
This sequence comes from Platanthera guangdongensis, assembly GCA_039583875.1. Lineage (NCBI taxonomy): Eukaryota > Viridiplantae > Streptophyta > Magnoliopsida > Asparagales > Orchidaceae > Platanthera > Platanthera guangdongensis. The sequence goes on from CM077149.1 coordinate 91,604,263, forward strand.
TCCAGTACCATGAAGACTCCTATGGGGTCAAGTATGTCTCTTAGCAAGGATGATGCAGGGAAACCTGTAGATGAAACCTTGTATAGAGGGATAGTTGGCTCCCTATTATATTTGACTGCAAGTAGACCAGATATTATGTATGCTACATGTGTCTGTGCAAGGTATCAAGCCTGCCCTAAAGAGTCTCATTTGACAGCAGTCAAAAGAATATTGAGATATCTAAAGGGCACTCCTTATCTAGGCCTCTAGTACCCTAGGAATGGGGATTTTGAACTAACAGGTTATTCAGATGCAGACTTTGCAGGATGCAAAGAAGACAGAAAAAGCACTACTGGAACGTGTCAATTCCTAGGAGGAAGACTGATTTCTTAGAGTAGCAAAAAGCAAACAAGTGTGGCTATCTCCACTGCAGAGTCAGAATATGTGGTTGCAGGAAGTTGCTGTGCTCAACTTCTATGGATACAACATCAGCTTGAGGACTATGGATTTTCGGTAAGTAGAACTCCACTCTTCTGTGATTCTACTAGTGCTATATCAATTGCACATAACCATGTTTCTCATAGTAGAACTAAACATATTAAAATAAAATATCATTTTCTTAGGGATCATGTAGAGAAAGAAGATATTTTACTAGAATATGTTAAAACAGATAATCAACTAGCTGATATGTATACTAAGCCCTTAGAAGAAACTAAGTTCAATAGGTTTAAAATTGAACTAGGAATGATAAACTTAGAGTAAGTTTATAGAATTGGAAATGGCTAAGTAAAAAGGTGTCGACACACAGAGATATCTGTGTCGTCACAGAAACGTGGTGTCGACACTTCAGGGAAAAGGTGTCGACACATCTAGGAAGTTGGTGTCGACACTTCTGAAAATTATTGTCGACACATGACAAGTAGGTGTCGACACATCCAAGGTGGTGTCGACACATAGGTTTTACTCAGAATTATCTAAGTAAAGCTCGACTACATGTCGAGTTATGTGGTGTCGACACATAAACAAGTGTCGACACATATATCTGTTGACTAAACTTGTGTCGACACATATGTGTCGAGACATTATAAGTCAGTGTCGACACTTATCGCCAGTGTCGACACAATTTAAGTTAGTTGCCCGCCTTTTCATCTTCAAACCTAGAAAGGTATAAATAGGATTTTGCCTTAGTCTGTCGACACGCTTTCAAAAGTTTCAAGACCAAAACTTGTGTGTCGACACCTCTCTTCTCTCCAGTCAAATTCTTCAAACCCTAATGGCGCCAAAGCTTGAGGAGAATATCAATGAAGGATATGAACTGGTGCGCGACGCTTTTGTTGATGCAGACCCGGAGATCAAGACTGTAGTAACCCTAGTTGCAGATTCAGGGTTGGAATTTCTTGTTTCTGAACCCACAAAGATCTGGAAGAAGGAAGTACTGGAATTCCTTAATGGAGCAACCCTAGACGACACTGGATTCAAGATCAAGTCCAGGGTCCATGGTGAAAAGGTGAAGGTGTCACCTAAAAGTTTGAGGAAAGTACTACAGTTACCGACAACTAAAGAAGAAGACGAAGTTACTGCTTCAAAGACCAGAGAAGCTCTAACTTGGTGTGGACTAGATTCTAAAATGAAAATTGGATCTGTTTTCAATAGAAAAGGCATGAACAACCAAGGGAAATTCATGTCAAAAATTGTTGGCAAAGTGATTTTAAGCAAACCTGGAGGGCATGATAGGGTATCTGCCCATATGTTCAGCATTATGACCAGGATAATCTTCAATCTGAAAACTGACTGGTCTGTAGTGATCTTTGAGAAGATCAAGGAAAGCCTGAAGAAGCCCAACTTGGGCAGGATCATAAGTCTATACCTTGCTGGAAGTATTCCAGAGGTAATGAGTCAAGCTACTAGTAGTAAAATCAACCACATGAGAAGAATGGACATGAGGATCTTCTCCAGATGGGACAGGGTGTTGTCTAAGGAGATGCCAACCCCTGAGAAGATAATTCCTGAGAAAGTATCACCTCAAAAGAAGAAGAGGAAAACTGCTCCAGTGGCACAGGTTTCCACTAGCAGCTCTGGTAGTGAAGAGCAAGTGGTCTTCACACCTGATGAGAATGAGGAAGGAACTGCTGTAAAGTCTCCAGCTCCTCAAGATGTTGCTGAAATCCAGGGGGAGCTACCTCAAGCTAGCCCCAAACACAAGGATCACATCCAGGGGGAGCCACTAGTTGTGGAAGAGCCCACTCCTCTTGAGAGTGAGCAAGTTACAACCACAATTCTAGAGGTAATCACTAAGCTTAATACTTTAGATTTTCCTTTAGAGGATACTGATTTGCCTGATGCTTGTCAGCAACCACAGATTCATAGTCAAGTCCTAGATGTTGTCATGGAGCACACATCTGCTGCAGCTCAAACTGTATCTGATCCAGTGGTAGATGAGCCAAGAATTTCTGCAACTCATTCTCCACAAGAATTTACAATGGAAGATTTATTTCTAAATCTGGATCAACAAGACTTTGACAAGGACAATGTTGCTGCTGAGGGGGAGAATGCTCCAGTTGAGGGGGAGCAAGTGCCCATTGTTGATGAGCCTGCAAGGCAAGAGACTGAGGAGGCACCAGATGTGCAGAAGGAGATACGCCCAAGCCCTAAGGAGAGGGTAAAGATAGCCAACACATCTGCTTCTCGTCAGGTAGATAAACTCCCTACAAGAGCCCTGAACACCATGGGATCAAGAAGAATCCTTCCTTCATCTCGTCGAAGCTTCAGCCCATGTTCTAGTGGAGTAGAGCAACTCTTCCCTTCACCCAAGCCAAATTAACTTACAATCCAATCTGCATATCCCTTCTGGCAAATGAGAATCCCAAACTCCTTCCTCTCCACTTCAAGACCGAGAAAGTGATGAAGCTCTCCCAAGTCTTTCATCTCAAACCGTATAACAAGCTCAGCCCTGAGCCTTGCTACTTCCTCCTCTGAATTCCCTGTGATAATCATGTCATCCACATACAGCAGGACCAAGACTTACAGCTCCCCCTTCTTCTTGACGAATAAGGTAGAATCCGAGTTGGAAGCAATATAACCGCAGAATTGCAAATACTCTGCTATCTTCCCATACCAAGCTCTAGGGACTTGCTTCAAACCGTAGAGAGCCTTCCTAAGCTTGCAAACATAGTCTGGATGATCTTCAGAAACAAATCCAAGTTGCTGATCCATGAAGATGTCCTTGTCAATTTCTCCGTAAAGAAAGGCGTTCTTTACATCAAGCTGCCACATCCTCCATCCCTTGCAAGCAGCCAAGGCGATCACCACTCTAACTGAAGTCATCTTTGCAACTGGACTAAATGTCTCCTCATAGTCTTCTCCATACTTCTGTGAGAATCCTCGAGCAACCAGGCGAGCTTTGAACCTATCAATTCTCCCATCAGCTTTCTTCTTCAACTTATACACCCACTTGCAAGTCACTGGAGTAATGCCATCATCCTTGGGCACAAGGTCCTAGGTTTCATTCTTCTTGAGAGCAGCAATCTTTTCCTTCATGACATCTGAAAGATATTGTACCTAAACACCTAGAGGGGGGGTGAATAGGTGACTTGAATCTTTTTAACTGTTTAGGCAGAATTCAGAATCTAACACAGATTTATATCTACTTTTGTACACAGCAATCACAGAATATCACAGCACACAGTAGACACACTGTTTTATAGTGGTTCCGCAAGGTTTGGGTACATCCACTTTCCCCCTTCACCTATCTAGCAGTGTACTAGATTCGGCCCAACTTCTCCACTATCTCAGAACCCAAAACAGGTTCCTACACCTCAGGCCCAAGGCCCTACAACTCAGCTTCTTCACAAAGCTTACACTCAGCCACCAAGGCCTACACTCAGCCACCAAGGCCTACACTCAGCCACCAAGGCCTACACTCAGAGATTTCAATCTCCTACACTCAGGCACTCAAGCCCTACACTCAGCCTTTATAATTACAGGCTTACATGACTCAGATCCCTAAGGATCCTACAAGAAAATATGAATACAATAATATTAACTCAGCAACTCAGAGACAAGAGAGGAGAGTTGTGAGTTTCTTGATGAGTTCTTGGAAGAACTCAGCTGAAATCAATCTGACTTGGCTTTCTTCAAAGCTTCTTGAATGTAGAATTCAATAAGATTGACCCCTTCTGCAGTTGATCCTTGATCTCTGCTACTTAAGATTCAGAATAAATCTGAACCCTTCTTCTCAGCCTGGTTCCAACGGATGACTTCTTGGATGGAGCTCTCTCTCCAACTTCTTAGATCTTCACTTGATAGCTAGATCTTCTTTGAATTACTTCAACAACAATCTGAACCACTTCTTCTGTAGACAGTGTAAGCCTATTTATAGGCCTTCTTCATGGTAACCGGCTGGTCCGGTTCATAACTGAATTCTGACAACTCTGACAGATGCAGTAGACCGGCTGGAATGGTGGCTGTCAAGTCATCCAGTCAGTTCTTGAAAATTCTGTAACTGTCTGAAAGTGTCGAGACTTTCTGTCTTTAAGTGTCGACACTTATAGACCAAGTGTCGACACAAGTTGTCTAAGTGTCGACACTAGCCTACAAGGTGTCGACACAACTCCTTGTGTTATAGATTTTATATCTCGACACTACTTCTTCTTCATGTGTCGACACTGGAATTGAGTGTCGACACAAGTACTTGTACTTCAGTATTTTGCTGAATTCTTCTAAGTGTCGACACATCTTCATGTGTTGAATCTGTTGAGTGTCGACACTGCTTCTTGGTGTCGACACATGTCTTCAGTGTTGATACTTGCTGAGTGTCGACACATTGCTCTGGGTGTCGACACATTCTTCTTCTGTCGAGTCTCTGGCTGAGTGTCGACACATCCCCTTAGTGTCGACACTTGTACTTAGAATATTTTGTTGAACTTTGCTAAGTGTCGACACAGCTCCTTGTGTCGACACTTTCTTCAAGTGTTGAGTCTTCAGCTAAGTGTCGACACATTGTTCTAGGTGTCGACACTTACTTCAAGTGTTGACTCTTCTGCTGAGTGTCAACACATTGTTCTGGGTGTCGACACTTGTACTTAGTCTTTGCTGACTTTTGCTGAGTGTCGACACAGCCTCCAAGTGTCGACACTTTCTGGTGTAGACACAGTTTCACTGGGTGTCGACACAACTGCTATGTGTCGACACTGCTTCACTGCACTCTTCTTCATTGAGTGTCGACACAGCTCCTTGTGTCGACACTTTCTGTCTGGTGTCGACTCAGCATCCCTAGTGTCGACACAATGACTCCAAGTGTCGATACTGCTTGCCTGGGTGTCGACACAAGTCTTCTTAAGTGTCGACACTTTCCCTCAGGGTGTCGACACATGGACTTAGAAACTTTTTCTTCTTTCCTGCAAATACTTAACCTGCAAAAGTAAACTCAAAATACATCAAATACATTTTGATGTATATCATTGAGTTGGGTGAGGCTTCTTCAAATCAGGTACATTTAAACCAATGTACCCAACAATCTCCCCCTATTTGGAGAAGTCATAACCCTTAGTCAATGATATACACCATTCATAATAAAAATTACAAAATGATGTAAAGCAGGATTATATATAGCAGGGCAAACATAAACATGTATCAATCACACATGTATACATAGACATCATCACAGAACAATTATGAAACAAATTTATTACACAACAAATTTATCACACAGATATTGTTCTAATAGCTTGTCATATTGGTCTGAATATCAGCATGAACCATATCAAAATCTGGTGGAGGATAGATCACTTGAGCTACTTCTGGTTGCTCACCTCCAAGATATGCAGGGTGAATTCCAGATTCTGCAACATTATCATCATCACAAAGAGGAGGATAACCAAGAGTGGCTCTGATGGAATTAGAAACTCATTTTGCATGGTCAGAGCCAGCTTTGACTAAGACCCTCTCCCCCTTTATGACTTCTCTTTCTATGTGATCCCTTAAATCATCTTTTTGAAATCTGATTTGGGCATTTAGATAATTGACTCCATCCCTGTAGAAAGGTCTTAACCTTTGGAGTTTTTCAGAGATCAGCTTCTGAGAATCTTGAATAGCAGTTGTAATATCAGTTAAGCTCTCTTGCAGTGCTTTATCAAAATCTGCCTTAGCAGTAGCAGTAGAAGCTGTCAGTCCAGCAACTAAGTTTTTCATTTCTGTGACAATTGTATTATGGGAAGCAGTTAAGTTATCATTCATCCTAATTTGATTTTCAAGTACATACCCTTGCTTCTGTGCAATGTCATCTACTTGAACTTTAATCTTTTCTTGATGTGTAGCTAAGTACACCACTGCATTCCCCCCCCCCCCTTGTGGAAGCAGTCTGTCATCTCCTTTTTATTAAGATTCATCTCAAATCTTATGGACTTAATGTCCTGTGCCAGATCAAATTGCAATGAATTCTGCCCTTCATCCACATACTTTTCAATGGCTTGCCTGTGCTCATCAAGTTTAATTTACATTGCAACCATTAAAGCACTATAATCAACAGTTGGAGCTGGCAGTGATAGAGGCTGTGGAGTAACAGTTTGGAGAGCCTTCTTATAACTCTGGCTCCTTCTTCTGAACACTTGAAATTTCTTTTTCTTAGCCCTTGTAGTCTCCTCATCTTTGAAAATGAAATCTTATTTTCCTAAGATCATTTTTTTCAACTTCATAATAATAAAATTAACTCAATGTATATGTGTAGGAGTAATGAATTTTATCCTCTTACTCCGTAACATATAATATTTTTAAATTATTGGGTGCCTATGTTTACGGAACGAAATCTTATTCTCATTAACAAAGATCTTTTAAGGATAAAAAAATTTATCATGCCAAGTAAGTCATGATAAATAAGGGGAGATAAGAAAACTAGATTTTTAATTAAAAAATTTTTGAGAGCAACCTTAATAAATTGTACGTTCCAATTTTTCAGAAAGCTAAAAGTAAACATAATTGAATTTTATAGTCATTGTTTTCTAACATAATACACGTGCTCCTGTCAATGAAAAATTAGAAGTAGTGTCTAAAACGAGTTTGCTAATTTTAACAAAGCATAATGAATTCTTTAAAACTTAACCCCGACTATTTAAATTTTTCAATCAATAATTAACAAACGAATGGTGAACAAAGAATTAATTAAATTCACATATAAATAAACTCAAAACAAAATTTTTGGATAGCAAGAAAATTAAGAATGGTATATTTGATTTTTTTTGTTTCAAAATATTTTTTTGGATTTTAGAGTTTTTATCATCATTTTTTTGTGTTTTTAATTTTTTAACTTTTTTTAATTTTTGTTTTTTTACTCAATTATTTTTGAAATTTTGACTTATTATCTTTTTTTGTTTTGTTTTTAAATTTATTATTATATACATATGAAAAAAAACGATATGATATATATATATATATATATATTTTGAACTATTTTTTTTGTTTTCTAATTTTTTGGATTTTTTTGGTTTTTATAAGCAAATATTTACAAAATAAGAAAACAGAGAAACATTAATTACAAAGAAGAGAAAGAAAAGAAGAGGGGAAGGAGAGAAAAGAACAAAAATATTTACAAAAAATAGTTACAAAATAAAACTAAATATTTTTGGAATTTTTGTTTTTATAATATTTAGAATTTGTGTTTTATAATTTATTTGAACTTTTTGTGTTTTAAAAAGAAAGGAAAACAAAAAAATTTCGATTTTTCATTTTAAATTTTTTTTTGTTTTGTTTTGTTGTTATACATTTTTTCATATTTTGTTTTATTTTTGGAGTGCAGAAAGTAGAAGTAGAGTGCAAAAAATAGAAGTGCATAAAATAAACCAAGAAAACCCCCCATACTTAAGTCCAACATTCTCCCTAATGTTGCAACGTAAGTATGCGGAATAAAAAGGAAATGCAATATTTACAAAGAAAATAAAGAGAAGTGGGGGGGGGAGAAGCTTCCCTAGAACGCGTTCGGGGAGGTCTATCAAAAACACTACATTTATTAGAAGAAGAAACAAACATAATAAATAAAGTGTGAAAAAGATAAGCGTGGAGTGCCTCCCAAGAGCGCTTTGTTTATAGTCGTGTAGCTGGACTATTTTGGCGGAGTTATATATCAAGGAGGGTTATGGTTTTGTAATGCTCGATCACTGGGTCGCCCGCTATCAATAACTTTAACTGATGACAATTTTTGGGGACTTTATTTTTCGATTGTGATATAACTTAGAATGCTCCTTATAGAACTTATTGCTTTCGTAAGCGTTCACAAGCCATTCATCGAGCTCGTTTAGTTTCTGTTTTCTATTCTGAGCGGCTAAGTTGGCATCGAGGTTTAAGAGTTTTAAAGCCCAAAGAGCGTGATGCTCTAGTTCTACGGGTAAATCACACGCTTTGCCATACACTAACCGAAACGGCGTACAACCAATTGCGGTATTGTATGCCGTCCGATACGCCCATAACGCATCGTCGAGTTTAACAGACCAATCTTTCCTATTTATTGAAACGGTTTTTTCTAATATTTGCTTAATCTCTCGATTTACTACCTCGACTTGGACACTAGTTTGCAGGTGGTAGGGGTGGTAAGTTTGTGCGTGACTTCGTATTTAGCTAACGTCTAAGTCATAAGAGCGTTACAGAAATGCGTTCCCCTATCACTAACAATTGCGCGAGGCGTGCCAAAGCGAGAAAATAATTTTTTAAGAAATGTAATGACGACTCGCACATTGTTGGTGGGGATATCTTGCGCTTCCGCCCACCTCGATACGTAGTTGACCGCCACTAAAATATATATATATTTTTGAAAGACGGAGGTAGGGGCCGACAAAATCTGAATGTGCAGGTTAGATCTGATATACTCTAGAGGGGGGTGAATAGAGTATGGTGCTTGCAAAAAACTTTTTACAACTGTTGTTGTATTCCTAAGTGAACAGGGAAGCAAATGAAATAAAGCAAACACAGCAACTAACTAAACGCAGAGAAATCACAAACCACAACCAGAAAACAAAAGAAAGTAAGCAACCAGAATACACAAGGCGCTATAGTGGTTCCCCAATAAAGCTGGGTACATCCACTCTTCTACCACCCTAGGTAGGAATCCACTGCAAGATGAGTTGATCAGGTGTCCTGGGCACCAATGATCTTTTGATAAGGTGCTCAAAAACCAAACCAGATTTTTTGATCAGGTGTCTTGCCACCACTGAGTTTTGACAAGGTCTCAGAAACCAACACAAACTTTTGAAGGGAGTTTGATAAACCTTTTACAGTAGAGAGAGGGGGATGAGATGATCTTCTCTATCAACAATCAGAGAGAAGATAGTGGATGTTGTCAAAGCTCCCCCTGAGATCTTGAGTTGTTCAGGAAGTGAAGCTTTGCAGTAGGGTGATAGGCCTTTAGAAAATTTGATCTCCAGCAAAAGATGATTTCAGCAACAGTTGAAATGTGTGGTGTCTGGAGTCTTGAATGATGATGGCCTTTGAACACTAGAATCAAAAGGGATCTGAATATTTCAGTATGTTGATCTCCTTTTGTGATGGTGTTCTTGTATGAATTATAAAACTGAGAGTATCTGCAACTCTCTCTTTTTGTTGTTGTGATTGTTGTAAGAGTTGTTGTTAATGATGTTGTTCTTCTTTTTCAGCAGAATATGAATATCTCTTTTATTCCTTAGATCTGAATATAATGATTCTCTGTCCAATATAGCCGTTAGCCTGTCATAAATGACTTCCTTAACTACATTTTGTCTTCTAGAGGAAAGTCCAATAAAAACATTCCTTTGAAAATCCCTTGAAACTTGCTCCAGATTAATTGAAACGGCTACAAGATCCTTGAAATAAATGCTGAGAATAATTCCATAACTGTTTGAATTTGAATCTTGAAAAACGTCGATCTCACCAGAAAAACGTCGACCTGAGCTCTACTATCGTTGAAATGAGCTCAGAGACTGAACTTAGACTGAAACAGAGATCGTCGATCTGAGCTCAACTATCGTCGAACTGAGCTCATAGATAGAGAAACAAACTAGAGACAAGAACGTCGATCTGAGCTCAAAGATCGTTGAATGGAGTTTGATGACTCGTTGAAGTTGAGCTCAGAGATCGTCGAATGGAGTTCGACGATTCGTCGAAGTGAGCTCAGCGATCATCGAATGGAGTTCGATGATTCGTCGTCCTGAGCTCGACGAAATGACATAGTCTCCAGAACTGAAATATCTGGTCTTGAGGGCAGCTTTCAAACCTAAATACTAACCCTTAGACTCAATTCTAATTGACCTTTAGATCTATACAAGGAGGTCAAAACAGATATCCTAAAAGACACAGTGATCCTTGCCTAAATCAGTAATAGGGTGTTCCAATAATCTCCCCCTATTTGGGTTAGGATTACTATTTACAGACAGTGGAAAATAAAACATACAAAGCAGAAAAGTAACAAACAAGACATTGCAGAAATACAAACATTATCTCAGATAGTTCAGAAAACAAAATATACTGTCATCTTACATAATCGTTGTTTTTCCTTGCTATTTATGAGAACTATTTCTCTGTTGGGATTGAGAGCTTCTTTCTTGGATCTTCTATCATCAGCTGCACCTAGAGAGGTTTGATGCTTTGTCCTGGGCACTACAGCTTCTGCGTGCAACTTCATATAGCTTTCTGAATCAAAAAATTTACTGGAGGAGTATCTCTCAAGTTCTTTCTTTCTTTGATCTGATAAAGTAGTGATATTTGAAGTATCTCTTCCTTGTTCTCTAGCTTTCTTGATTTGGTCCAAAGCAGCCAATTCTTTCATTCTTGCTGTCCATGAGGTGGGGTTATTTTCTAGGTCTTCAAATGGAACAGGAGGCTCATATCTATTTGAATAATTATCTGGAGGAGCTCTGGAAGAGACTATTTCTTTCAGCTTATAAGGGAAGGGAATAGAAGTAGTGTCAGATGGACCTTGTCCTTCCCTTTAATAAGGATGTTGCCTGGAATATACTCTGAGTCCTCTTTGATTTCCTCTGTACTGTCCTCTTCTAGACTGGTAACCTCTAGACTAATTTCCTCTGTACTGGGATCTTCCTTGAGGTTGATATGAAGTTTGGCTTCTGGCAGTTGATTGGAAAGCAGAACTACCACCTGCACCTGCATCAGGTGAAGGAGGAGGAGGAGGATTGAAATGGGAAGATCCTTTGTCATACTTTCTTTTCTTCTTCATAACTTTCAGTTGATTCCTGGAGTACTGCATCCAAGGTTCTATGATATGGCAATCATGCAGTATATAATATGGAATGTCATTTGTATTTTTCACTTTCTCTGGAGGAACTCTCTTCATGGCTTTGCTTCTGGCTTTTCTTTTCCTTGCAATTGTTGTAGAGGAATCATCTGAATCAGTCCTAAACTGATCACTGTCTGAGCTTTGATTATCATACAATACATCAATCCTTTTGAGATAATCTTTCTGTTGTTGAGACTGAGTAGGAGAGACAGCAGAGATAGCAACAGGAGCAACAATAGGAAGTGGAGTAGAAGCAATACTGGTAGAAGGAGCTATGGCAGCAGGTTTAGAAACAGCAGCAGTAATAGAAGCAGTAGAAACATATGAAACTGGAAAATGAACTTCAGATGGAGCAACAGCAGCAGTAACAGCAGGCTCAAAAACAAATGCCTCTGTCATATGCATATCCTCAAAAACAGCAATATCATAACTGACAGAAATATCAATAGCAGCAGTAGGAGCAGCAGAAGAAGTAGTGTCAACATCACTGATGGAATGTATATAAGAGCTTATTAAGTTGGGGTCACATCTAGAAATAGGCACAATGGCCTTAGTAGGGTCTTCAGAATGCTGGACTGGAGGGTAGTTGAAGTACACAGAATCAAAAACTGACAACAGTGACCTGAGGTCATCTGTAATGAATGCAACTGATGCAACTGGAGCTTGGACTGAAGTTTCTACAACAGGTAATCTCTCAGCTTCATAAGGCATCTCCCCCTGCCTAGATTCAGTGACAACTGGATCAAGGCACCCAAAAGAAGGGATTTCCTGAGGAGGAAGGAAAGAAGATAGCCTGGCAGACAGCTCCTGAATTGTTTTTAGAAGTGGAGCCAAAGAGGTCTCCTGCAAGAGGGATAGCCTTGGAGCTATCAGCTCATATAACCTATCTGCAAGAGCTGGAAGATCTACTTGCCCAAGAGGGACTTGAGTTGAGGTAGGGATGGATGAGGTAGAAATGAAGGTTGGAGCAGCAGGAGATGTTGTAGGAGAACCTGTGGATTGTGGAAATGATGGTTGGGAAATTGGAATTGTGGAGATGGAAGAGAGTGGAATGGAAATGGATGGTGTGAAGGATGGATGAGCAATTATGTCCTGAAGTAGTTGTTGATAAGAGGAGGATGATTACGGTGGCTCAGGAGGGGATGAAGGAGAATCATCCATATAGGAATCATTTATAAGAGTTAAAGATGGAATATGAGAGGATGAATCAATATCCAGGTGTGGGTAGTAATGTAGAGGATGGAAGATTTCTTCAGTGAATGGTGGAGTTGGAGAAGGAATTGAAGTTGGATATGGGATGGAAATTGTGATGGTGGATGTGACTGTGGTAGATGAAACAAGAGGTGGAGGAGGAGGAGAAGAGGCAGGCAAGTCTTTTGTAGGGGCAGAAACCTGAGGGGAAGAGACTGAAGCAGTCCTTGTGCCTGAAGTAGAGATTGTAGAGGGTCTGCTGGGCTTGACAATCTGCCTATCCCATTTCCCAAATAGGGCACAGGTAAGCCTCTTGGAGGCATTGATGTGCATCCCACTGGAAACAAGCAGTGTAGGGCATTTTTGGTGAAGGAACAGCCCTAAAATCCTTCCAAAGTTAACAAAGTTCTTGTTAATCTTTTTTCTTAATCAAATCAAAGAAAACTTCTCTCCAGTTCAGTTGCTTCTTGTCCACCATGGCACCCATCAAGCAGAGCTGATACCTAGATATGGTATTGATAAGCCCGGAATCCGCGACCTGCCCGCGCAGTATTCCAGACCGGGCGGCCTGCTTACTCAAGCCGCCAAGTCTCCCAAGCCGAGCAGTCTCCATGTCAGGCCGCTGCCAACGCCGACCCTGCTCAGCGACAAGGCCCAAGGACCCAGCCGTCAGCTCGCCAGGAGGAATCTGCCAGGCCGCGCGGCTTCCCTCCTTTCTTGTTTCTTTCTTTTTTGCTTCCCCTCACCTCTGCCCGGTTCTCCTGTACCCCGGGCAGCCGGTAACTTTAGCCTTGCCCGTTTGGGCAGGCCCCCGAGCCTATAAATAGGGGGAGGGTGCACTCCCCAAGACACGCTGACTGGGATCCAGTAGCTCGCCTGTTAAGAGCTGCGGTCTCAAGTCTAGTGTATTGCGGCTTGTAGCCCGGCCGGCTTCTTCTTTTACTCGTTGTAACTGTTTCTTATTTAAAGTAAAGGAAAGCCCGCCGCAAGAGTGGCATTTAAGCCGCGGAGGGCGAACTCTGCTGTTGCCGCTGCCAGCGGCCCCCTTTTCCGGTCCTTTAGCCGCGACCGCTAGTAACCGATTGGTCGACAGTCTTCTCCTTTCCTCCCCTATTCACTGGTGTTCGAACCGTTAGCTGGTGGTGCCCGACTCCCTGTCCGTTTTCGTGCATCAACAGTTAACACGCGACCTTCAGATCTCGACTAATCGATGAAATCAGCGGTCTAGCTAATTAGACCGCTCTATCCTCTAGAGTTCGGCGGCCTGTCGAGCAAGCCGCGGTTTCGCCGGCTAAGGTTTTCAGCCCGCCTCCAGTGCTATGGAACTTGGCATTTCTATCCGCTCTCTTTTCAGCCGGTCTTCTTATCGGTTTGCAATATCGTCTAGCCGTCGCGTTAAGCCGCCGCTGTTCAGCGGTCTCTTGAAAAAGTTCGGTTATTCCTTCTTTTCAGGATGAATCCTGCAAAGGGCCATGATAAATCAAGCCGCATCTCGGTTACTACAGATCTCTCAGAAGTGCAGGATTGCTCGTATTTTAATAGTGAGGTTGTTGACCATCATAGAGAAATTTTTGCAAACAGTGTTGAGCGTGGACTAAAATCTGTTGCAAATGAACCTCTTTGTGAGGAAGAAGAAGAGGCCCCTTCTCCATTCATTAATCGTATTCGGTGGGATACTGTCTCCGATAACTTTAGAGTACCGCGTCTCCCGGAGTATTCTGGATGTGATGATTCGTTTTCTCACTTGCAAGCTTTTGAATCAGCTATTTCATTGAGAAAAGTGTCAAATGGAGTAAAATGCAAACTCTTCGTTATATCTTTTGGCAATGTTGCAAGAGAATGGTTTTATAGCCTCCCACCTCGATCAGTAACCAGCTTTAAGGATCTTCGAAGTCAATTTATTTCTAGATTCGCTATTTACAGGAAGCGGAAAAGAGACGTTGGAGCTCTCTTCCGAATCAAGCAAGGAATTGACGAGTCTAATCCAGATTTTGTTGATCGGTTTCAAAAGGAGGTTTTAGATATTTGTAGCGTCCATCAAGATTATTACTTGCATGCTTTCATAAATGCACTTCAAGAAGGCCCATTGAAATTCAAGCTCACCACAAAATATCCCAAGAGCTACGGAGATCTTATTGATATAGTTAATACATTCATAATGGGCGAAGAGGCCAATAAAGGTTATGTTTCATTTCTGAATCAAATGGCCAAACAATCTCAAGGGACTTCTGGTCAACAGCAATCTACTTCCTCACAAGATGTTTTGCAAGTTGAATATTCCAAGTCTCCTTATATTCTCCAGGATAAAACTCCAAAGTATGAAAAAGGTTCAGGTAAGTATGTTAAGTTTAAAATTCCTATGGAAGATCTTTTGATAATCATTCAGGGAATGCCTGAGTTCAAGAAGCCTCGGCGTATGAAATCCAAAATCAAGTATCGGCACGAGCAACTTTTTTGCAAGTATCATAAAGATATTGGTCATCTAGCAGAAGATTTCATAGCTCTCAGGAAATTGGCTAATCAACTTGTAAGAGCTGGAAAGTTGCAAGAATATGTTATTTAGTAACTCTCTAAGGCAATCTTTCATTTCTTGCTCAATAATTCAAGCAGTGATTCCTCTTTATTTCTATAATGAAAAGTGCTTATGTTCAGAATAATACATAACATCTCCTTCACAATCGGTATTAATGAGGCATGATAAAGCTACAGATATATATCCTTTGCCACTTCCTTAACATCATGCAAATGATACTTTTTCATTTGAAGCTTATTTTTAGCTTTACTCTTTATGCCAATATGCATGCATGTAGGGGCAAGAGCCCCTTTCGAATTCTTAAGCCCTCCACATCCCGCTTGACTTCAGTCGCAGATGTGTAGTGGGTTTTCCGCTTGGCCTTCAGTCGCAGACATTGCGTACCCGTCACGCATGACTTCAGTCACAGATAGGCATTACGTACTTGTCCCGCTTGACCTTCGTCGCAGACATTGCGTACTTGTCCTGCTTGACTTCAGTCGCAGACGTTGCGTACTTGTCCCACTTGACATTGGTCATGGAATTTAAGAATTTCGATCTCGCTTATGTGTCCTTTGTGTGGAAAGCAATGCCACACGCACCTGCCCACATTGTCACATAAGTGCATGTCTTCACCTATTTTTGCAGGACAACACGCGCCTATCTGCTATCTCGCGACTTTACTAAGCGGCCTGTGCAGGTTGTATAAGTAATTACACAAGCCGCCCGGTTTCATATTCCGGCTTAAGTTTTTTAACTTTCCTGTTCCTACCTGCCGGATTATCATTAATATATTTGGGAACTCGGCCGACTTACGTCCGCCTATCCGCTATTCAGTATCTTATTTGGCTCAAATATATCAGTTGCCGGTTTGTTATTCATATGGAAAGGAAGTCGCCCGACCTGCATCTGGCACTTAATTCCTGGCTTTGATCTGCCGGCTTATGGTATTAATAATATTAGCTAATCAGCGAACTGTCGTCACAAAGATTCCCGGCTTCCATATGGCTATATCGGTCTGTATTATCGGAAGCCGAAGCTTGTTTCTCTTTTCCTGTTCCTTTAATCAAGTGGGCAATTCGTTTCAAAGTTCGCCCTAGCCGCAATCTAATATTTCAATGTTGTGGATGTCTGCCGACTGCGACAAGTGGCCGCGCGGCTTAGCGGTCACGGTTTATGTATGAGCAAGCCGCGGCAAATCAGCCCTTCCAGCAGATAACGTTGAATAATTCATTAAGGAAAATTGCGGTTTAAGTTATTAGCCGCTCGGCTTATTGTTGACGTGCACTCCGGTATAAACCGCAGGAAAATATCTCTCTCTTGCGGATAGCTTTGTTGAAGTCGCAGCGCAAACTCAGCCGGTTTACATACTTATATTTTAAATCGGAAGCTAAACTGAGACCGCGCGGACTTAGTCAAGTAAGAAAAGTGAAATATAACAAAGAGAAAGGTAAAAATGCCTTCATTCCCATTTCATTAAGTATTACAAAATATTAATCGCGCGGTTACAAAAACAATACCGCCGATTTCAAAAAAGTTCAAAATACAATAACAAGTTATAGATTTTCTAATCGTCCGGTTTGAGCTTCTTAGTCGCAGGAGGGTCCAAATAACTGCCATCGCCAATGTCGACGGATGATAGAGAGTATCCGCTGCTAGTTGCGGAGCTCGCTGAACTGCCAGAAGTTGTCGAGTCTGGCCACGCGGTCTCCGATTCTTGGCCGCCGGACTCAGGCGATGTGCGTGGACTCCGGCTTCCCTGGCCGACCTCTTCCACCGCGTCTCCGACCACCTCGCCGACTTCTTCCCCGACCTTGGCTTTGCCCTTGATCGACCTATAGACGTCGGCCACCTGCTCTTTCAGAGAGGGGTAGATGTCGGCACATGTGAAGTCGGTGAAGCCGGTAGCCAAGCCGCCAAGGTCGCGGAGGCGGTTAAGCGCTCCATCAATCCCTTGGACGAGTTGGGGGAAGACTTGGTCTTGGAAGATGGGATTGGCCGGGTTGTACATTTCCTGCAAACCAAAAGATAAAGGTAAGGCCGAGCGGTTACATATTTCAAACCGCACGGGTAATGGTAATGTCTTACCGCCTCCTTTTCCTTAAGTCGCTTGTTCTCTTCTTGTTGCTCGCCCAACTGTGTCTTCAGGCCGCTGTTCTCCTTCATCAGCTGCTTGTACGCAAGGCCCATGAAGTGACTTGCGACGAAGCTCCTCGCGCCGACTTACGCGGCTAGCCGCGGCAGGTCGTCTGGAGGAACTCGCCGCATAGCCCTCAAGTTGCGCTTGCCATACAGAGCGCCGCCAACCGCGCTGGCGTGGCGGCTTACTTCTTCTGCTCCCCAGTAGGGGAGGGCGGTGGAGATCGTCACCGACTTGCCGTCCGGACTCCACTGCAAGGCTGGATCGTCGTGAAAGTCCTTCAGGTTGCTGCCCGTTCCGTGCAGCATGAACTCTCCAGAGGAGTCCGACTCCTCCTCCTCCGCAGCTCGCGCCGGCTTAGCCCGCTTCGCCCTCTTTTCTCTTTGAGTGAGGGTCAAGCCGCCAGGAGTCTGCGGCTTGTTCAGTGGGACCGCCACAGCAACTGCAAAGATAAAGGCAAAGTTAGTTCCCAGTCCGTGCGGCTAAGATATCAGGTCGGCCGGCTTGGAGCTTACTGTCTTCCGCCTCTACTCCTACTAGCGACGGCAACAGCGGGATGTAGTGGTTTACATCAAGCCGCTCGCCTTTGAAGAAGTCGTAGATCTCCTTCTCCATGCCGTCCAAGCCGCTGCTGCCGAAGGCGGCCTCTTCGCGGATCTGGGGGTCGACTGGCAGCAACCCCAGGTTTCCCTCAAAGATGAGAAACCGCTCCGGCCAGTTCGCGATCTTGTTCGCCAGATTCACTATCTTCAGCCCTCTGCAGCCGAAGTAGAGGTTCGCCCGGAAGATCTTTGTCCCGGAGTCCGGGATAGACCGCACCGAGAAGCATTCTCTGAAGAGTCTCATAGTGAAACGGACTCTTTTCGACCTGAGGTAAGAGATGAAGCTGTAGATGGCGGCTATCGAGTTTGGGGGAAGTTGTCCGGGCACAACCCCGTAGTGGTCGAAGACCGCTACGGCCTCTAGCAAGACCGGGAAGCTGAAGCCGCAGTCGAAGTGGTCGATGGGGACCGCGATCTGATTTGCATTGGAGGAGTTGATCCGCTCATCCTGTCGGGGAAGCCGCGCGATCAGCGGACTTCCTTGCATGTGTTTCTCGACAAAGTCATCCAGCTCGGCTTTTGTAAGCCGGCATTCTTTATGGTCAGCTGAGTGGAAAGCGGAGGCCGCGTCTGTCCTAACCGCAGTGGCCTTGTCAGACCGCAACGACTTGGACTTAGCCCGCATCCTTCTTGATTTGTGATGAAATCTACGGGATCTGCTCTATTTATAGAAAATCCGTGAAGCTACAGTGCCCAACGTCAAATCGCGGCTAGTCGTCACGCCGCGCGGCCTAAGTCCGCTCGAAGCGTAGATCAGCTTAATGACCAAGCCGCCGTCTAGTCCGTCAGTCCGCACGGCTATTTCCCTGCACTTAGAAAAGTTCTATGGCGAATCATGTGAATATCAAGTATTCAAGCCGGTGTTCTGTTCGCCAGACCGCGCGGCTACTTTCCTAAACTTTAGATTTCTCAGAACAAAGCAGCAGACATGTGGATTATAAATACAAACCGCATAAGCCACATTCAGTTCGCAGCATAATAGAATACAACAGTTTACAGCAATCAAATTGTCCAACATCCAGAGAAAAAATATATATTACAACATAATGTACGAATGTCCGCGCGGCTTAGATCTCTCAAGTCGCTCAGGATCGTCTGTCGTCTTCCGGCCTGTCTCTTCCTATGTGAGCGACCTGCTCACCGGTCTGCACAATCGCAACGTACACCTGGCTAACCAGATTGTGAAGCGCATGCAGAGACCGATGAACTCGCGCAGCGTCGCGCTCTACTCTCGCAAACGGAATCATGGGGATCGCCTGGACCCCCAGACCGCTTGGAACTGCGACCTGGTTAGGCGCCGCGGCCACCGGCGGGTGCGAACTCTCGCCAGAGGTCGGGCGGCTAGTTCCCGGCAACTCTGCAGGAGTTGGTAGTGCAGGCCGCTGTTCTCCGCCGGTCTCCGCCGGCAGGTCTTGGTTCTCGCCGCCTTCCGCATGTGGGATCTCTTCTCTGTCTCCTTCCAGCCGCGCGGCCATCAGCAAGTACTTCTGCGCCCTTTCCTGCTCCAAGGCGACCTGCATCTCAGCAATCTTTGCCTCAGCGGTTTCCATCGCGGTCTGGAGCCTGGCGGTCTCTTCCTTCCTCGCGGTCTGGAGCCTGGCGGTCTCTTCCTTCATCGCGGTCTGGAGCCTGGCAGTCTCTTGTTCCATCGCAGTCTTCATCCTCGCGGTCTCCTGCTCAAGCGCAGTTTGCAACCTTGCGGTCTCTCGCTCCAGGGTGGTTTGCAGCTCTTGGATCCTTTTTTCCGCGGCCTCCTGGGTAACCCGCTGCTGTTCGTCTTTAATCCGCAGGGTTTCGGTGGCCGCGTCCAAAGCCGCCTGCAGCGTGCCGACGTCCTTCTGGAAGTCGGCCATCTCCTTCTCGCGAACACTTGGAGGCGGAGGCGGTGGCAGCATAGACAAAAGCGAGGTCAAGTCGCCCGGTTTCATCGCGGTCTCCGGTACACCTGCAGAAGAAAAACCGCAGTCAGGTTCAGCCGGATTGTTGCGACCTTCTAGTAAGGAAATCGGTAGGATAAGACCGCCGGTTTGATGTTTATCTCCTCTAGAGGCCGCGGTATGGATTTTAATCACTGGCCGCCTGAGCCGCTCAGGATCTATCCTCTTCAGCTTTTTTTTCCATAGCCGCTCGGTTTCCTTAGCTCGGCTTTTCAGTTGAGCCGTGGTCAGGAAAAAGCTGGCCGGCGGATTTAATATAATATTCGCCCCCTTCTTCCTTGACCGCGACTTGTAGAATTTAATAATTCGCCTAACATCCTGGTGTTTACCTTGCAGCAATGGATGTGCGGTCACCACCGGTTTATCGGCGATCAGTTTCTTCATCTCCTCCATCTTCTCGCGAAGCTTCAGTTTCTCGGCTCCTTCAGAAGCCGCGGAAGCCGGATCGCCAGGCTTCTCCCCGATAACCTGGATGTCCGGGCGGTCAACCTCCTCAGAGGCCGCTGGTGTCGACAATAGCGCGTCTTGCCGCTGGAGAGTCTCCATGCCCTTCAGGAGCTCGCTGAGCGAGTCGCTAACCGCTGGCGTACTCTCCAGTTCGTTCGGCTTGTACTCCGGTGTAGGCGGGTTCTCGGGTACCTCCTTCTCATGTGGCCTGTGTTGCAGACTGTCCGCGCCGGTCTTTTCAGAAATATTCTGGTTTCTGGCGTGCAGCTTCCTCATTTTCCTCTTCATCCTTTCTTCAAGGGTTTCGCTCCTTTCTTTCCGCCGTTTCAGGGAGCCGAACACCTTTTCAGTCCGCTTGCGCTGTTCGCCTACAATCTGTTCGGTCTCCAGCGCCTTCTCTGGCTCGTTGTCATCCACAACGATTAAGTCGACCTTGCCCGGCAATTCGGACGGTTTCCCAGATTCAACACTCTTCTCCTCCGTCCCACCGATTTTTAGGAGTGGTTCTCCTGATGGAGAGAAAGTCAGGTCGAAGGATTTGCCAATTCCGGTTTGCAGTGGAGCAGCCTTCGAAACCGCTTTGGTATCTACTGCGGCATGCGATGGTCCGCCGACGACCTCTGTCGGCCTCATTTCAGCTCCAGAAGCCGCTGATGTCTCCGGCTTCCCAGTCTTCTTGGCAGTCTGACGGGCAGAATCATTCGAGTTCTCGCTCCGGCTCTGCTTCGTTTCTGGCGGTTTCTTGTTGCGGGCTACCATTGATGACATCACATCCATCGCTAGAGAAATCGCGTCGGCTTGCAAAATTCTGACCGCAAGTGGCGAGTAGCGACCCGTGGCTTGGCAGGAATCCTGAAGAATGTCAAGGGTCAGGGGATTTTATAGACGACGATGAAGCAGTCGCGGTCTCCGGCTTAGTTATACATTTTCGAAGTTTTTTGGAAACTTAAAAATGTGCGGGGATTATGATAAGCCCGGAATCCGCGACCTGCCCGCGCAGTATTCCAGACCGGGCGGCCTGCTTACTCAAGCCGCCAAGTCTCCCAAGCCGAGCGGTCTCCATGTCAGGCCGCTGCCAACGCCGACCCTGCTCAGCGCAAGGCCCAATGACCCAGCCGTCAGCTCGCCAGGAGGAATCCGCCAGGCCGCGCGGCTTCCCTCCTTTCTTGTTTCTTTCTCTTTTGCTTCCCCTCACCTCTGCCCGGTTCTCCTGTACCCCGGGCAGCCGGTAACTTTATCCCTGCCCGTTTGGGCAGGCCCCCGAGCCTATAAATAGGGGGAGGGTGCACTCCCCAAGACACGCTGACTGGGATCCAGTAGCTCGCCTGTTAAGAGCTGTGGTCTCAAGTCTAGTGTATTGCGGCTTGTAGCCCAGCCGGCTTCTTCTTTTACTCGTTGTAACTGTTTCTTATTTGAAGTAAAGGAAAGCCCGCCGCAAGAGTGGCATTTAAGCCGCGGCGGGCGAACTCTGCTGTTGCCGCTGCCAGCGGCCCCCTTTTCCGGTCCTTTAGCCGCGACTGCTAGTAACCGATTGGTCGACAGTCTTCTCCTTTCCTCCCCTATTCCCCGGTGTTCGAACCGTTAGCTGGTGGTGCCCGACTCCCTGTCCGTTTTCGTGCATCAACAGGTATCATGAGCTGAGTGTTTGGCCAACAACACTTTTCCAACAACATCAGCTAGAAATCTGTACTCAACAGACTGATTTTTCTTAAGCAATTTGCTAGTGTTTGCTTCTGAATGTCCCATCCTTTCAAGCATATTAGAAAATTCTTCTCCAGAAAGCTCAACAGAATCTTCTCTAGAATTTAATTGAAAAACCTTTGTCAAAGCAGCAGGTGTTAGAGATACCTGGGTTCCTGAGATGGTTCCAACCACTGTATTCTGATCCAGGTTATGGGCAGTATACACCCATTCCTTTATCTCATCTGCAGCTAATTTGATCCTTGTAGTCATTATGGTAACTAGCTGTTGTTCTTTGAAAAGTTCCAGAATGTCCTTGAAGATTTGATCGTTGTTGTTGAAAGAATCCATGTCGATATCAAATCCAGCGTCAAATTTCATTGCGGCCAAGATGGCGACTGAAACTGCCATTGATTCCTGCAAAAATGAACAAACAAACAACCAAGTGTAGAGAAATTTGGAGGGAAAGAGAAAATTTGCAGAGAGTATGGAAGCGCAAAGGGAGAACGATGACCGAAAAATGAGTTTCATATTAGGGTTCAACACAGAAAAGGAAAGATCGTTGAACTCTGTTCGACGATCTGCGCTTCTAAAGGAAACTGAAAGGTCATCAATAGCGTCGATCTTCGTTCGACGATATTGGAGAGCATCGAGCTCCGATCGACGATCGCTGACCTGAAGAAAGATAGTTTAGCACTATCTGAGAAGCGCTGAACTCTGGTCGACGATTTCGTAAGTCGTTGATCTCCGTTCGACGATCTTGAGGAAAATCGTCGAGCGCAGTTCAGAGATCAGAAACACTCTATACACTAGAAAAGGAACTTTGATTTGCCTAGTCTTGGTCATTTTTATAATTTTAAAATCTTGTATCTTATTTTAGACTTCCTCCATCTAACATTCCTAACTTATTCAGGAAGAATGTATGTTTCTTTTCATCCAGGGGTTTGGTGAAAATATCTCCCCTTTGCAAATCAGTTGGGATATATTGAAGTTCAATTTTATTTTTCTCAACATTATCCCTTAGAAAGTGATGCTTAATTTCTATGTGTTTTGTCCTACTATGAAGGACTGGATTTTGTGCTATAGAAATAGCACTAGTATTATCACAAAATATTTTAGACTTCT
The DNA here is from genome assembly GCA_039583875.1 of Platanthera guangdongensis. Taxonomy (NCBI): domain Eukaryota; kingdom Viridiplantae; phylum Streptophyta; class Magnoliopsida; order Asparagales; family Orchidaceae; genus Platanthera; species Platanthera guangdongensis. The sequence continues at coordinate 91,627,127 of CM077149.1, forward strand.
CTAAGTTGTAGCTATAGTCTAGGAGTTGATTTTGAATCCACAAGATTTGTGAACAACAACTACCTGCAGCCATATATTCAGCTTCAGTAGTTGAAGTTGACACAGATGTTTGTTTCTTGCAAAACTAGGAGACAAGTCTGTCACCAAGAAACTGACAAGTTCCACTGGTGCTTTTCCTGTCTATTCTGCATCCAGCATAATCAGCATCTGAGAATCCAGTTAAGTCAAATGCTGAATCTTTTGGATACCAGAGACCAAGATTTGGACAAATTTTTACATACCTAAGAATCCTTTTTACTAAGGTTAGGTGTGACTCTCTAGGGCTCACTTGGAATCTAGCACATATGCATGTAGCAAACATTATGTCAGGTCTACTAGCTGTAAGGTACAATAAAGAGCCAATCATTGCTCTATATGTTGTCTGATCAACAGGTTTCCCATGTTCATCAGCATCTAATACATCATTAGTGGGCATAGGTGTTTTCATACATCATGCTTCAGACATTCCAAATTTCTTAACCAATTCTTTTGCATACTTGGTTTGAGAAATAAATATGCCTTCAGCATGTTGTTTGATTTGCAATCCTAGAAAGAAGGATAGCTCACACATGCTATTCATTTCAAATTTAGAATGCATTAGATTGGAGAACCTTCTGCACAAATTTGAATCAGTAGAACCAAATATAATATCATCTACATAGATTTGTACTAGTAAGTTATGGGACTTATGGGTTCTAATAAAAAGAGTTTGGTCTACTCTACCCCTTATAAACTCATTTTTCAGAAGAAAGCATGCTAGGGTCTCTTACCATGCTCTAGGAGCTTGCTTTAGACCATATAATGCTTTATGCAATTTGAAAACATAATCAGGATGAGTTGAAGAGATAAAACCTGGATGTTGTCTGACATAGACTTTTTCTTTGATATCTCCATTGAGAAAAGCACTCCTTATATCCATCTGGTATACTTTGAATCCTTTGTGTGCTACATATGCTAAGAAGATTCTTATGGCCTCTAACCTTGCAACTGGTGCAAAGGTTTGGTCATAATCTATCCCTTCTTCTTGAGAGTACCCTTGAGCAACTAGCCTTGCCTTGTTCCTTACAATGACTCCTTGATCATCCAATTTATTTCTGAACACCCACTTTGTTCCAACAATGGAGTGATCCTTTGGCCTTGGTACTAGTTACCAAACTTTGTTCCTTTCAAATTGATGCAACACTTCTTGCATTGCAATGATCCAGTGTGGATCTTGCTCTGCATCTTGAATGGATTGAGGTTCAATTTGAGAAAGAAAGCAAGAGTGCATCAGGTTTTGGTTGACCTGATTTCTGGTTTGCACACCAGCTGAGATGTCTCCAATCACTTGGGAGATTGGATGGTCTCTTGATGTTACTAAATCAACAAGAGATGTTGATTGTTCATCAACCTGTGTTGTTATTTCCTCTAGTGGTACAACAACTGGCTCTTCAAGAAGTTTCTCTTCAAGATGTTGAATGTCTTCTTCATCTTCACTGCTTTCATCTTTTTTAATGATTTATAACCTGTCCAAGTATTCAGCAAGAGAGTGTACCTGCAAAGGTTCTATGGTAGACGTATTCTTCTCCTTGAAAGACATGTTAGATTCATCAAAAGATATATGAACAGATTCTTCAATTTTGCGAGTAGATTTATTATATACCCTATAAGCTTTACTGATCATGGAGTATCCCAGAAACACTCCTTCATCAGCTTTAGCTTGAAATTTTGCTAAGTATTTCTTGTCATTATTATGAATGTAGCAAATACAACCAAAACTTTTAAAGTAATCTACTTTAGGTTTCTTCCCTTTGAGTAATTCATAGGGAGTCTTGCCCTTCAGTTTATGTATTAAACTTCTATTCAACACATAGTTGGAGGTGTTCACTGCCTCTACCCAAAAGGATAGAGGAAGGTTTGCATCTGACAATAATATAGTAGCAGATTCAATAAGGGTTCTATTTTTCCTTTCAGCTACCCCATTTTGTTGAGCAGTTCTAGGAGCTTAGAAAGTGTGCATGATACCTTCACTCTGACAGAACTCTTGCATAAGAAGAGAATCAAACTCTATCCCATGATCACTTCTGATCAGGGCAATGTGAGTATTGAACTCAGTCTGTATGCATTTGAGAAATTCTGTCAAACACTTAAAGTTATCAAACTTCTTCCTCAGAAAGAACACCCATGTGAATCTAGAGAAGTCATCTACAACAACTAAAGTATAGGATTTCCCTCCTAAGCTTTGTACTGTAATGGGTCCAAAAATATTCATGTGTAACAGATACAAAATCCTAGGTAAATCACTCTTATTAAGTGACTTGAAACCATTTTTGGTTTGCTTGCCTAATTGACAAGCCCTGCAGAGTCCTTCCTTCTTGTAGGGGCCAAAAGGTAGTCCTCTAATAAGGTTGTCCTTGGATAGCCTAGCAATGGTTCTAAGGTTTATATGTCCTAGTCTCTTATGTCATAGTTCATTAGGTCTACTAATAGAGTTAAACAAGCAAATATCTACTTTAGTTAAAAGAAAATCTACTAAATAGATGTTACCTTTTCTTTTACCTTTCAACACAGTTGTGTTATCCTCTGATTTGATCTTGCATAAGGATTTGCTGAAATTCACTTGGTAACCTTCACATAGTTGACTGATGCTGATCAAGTTGTGCTTCAGTCCTTCGACATAGGCTCCCTTCTTGAATGTGACTGTGCCAATCTGGACTGCACCATATCCTTTTGTTAGTCCAAAGTTTGAATCACCAAATATTACTTTGGGTCCAAGCTTGGCTTTGAAGGATGTGAAATTGTCCTTGTTTCCTGTCATGTGCTTTGAGCACCCACTATCCAAATACCATTGCTGGTTTGATGTTGGATAGGTCTTCACCTGCACATAAAACAATTTACTTATTTTTGACCCAGTTTACCTTGGGCCTAGGTTAATAACTTTTGAATTCAGAAATAAAACACATCCCTGGTTGACTCTTATAGCCTTCAGGATGATATCTCCTTGGAGGTATTATCCATTCAGTATAAGGGTTAAATCTTTGGGATGAATGACCCCTAGGTTTGGAATTTTATTTACCTTTGAAAAAGTTTTCAAAACTCTGATCTCTGCTCGATGATCGTTGAGCTGAGTTCGACGATCTTGGGTCAGATCGTCGAGCTCCGTTCGAAGATCGACTGTGGCAGAGTTCAGGGTTTAGAGATCGTCGACCTGCGTTCAACGATTTAGCCTGAGATCGTTGATCTGCATTAGACGATCATCTAGCTCCGTTCGATGATTTCTGTTGAACGCTTGTTTTCTTGGGTAAGTCAGAATTCTTCCTAGCTACCTCTACAACTCTCTTACCTTTATCAGAGATAAATTTAATTGGGGTTGTTAGTACTATAGGTTGGCTGGATGAAGCACCCAAGCCTAGTGTACTATTTAATCTTGAGTTCACTGTGCTTATGATGTCCATTAGCTTGATACTTCTCCCATTGAGGGATTCTTCAAGCATCTTGGCCTCTGATAGTTCACTTTTCAGTGAAGCTATCTGCTCCCTACAGCATTCCAACTCCTCAGAGAGTTTGAGGTTATCTGATTTTAAAGTACTGTGTTCAGATAACTGATTTCTGAGAGAAATGATTTCCTTCTCAGATCTTAATAAATCTAAACATAGTGCCTTAAACTCACACTTGAAGTCCTCAGAATTAAAATCAAAAGAATTTATTACCTGGTCCTCTTCAGATTGAGTCTCTGATTCAGATTCTGACTATTAGGCATCAGAATTTTGTTGTGAGGCATTGATAGCCATCATGCAGAATTATTTTTCTTCAGCATCATCTTCATCATCACTTGAGCTGGATGAAGCTTCTGATTCTTCTTCTGTCTCACTCCAAGTTTCAGCAACAAATCCCTTCCTTGTATGTTTGTTCTTGTTGGAGGAGGGTTTGTCAGTGCTTCTCTTCTTGAAGTCCTTTTCTTTTCTCCTTTCTTTCCTGTCCTTTTTGTCCTTGTTTTTATTTTCTGGACAGTCAGGCACAATGTGGCCTGTTTTCCTGCAACCAAAACAAATAATCTCATTGTTATTTGATTTTCCATACCTCGGCTTGTCAAGCTCTCTGTATGATCTTTTCCTGAAATCCTTCCTGGCCATTTTGTAAAACCTTTTGGCCAGTAGGCTTAGCAGCTATTCATTGCCTGTGACTTTGTCTTCAAGCTGATCTTCAATGGCTTCGAAAGCTATTGACTTCTCTTTTCTGACTGCTGGTGAAGCAGCCTTCTGCTCTTCTTCTCTATTCTTGATGTGCAGCTCATAAGACTTGAGCTTGCCCAAGAGAGCTTCAGTTGTGATCTCATTTAGGCTTCTGGCATCCTTGATTGGCCAGATCCTTGAGTCCCAAGTGCTTGGGAAGTACATTAGGATTTTATCATTGAGCTCAGTCAATGAGATCTCCTTGTTCAAAGTTTTCGGCTCATTGACTATAAGACTGAGTCTATTATACATATCTGCTACTGACTCAGCTTCTCCTTTCTTGAAATTCTCATACTAGGTTATGAGATGAGATCTTCTATCTTTTCTCTCATCAGCAGATCATGAGACTATCTCAGATAACTTGTCCCAGATGTCCTTTGCTGAGTTACATTCAGCTACCTTTTGGAATATTTCATCAGACATAGTCTGGGCTAGAATGTTCATAATTTTTGCATCAGCCAATTTCCATTTATTTATTTCTGCATCTGTTCCTGAAGGAGGTGGAACAACACTTGTACTTGTATTCTCTGGAGGTCTTGGACACACTGTCAAAATAGAATTGAAAATGTCCTCATCAATAGAGTTCATGTACAATCTAATCCTTGCCTTCCAAAATGCAAACTTAGATAGATTGCACACTGGAGGTCTAGTGCTAGCATAATCTTTGTTTTGGGTCATGTTTTGTGGAGAAATAATTCTAAAAAAAACTTAAACAAGCAGATCTAACTAGAGGGATATTTGGGTTTAGCTGTTAGCCTGTGCAACCACTAAGGTGTGGTATTTTAACCATCTTGGAAGATGTGGTATGTTTAACTAACCTGGCTCTAATACCAATTGAAAGTGCAGGTTAGATCTGATATACTGTAGAGGGGGGGGTGAATAGAGTATGGTGCTTGCTAAAAACTTTTTACAACTGTTGTTGTATTCCTAAGTGAACAGGGAAGCAAATGAAATAAAGCAAACACAGAAACTAACTAAACACAGAGCAATCACAAACCACAGCCAGAAAATAAAAGAAAGTAAGCAACCAGAAGACACAAGGAGCTATAGTGGTTCCCCAATCAATCTGGGTACATCCACTCTTCTACCACCCTAGGTAGGAATCCACTACAGGATGAGTTGATCAGGTGTCCTGGGCACCAATGAGCTTTTGATAAGGTGCTCAAAAACCAAATCAGATTTTTTGATCAGGTGTCTTGCCACCACTGAGTTTTGACAAGGTCTCAGAAACCAACACAAACTTCTGAAGGGAGTTTGACAAACCCTTTACAACAGAGAGGGAGAGAGGGATAAGATGATCTTCTCTGTCAACAATCAGAGAGAAGATAGTGGATGTTGTCAAAGCTCCCCCTGAGATCTTTAGTTGTTTAGGAAGTGAAGCTTTGCAGTAGGGTGATAGGCCTTCAGAAAATTTGATCTCCAGCAAAAGATGATTTCAGCAACAGCTGAAATGTGTGGTGTCTGGAGTCTTGAATGATGATGGCCTTTGAACACTGGAATCAAGAGGGATCTAAAAATTTCAGTATGTTGATCTCCTTTTGTGATGGTATTCTTGTATGAATTCCAAGACTGAGAGTATCTGCAACTCTTTCTCTTTCTATTGTTGTGATTGTTGTAAGAGTTGTTGTTGATGATGTTGTTCTTCTTTTTCAGCAAAATATGAATATCTCTTTTATTCCTTAGATCTGAATAGAATGATTCTCTGTCCAATATAGTCGTTAGCCTGTCATAAATGACTTCCTTAACTGCATTTTGTCTTCTGGAGGAAAGTACAATAAAAACATTCCTTTGAAAATCCCATGAAACTTGCTCCATATTATTTGAAACGGCAACAAGATCCTTGAAATAAATGCTGAGAATAATTCCATAAATATCTGAATTTGAATCTTGAAAAACGTCGATCTCACCAGAAAAACGTCGACCTGAGCTCTACTATCGTTGAACTGAGCTCAGAGACTGGACTTAGACTGAAACAGAGATCGTCGATCTGAGCTCAACTATCGTCGAACTGAGCTCAGAGATAGAGAAACAAACTAGAGACAAGAACGTCGATCTGAGCTCGAAGATCATCGAATGGAGTTCGACGACTCATTGAAGTTGAGCTCAGAGATCGTCGAATGGATTTCGATGATTCGTCGAAGTGAGCTCAGCGATCGTCGAATGGAGTTCGACGATTCATCGTCCTGAGCTTGACGAAATGACTTAGTCTCTAGAACTGAAATATCTGGTCTTGAGGGCAGCTTTCAAACCTAAATACTAACCCTTAGACTCAATTCTAATTGACCTTTAGATCTATACAAGGAGGTCAAAACAGATTTCCTAAAAGACATAGTGATCCTTGCCCAAATCAGTAATAGGGTGTTCCAACAAAATCTATGCCCCATAAATCGAAGACTTCGCATTATAAAAACATGTTTTGGGGCATCTCGTTGCGACGAGAGATGTTTCCCGACCGCTGACAGCTATCGCATTCGCGCACAAAATTATGAGCGTCTTTGAAGACAGTGGGCCAAAAGTAGCCCGCCACTAGCGCCTTCCGCGATGTCCGGTTAGCTTGATAATTCCCACCATCCGGACCCTTGTGGCAGTGCCGAAGTACTTGCATGCACTCCACACCTGCGACGCATCTTCTGACCGCTTGGTCCTCGCAGATACGAAAAAGAAAAGGGTCCTCCCAGAAGAAATATTTCAAGTCAAAAGAATTTCTTCTTTTGTTGGCTCGAAAAGTCTTTTGTTAGCACCGTCGTAACTAAATTGTTCGCAAAATCTGCAAACCAAGGCGGGGAAGAAGAACTAGTAGTTATGGCTAGGAGGCGTTCCTCGCTGAATCTAACATTTATGTGAGATTCGACGAGCACTTCCGCACCGGGATTTTTTAAGCACGAGAGGTGATCGGAGGCAAAATTTTCCACGCCCTTCTTATCCTGGATCTCTAAATCAAATTCTTGCATGAGGAGGATCCATCGAAGAAGGCAGGGTTTCACATCATTTTTAGCTAATAAATATTTAAGGGCGGAGTGATCGGTAAATACGATAACTTTAGAGAGCGTTATATACGAGCAAAACTTATCAAAAGCGAAAACGACGGCTAAGAGTTCCCTTTCCATTGTGGTGTAATTTACTTGTGCGGAAGTGAGCGTCTTGCTAGCGTAATAAATTGGATGAAAATGTTTTTCTACACATTGGCCAAGAACGGCACCTAAGGTAATATCACTAGCGTCGCAAATAATTTCGAACGGAAGGGACCAATCGGGCGCCACTAAAATGGGTGAATTGATAAGTTTTTGTTTATGAAATTAAATGTAGACTCGCATTCGCTACTAAAGACAAAATATTATTCCTTTTCCAAGAGGCGAGTAAGTTGCTTTGTTATTTTTGAAAAATCTTGAATGAAACGTCGGTAAAAGCCCGCATGGCCTAAGAAACTCCGAATAGATTTTACGTTTGTTGGTAGCGGAAGTTTTTCTATAATTTCTACCTTGGCCTTATCTACCTCCATCCCCTTAGAAGAAATCATATGACCGAGAACCAAACCTTCTCGAACCATAAAGTTACACTTTTCCCAATTTAAAATGAGATGCGTGTCCTCGCATCGCTGGAGGATACGATCTAGATTTCGAAGACAAGACCGGAAAGAGCGTCCGAAAAAAGAAAAGTCATCCATAAAGACTTCCATAATCTCTCCTACCAGCTCGCCAAAGATTGCCGTCATAAATCTTTGGAATGTAGATGGCACATTGTAGAGGCCAAATGGAATTCTTCGGTAGGCGAAGGTGCCAAACGGGGAGGTAAAAGTTGTTTTCTCTTGATCAGCGAGGGAAATGGGGATTTGGAAAAACCCCGCTAAACCATCAAGAAAACTATAAAATGTATGACCGGATAAACGCTCCAGAACATGGTCTAAAAATGGTAGCGGAAAATGGTCTTTACGGGTGGCATCATTTTATTTTCTATAATCGATGCATACCCGCCAGCCCGTAACAGTACGAGTTGGGACTAGTTCATTTTGCTCATTTTCTACTACGGTTAGACCACCCTTTTTGGGCATGACATGAACGGGACTAACCTACGCACTATCAAAAATGGGATAAATAATCCCTGCATCTAATAATTTAATTGCCTCTGCTTTAACGATGTCTTTCATGTTTGGGTTGAGACATCGATGCGGCTGAATGCTTTTGCGGCAATTATCGTTGAGAAAAATCCTATGAGTGCAAAATAAGGGGTTAATCCCCTTAAGATCAGAAATTTGTCATGCAATTGCGTGGAGATGTTTGAGAAAAACTTCCAATAAATTAGAAGTCTCCGAATCACTCAAGTCCGAAGAAATAATAACGTGAAGCATATCGCCTTTTCCCAAAAAAGCGTATTTGAGTGATTCGGGTAAGGGGTTGAGGTCTAGGATGGGCGGTTCTTCTAGGGAGGTTTTAATTCTTATATCCTTCTTACCAATTGGTTAGAAAGGCAAGTCTATAGAGGTATCCTCAGCGCATTTAAAATTTTCAAGCGCATAAATATCGTCGTTTAAAAATACGGACTCGAAAACGGATGAAGAACGATCTCCAAAAAAGGAATCTAAAGAATAGCAGAAATCGTCGCTCGATGACGAATTGTCCATCGAGGGATTAATAGAGAAAGTAACTTGATCAACTACTACCCGGAGGAGAAGATGACCATTACTAACATCTATTAGTGTGCGGGAGGTGGTGAGAAAAGGGAGACCGAGTATTATTGGTACCTCGGCGTCCTCCTCGATGTCCAAGATGACGAAGTCTACCGGAAAGGTAAACTTATCTACTCGGACTATGACATCCTCCACTACTCTGATAGGGAACTTAACTGGGCGATCCGCTAATTGGATGCGCATAATCCTAGGACTAGGAGTACCCAAACCTAAACGTTGATAGAGCGAGAATGACATCAGGTTAATGCTAGCACCTAAATCAGCTAAGGCGTATTTTACTAATATATTGCCAAAAAGGCACTGGAAGGAAAACCGTCCCGGGTCATTTTGATTTCTGGGAAATTTATTAGTAAGGGCTGCCCAGCAGACAACGTTAAGAGATATATGCGAAATATCCCCTAAATTATGTTTATTAGAAAGTAATTTTTTTAAAAATTTCGCATATTTGGGCATTTGCGAGACAGCCTCGCAAAAAGGAACATTAATATGAATTTGTTTTAATAATAAAATAAATTTTTCATATTCGCGTCCTTACGCTCGTTTCTAATCTATGCGGATACGGCAAGACCTTGTTTAAAATTATTTTTTCATTTAAAATTAGTAAAGGCGACGTAATCGAAGAAGGGGGCAGAGGGGTCGGAGGTGAAATATGTACATGAGGATCGGTCCATTTTGGATCGACCACCTCCTTACCGCTACGAAGGGTTATAACATTGGTCTTATCTCGGGGGTTGGGCTCCGTGTTTCCCGACAGTGCCCCGAGCACGCGCTCGGACATCATTCTCGCTAGCTGTCCAACATGTTGTTCAAGGGTTTTTAGCGAACCGGTGATGTTCCGGATATTTGATTTGTTGGACGTTATTGTTGGGTATTGTATCCACAACGTACCTGATTTGAAGAAGCCCCTGAACAAGCTAAGGTAAATAGACAATGTATTTGATGAAATCTTTTAAGTTGTGCTTGCAGTTATTCCGCGCTAAGTACACACCAATATCAGGGTGCAGTAGGTCAATATACACGGGTCTGCGCGACGTAATCCCTCGTTAAGCAGATCAGTGTGTTGGCCTATGTGTACTCTCTCTATTGGAGTGTACTTATTTTCAAGTACAGGGCTGTGATAATGCAAGAGCAGACAAGGAGCAAGGATGGGTCAAAGAGCAGCTCATGGGTGGAAAGACGAAAATTCGTCTAAGTAATAATCGACGAGAATCACCAAGTGATTCTCGCCGATTAGGAGAGAATCACTAGTGATTCTCGCCGAATCGTCGAGAATCACTGGCTGACTCTCGCCGTCTTTATCCGGCTAAATCAGAGTGTGCAAATCTGTTGCTCAGTCAAAATCGTCGAGAATCACTGGCTGATTCTCGCCGAATGACCTTCGATTCTCGCCGACTTTGCCTTAAGAGAATTTTCTGGAACCCGCTGGACCGGACTCAGCCGCTGGCACTGTTTTGAACCGGGCTTGGGGTTTCTTGTTGGTGGGGCCCACAACGGTCATCTTGAAGACCTAATGTATAAATACATCTGTATTTTTGAACAGTAAAATAAGAAGGAAGAAGACAGAAAAAACGATACGGGATTTGATCAAGAAATTTAAAAAGAAGCCGAGCCGCCGACGTGACCTAGATCGGAAATCCTTCTCCGTCGTCGTCGTCGCCGCTCGTCCAGTTGATCGCCGTCTTTTGATCGTGGTTTCTTCCAGATCTCCCGGCGACAGAAGCTCAGCCAAGCACAGCGTCTCACGCGTCTAACCAGAGATCCTTTGTCTCTTGATTCGTAGATCGGGAAAACCTTCCCCTTCCGAATCGATCGAGACGATCGATCCTAGTGTGACCGTTAGAAGACCTTGCTATCTTTGCTACGAAAGTTGAATCTCCAAAGTACAGCAGTAGCACTCCGTTGTCGCCGCCGATCCCGAGAACCAAGCCGCCGCCCTTCTTGCCGCCGCCAATTTCGGGAGAGATTCTCTCTAAGTGAGATTTAGGGTTGTGGACTCTTCGTTGACTTCAAGAACACATCGTCGAACGAAGAGGGACACCTTATTCTCCATAAGTAGTTTGTATTTCTAATACACTCCAATTTCTATTTTATTGTAAAGGAACGTTGGTTCCTATTTGTAAGGGTTGGGTGCAACCCGTGTTGTGGGAGTGGTGACTCCTACGTGTGGAAGGGTTCCTTCCGTTAGTGCAAGTATTGGATTTCAATCCTGTTGGTGAAGTGACCGAGTCGTCCCTAGTTGGGAGATAGGTCGAAGGGGGAAAGTGGACGTACCCAAATCGGGGAACCACTATAAATTGCTTGTGTCCTTTCTGTGCTGTGTTGTTTTGTTTTCTTGTGCAGGTACGACTTTAATTCCGCAAAAACGCTGCAAGACACCTATCCCCCCCCCCATATTTGAAGGTAGTTGACACTAAGTGGACTTTCAAGTGGTATCAGAGCGAGGTTACTAAATAAATAGGTTAACGCCTTGAGTAAGTTCTTGCCACTAGTGTCAAGAAGAAGGCAGACTTCTACTATGGATGGACTCAAGTACACAGGCAAGATCCCAGTGTGCACCAGGCTAAACTTTTCTATCTGGAAGGAAAGGATTAGGTTCTACATGGAAGCGGTCGATCCCCGACTCTTCATGATCGTGGAGGAGGGACCTTATGTCCCCACTAAGGTCTCCACCATTGATCCTACCAAGAAAGTGCCAAAGAAAATTTCTGAAATGGACAAGGACGAGATGGTGCTGGTGGGACTTGACAAGAAGGCGCAGAACATTTTGGTCAGCGCGGTTGATGACTCAATGATGCAAAACTTCTGCAACTACAGGATAGCAAAGGAGATCTGGCACTGCCTGATTATACTAATGGAGGGCATTGATGAAGTGAGGGATAATCGGAGATCCCTCCTGAACCAGAAATATGAGGCCTTCAGACAAGGGCCTAAGGAAGAGATCGGAGTCACCTTCGAGAACTTCCTCAAGATTGTCAATGCCCTCAAAGGATATGGAAGAGTGTTCACTGATGGTGAACTTAATGATAAATTCCTTAGGTCCCTTACTAAGGAATGGGACACAAAGATCTGCGCCATCCGAGAGTTTGGCAGACTTGCTGAAACAGACCCGCAAATTTTGTTTGGGAAGCTGATGTCCTATGAGCTTCAACTGAACAGCAGGAAAGCAGAAGAAGAAGCAGAGAAGGCTGCAGCCAAGGAAAAGACTGTGGCCCTAAAAGCCATTCACTCCAGGAAGGGCAAAGGTGCGGTTTCATACCGTGCCAGGAAAAAGGATGAGGCGGAGGACTCCGAGTCATGCTCCTCCAGCTCAGAGTTGTCTGAGGAAGATTTCTCCCTCATCACCCGAGAATTCAAGAAGTTCCTCAAGATGAGGAATCAAAGAAAGAGAGACGTCTCCTCCTCCAGGCATCAGAAGAAAAATTATTCTTCTGACAGGTATGCTTCTAAACTGAACAAACATCGCTCCTCTGACATTATTTGTTTTGGATGCAATAAGCCAGGACACATCGTGGCTGACTGCCACCAAGGTAAGAGAGAAAAGGGGAAGGGAGAGGAGCACAAGTCCTCTAGAGATAAGAAGAAAGAGAGGAGCTACATCGCCAAAAAGCCAACGACACTGCGTGAGTCTGATTCCTCAGACTCCAGTGATAATGAGGAAGCCTACTTCGGGCTGGTGGGTCGCTCCGACTTAGAAGGAGAATGCCCCCCATTTACTGGGAAGGTAAAAGCTCACACCCCTCTCTCCGACTCTGAATCTGATCCTGAGTCTCAGGATGATGACCCTGAGGATAGCCCTTCGGCCCGTGAAGCGGAGCTCTCGATAAGTATGAGCTTCTGCTCAACACTTTCGAGGAGTGCCGTAAGAGATTGAAGGCTGAGAAAAAGGAAGTGAAATTCCTTAAGGGTGAGAGTGTCTCCCTAAGGGAAGAGATCACCAGTTTGATCTCTCTCCGACAGGAGCACCTAGACCTGACTTCAAAGCATTCAGAGTCTCTTAAGCTCCTTGATCTTAAGCAGGAGGAAGTCGACAAGTTGGAAGAACAACTTGCGGCAGAAAGGAAGTTTGTCAAGAGCTTCTCTATGCCAAAAACAGTTCTTCCATTAGTTGATACCTTCTCTGCTCAGGCCAAAGGAGCTGGCTTGGGGCATGTAGGGGTATCTGGTTCCTCATCCAGGAGAAACAGGAACCAGAGAAAGAATAAGGCCTCCAAGAAGGCCTCTGCTGCTGAAAAGGGAAAGGCCTCACTCAGTCCTGTTGCGTTCAGAAAGCCTAGCTTTCCCTGCAACCAACATGACTTTGAGTCAACCTTTGGTCATCATTTTCGGCCCTCGGTTGCAAAGCCAAAGAGCCGATATGATGGTTGGACTTTTCCCCGCAACTTCGATGAGAGTGTCTTCAAGGCACCTTATGAGGAAATCCACATGGGAAATTATGGTCAATTCTTTAGCGGCCATAATAGAAAGCAGGCACCAAAAGCCAAGCCTGTTATACTGAAGGAACAGAAGGTGAAGAAGTCATGTGACTGCAATCACTATGATGCCTCCACCTCCAGATCCAAGGCCCCGGCTATACCCACCATTCCCAGGGTGAAGCAGGAGCCTAGGAAGAGGTACAACAGATTTGACTGTTGGTGTTGTGGCAAAGTCGGTCACTTTGTCGTGGATTGTTGGTTTAATCCTAGGTATAACGAGACTCCTTATGTTAGCAATGCGAGGCCGACCACTCGTAGGGTTAACCACCCGAGGGGGAGTATGCTAACCAAGAATCTAGGACCCAAGTTCGATTGGGTTCCTAAGGGAAATTAATTTTGTTTTGCAGGAATGTCCAAAGGCCACCAAAACTCCAATATGGTACTTGGACAGTGGATGCTCCCGGCATATGACTGGGACAAGAAGCCTGTTACGTGATTACACTCCAGTCGAGAATGGTCCCAAAGTCATCTTTGGGGGGTCAGATCGAGGAGTCACCAGAGGTTACGGTATGATTTCCAACGGTATAATCTCTATCACCGATGTGGCTTATGTTGAAGGGTTAAACCATAACCTGATCAGTGTAAGTCAGTTATGTGATAAAGGTTATGACGTTAAGTTCTGCAAGGATAAATGCCTGATAATATCATGTGCCTCTTCTGAGATGGTATTATCAGGCATTAGGAGCAGAAATATCTTCTGCTTAGATTTTCTTAGCCTAGATTCATCTACCACCGTATGTCTAGTAGCAAAAGGCAGTGCATCTCTTTGTGAACAATGGCACAAGAGATTGGCACATATTAATTACAAGACAATTAATATGCTATTTTCCAAAGATTTAGTGAGGGATGCTCCCATTATTAAGTGTATCAAAGATAGTACCTGTTCTGCATGCCAGATGGGCAAACAGACTCGGGCTACCTTTAAGGGCATCTCAGATAAAGACTCCTCCAGATATCTTTATCTTCTGCACATGGACTTGTTTGGTCCAATGCAAGTTCATAGCTTAGGAGGGAAGTCTTATACGCTCGTGATTGTAGATGATCACTCTCGGTTTACCTGGGTGTTCTTTTTAAAACGCAAGTCTGATACGTTTGACATCTTCACCAGCTTTGTCAAGCAGATCCAGAACGAACTTAACTGCTCAGTGGTCAAAATCAGAAGTGAACATGGAACAGAGTTCGAGTCTGGTGCTATGACAGAGTTCTGTGAAGAACTTGGTATCTTTCATGAGTTTTCCTCCCCACGCACTCCTTAACAAAACGGAGTCGCGGAGAGGAGAAATAGAACACTCATTGAAGCCTGCACGACAATGTTGAATGACACTTCACTCCCAGAATACTTTTGGGCTGAGGCGGTCAATACGGCTTGTCATGTTCAAAACCGAGCATTGATCAACAAAAGTCATCGTAAGACGCCCTACGAACTACTGAAAGGCAGGAAACCAACCATGTCCCATTTGAGGATCTTTGGTTGCAAATGTTATGTACTGAATAATGGGAAGTACCCGCGTACTAAATTTGGTGAAAAATGCTTCGAAGGAATATTCATGGGCTATAGTACCCACAGTCGGGCATATAGGGTCTTCAATAAGAAAACCCTAGTGGTAGAAGAATCAATTAATGTTGTATTTGATGAAGGAAGCTTGCTTAATAACAATTCTTCCAGCGGTATTCTTGAAGATGCAGGTGCACGACTTGAACAGCTGAGTCTCGATGAGACCGCTAAAGATGAAACTCCTAAGTACGTCAAAGTTTCCACCTCAACGTCAACTGGGAATGTTGAAGATCAAAATGGAGCAAATCTCTTAGAAGAAGGAGAATCCCAAGAAGTAGTCGAAGCTCCAGACGCAAGACTTCTAGAGCTCTGGCACGTGAGGGATCATCCTAGAGATCAGATCATCGGAGATCCTCGTGACGGTGTCAGAACTCGAACAGGTACTATTAACGAGATTTTGCATCTTATCTTCCTGTCACAGGTTGAGCCAAAGAAGTTCGACGAGACGAACAAAGATGCGGCATGGATTTTGTCCATGCAAGATGAACTTCATCAATTCGAACGATGCAACGTTTGGACGCTGGTTCCCAGACCACAAAAGCAAAATGTGATTGGCACCAAGTGGATCTTCAGAAACAAACTGGATGAACATGGTGTCATCATAAAGAACAAGGCCAGGCTGGTGGCTCAAGGTTACAGACAGGAGGAGGGGATTGACTTCGACCAGACCTTTGCACCAGTGGCAAGGCTCGAGGCAATCAGATTGTTCCTGGCGTATGCTTCGCATAAAGGATTCACAGTCTATCAAATGGATGTGAAATAAGCATTCTTGAACGGAGACCTGAAGGATGAAGTATACGTCGCTCAACCCCCAGGTTTTGTCAATCCTACTTATCCCAATCATGTATACTTTCTTAATAAAGCTCTATATGGTTTAAAACAAGCTCCACGAGCTTGGTATGAGACTTTATCTAGTTTTCTTCTTGAGAACAAGTTCTCTAGAGGTAAAATAGATAAGACATTATTTCTCAGGGAAGTCAAAGCCAAGATTTTTCAGATGCTGATTTTGCAGGGAGTAGGGATGACAGGAAAAGCACTTCCGGGACGTGTCAATTCCTCGGAAGAAGGCTTATCTCATGGAACAACAAGAAGCAGAATTGTGTAGCAACCTCCACAGCAGAGTCTGAGTACATCTCGGCAGGCAGCTGTTGCGCACAACTCCTATGGATCAGAAACCAGTTAGCCGACTACGACCTTCAGTTCAAGGAAGTACCAATGTACTGCGACTCCTCCAATGCAATTACAATTGCCAACAATTCGGTATCGCATAGCAGAATGAAGCATATTGAAGTGCGCTACCACTTCATTCGGGAGCACGTGGAGAACAAGGACATCTCTCTCTATTATGTCCCCACGGACAAGCAGATTGCAGATATTTTCACAAATCCCTTAGATGAAGCCAAGTTCAGTCTTTTCAAAACTGAATTGGGGATGCTAAATTATGAGGAATGAAGACTACAGAAGCTCCAGGCTCGTGCATCTAGGGGGAGCCTCTGTCAGGAACTCAAGTGTGAGCACAGGTGCAAGAACTGAGGGGGAGCAAGGGGTCAAATGCAACAGACCCAGATTTGTAGAAGCCGAAAAGGAGGAGATTACCCTCTTGGCTAAGGCTAATGTGGCTCCAAGTTTGCTCTCAAGAAATTGGTATTGGTAATGAATATCTCTCTCAACTCTCAAGAAATTGGTATTGGTAATGAATATCTCTCTCAACTCAATTTTAAGTTTATGATTTTCATTCTCATACGCTCTATTCACCTTAGCTTGTAGGGTCTAGGCTTCTTCAAATAAGGGGAGATTGTTGGGTATTGTATCCATAACGTACCTGATTTGAAGAAGCCCCTGAACAAGCTAAGCTAAATAGACAATGTATTTGATGAAATCTTTTAAGTTGTGCTTGAAGTTATTCCAGGCTAAGTACACACCAATGTCAGGGTGCAGTAGGTCAATATATATGGGTCTGCGCGACGTAATCCCTCGTTGAGCAGATCAGTGTGTTGGCCTACGTGTACTCTCTCTATTGGAGTTTACTTATTTTCAAGTACAGGGCTGTGATAATGCAAGAGCAGACAAGGAGCAAGGATGGGTCAAAGAGCAGCTCATGGGTGGAAAGACGAAAATTCGTCTAAGTAATAATCGACGAGAATCACCAAGTGATTCTCGCCGATTCGGCGAGAATTACTAGTGATTCTCGCCGAATCGTCGAGAATCACTGGCTGATTCTCGCCGTCTCTATCCGGCTAAATCAGAGCGTGCAAATCTGTCGCTAAGTCAAAATCGTCGAGAATCACTGGCTGATTCTCGCCGAATGACCTTCGATTCTCGCCGACTTTGCCTTAGGAGAATTTTCTGGAACCCGCTGGACCGGACTCAGCCGCTGGCGCTGTTTTGAACCGGGCTTGGGGTTTCTTGTTGGTGGGGCCCACAATGGTCATCTTGAAGACCTAATGTATAAATACATCTGTATTTTTGAACAATAAAAGAAGAAGGAAGAAGACAGAAAAAACGATACGCAATTTGATCAAGAAATTTAAAAAGAAGCCGAGCCGCCGACGTGACCTAGATCGGAAATCCTTCTTCGCCGCCGTCGTCGCCGCTCGTCCAGTTGATCGTCGTCTTTTGATCGTGGTTTCTCCCAGATCTCCCGGCGACAGAAGCTCAGCCAAGCACAGCGTCTCACGCGTCTAACCAGAGATCCTTTGTCTCTTGATTCGTAGATCGGGAAAACCTTCCCCTTCTGAATCGATCGAGGCGATCGATCCTAGTATGACCGTTAGAAGACCTTGCTAGCTTTGCTACGAAAGTTGAATCTCCAAAGTACAGCAGCAGCACTCCGTTGTCGCCGCCGATCCCGAGAACCAAGCTGCCGCCCTTCTTGCCGCCGCCGGTTTTGGGAGAGATTCTTTCTAAGTGAGATTTAGGGTTGTGGACTCTTTGTTGACTTCAAGAACACGTCGTCGAACGAAGAGGGACACCTTATTCTCCATAAGTAGTTTGTATTTCTAATACACTCCAATTTTTATTTTTTTGTAAAGGAACGTTGGTTCCAATTTGTAAGGGTTGGGTGCAACCCGTATTGTGGGAGTGGTGACTCCTACGTGTGGAAGGGTTCCTTCCGTTAGTGCAAGGATTGGATTTCAATCATGTTGGTGAAGTGACTGAGTTGTCCCTGGTTGGGAGATTGGTAGAAGGTGGAAAGTGGACGTACCCAAATCGGGGAACCACTATAAATTGCTTGTGTCCTTTCTGTGCTGTGTTGTTTTGTTTTCTTGTGCAGGTACGACTTTAATTCCGCAAAAATGCAGCAAGACACCTATTCCCCCCCCCCCCCCCCCCGCCATAGGTGAAGGTAGTTGACACTAAGTGGACTTTCAGTTATGTATTTAAAAAAAATACTCCTCCATCGGGGAGGGTTTTGGAAGAGGGGGAGACGGCGGAAATCCGGGCACGTAAGAATTTGGCGGGCCCTGCGCATTGTTTGGGTTTCTCCAAGAAAAATTGGGGTGATTCCTCCAACCCGAATTATAGTTATTACTATAAGGGTTGTTGTTGGGTTTGAAGGGAGGACGACCCGAATTTCCTACGAAGTCCACAAACTCTTCAGCCATGTAGATGTTAGGGGGAATAAAACAAGGCGGAGTGGAGGAGGCAGCAGACATCTCCGCCACCTGCTTTGACAACCTTTCAATTTCAAGGGTTAATAGACCAGTGGCATCCACTTCAAAAAGGTCGGCCGCTGAATTTGGGCTTCCCCAGGGACGTTCCATTGATAGGCGTTCATATCCATCTCTTCGAATAAAGCCTGGGCGTCCTCGGGGATTTTATTATTCAAGGTACCCCCGGCAGCCGCATCAATCATTTGACACGTCTGAAAGTTAAGCCCATTGTAAAAACATTGAACCTGCAACCACGCGGCAGCGCGTGGTGCGGGCACCAGTGGAGAACTCCTTAAACCGTTTCCAAGTCTCATAAAGAGACTTAGGATCGTTTTGCACAAACGAAGAAATGTCCGCCCGCAACTTTGCAGTTATTGCGGGCGGAAAGTACTTCGTCAGGAACCGCTCCGTCAACTCAGCCCAAGTGGTGATACATCCTCGCGGGAGGGAATTCAACCACGTCTTTGCTTTGGACTTAAGGGAAAAAGGAAATAGGCGCTAGCGAATGACGTCATCAGTGACGCCATTAATATTGAAGGTGTCGTATATTTCCAAAAAATTGGACAAGTGGACATTCGGGTCCTCATCAGGCAGTACATCGAACTACACGGTATTTTGGACCATTTGAATGACACTTGATTTTATTTTGAAATTATTATTCGCCACCGTAGGGAGAACAATACTAGACCCAGTATCGTCCAAATTCGGTTGGGCGTAATATGACATTGTACGCTCGACGGTCGTGTTCGGATTAGGGTTGGCCATAACTACGACAGAGGGTTCACCGATAGATTCTTCAGGGTCTAAAGAAGGAATTCGGCGTTGAGATCGAATACGCGCAAGGGAGCATTCGATCTCAGGGTCAAAATCAAAATCTTCAGACTCGGAGGGTTGTCCACGGGTCATACACCCTAAAACAAATTAAAACGAAAGAAACTTTTATTATTATTATTTTTTGTTTGTTTGTTTTTTTTTGAAAATAAGTAAAATTAATAGACTCCAAAATTCGAAATAACAACTCAAAGTCCCCGGCAATGGTGCCAAAAACTTGATGGCCCGCGAAAAGACTCTTGTTTAAGTGGCTGGTTTGATGAGTCGAACGTCGCGGGCTTGCTAAAAAGCGAGCTTTTAGCGAAAAGAGGCAAGTGCACCTATCGCATGTAGTACTCGATATTCGGGGGAATACCGAGGTCGTATTATTCTCGGGGTCGGGTTGATTATCTCTACTGCTCCAGGAGTAAGTATTATTTTACTTAAAATTCATTGGGGATTTTAATTAACTAAGGCGGATACAAATAAAAGAAGAGCGAAAATGATTTTGAGAATTCATTGAAGGGTTAGCGCTCTGCACCGAATCTGATTAAACCTAAAATAACTTTTAATAATTATTGAACTTAGTTTTCAAATTATTAAAAGGAAACTTGGCCATGGAGGATCCATAAATATGAGCGCACTTATCTCTAGGAATATTGCTCACTTGAACGATAAGACTATTCGATAGAACGTTAGTCCGACGAAGGATTACTCTTAACGTCCGCTTTGCGGTAAGAACCCCGCTATTGGGTGGGGAACCCAATCCGGAAGAATTATGCTTGTACTCTCTCGAGGGTATGCACGCAACTCTCTTTACCTAGGGGTGATCTGTCCATACGCACGGCCTCTCGGCTAGCTTGCGTAGGGATAATGGAAATAGGGCCCACACATTGATATATGGTCCTATGCATCGTTAACCCGAGGTAAACCATAAGTACTAAAATTAAAGTGAAAATGAAGAACTTTAATTATTTCAAATCATTTTATATGTCACAATGCTCTTCGATTCGGAGGCTAATGACGATTAGTCACTCATCAGTATGGGGACGGCTATATAATTTGATGAGGCGCGAGTTCGTAATTAAGCTCTAAAGGGTTATAAGAAGAAGACATAAAAATAACAAACATTTATAAATTTGAAAAGTTAGCTAAAACGAGAACTCATGCACACTTCAAATTATAAATAAAACATAAACTAAGTTACAAAAAAAAATTACAAGTCCTACTCAAATGAGTAAGCGTGAAATAAAGGCACGTCATTTAACTCTTAACGAGTAGGCCGAAATAAATGCATGTCATTTAACTCTTAACGAGTAGGCGGAAATAAATGCACACATGCACACACTCGGCATGAAAAAAAACACACACACTCTACTGAAAATGAAAATGCACACTTGCATAAATGAAAAAAGCACACACACTGCAAAAAAAGTAAAACACACGCATGCACTCTACATAAATTGAAAGAAAGCAATAAAATTATCCCCTACACACACGCACTATACATAATTGAAGAAAGCATAAAAGAAAGCATGAAAAATTATCTCATAAACTCACACACTCTACATAATTGAAGAAAACATTAAACATTATTCTCATACACTCACACACACATCATGAAATTTTAAAAGAACAAATTGAAAACCTAACTCATACACTCACACACACAAATAAAGAGAAAAAACAAAGATGCTTTAAAAATTACAGGATTCCTGCTCCTAAAGCTTAACAAAAACACATAAAAAGAACAAATAAAAAGACAATGAGCAAAATGTTTTTCAAAATAAAGCTAAAATCAAAGGTGCTCAAAAATTAGAACTATAACTTTTACATTCTTAAGAGTTCTTAAAAGTGATAAAAAATTGAAATAAAATTTTAAAACAACAAAAGGTTTACAATCCTAAAAGAAAAGCTAAGTAAATAAAAAATCAAAATCACTTTAATACCTCTTTTACAAATTCATAAGAATGAAAAAACACTAAAAAGAACATGGAGAAAAAGAGAAGAAAACTTAATACAACATTTCATTTAAAAAATAAAATCTCTAACAAAACCTAATATGGAGACAAACTAAAAGCATAGAAAGTAAATAAGTTACACTCATACATACACACGCACTTTTCATAAAGAGAAGAACAAAGAAATACAAAGGGATAAAATGAGAAATAAATAAGCCACACAAATGAATTTTCATGTCATGTAGAGAGAGAAAATCAAACATTTTTATTATCATAATGAAACTATTACAAAGCTAAAGCTAAAGCAAAAAAACAAACATGAAGGGAAGGGGGAGAAATCTCCTTACATAGCAAGAGAATCCACGGGTGCCGCCCACAAAACACACTAAAGTGGCTCAAAAATGTGAACCCTTGGACCATACAGAAATGGGCTATTTATAGAGAAAATTATCCAAGTACACGCCCTCCGACATGTGCGTGTCGGGGGGGGGGGGGCGTGTCACTACTGTTCATGAGGTGATCGTCGAATTGACGGGAAAGTTGACTTCGCGGCAGTACACAAGGATGTTACGCACCAGGTCACGGGCGTGACGGTGGGCGTGTCGGGGAGGTGGAACTGGGCGCGGGTTTCATCAAAAGTCCCCTGTGGCGTCTTGTCAGGTCAGGTGGAGGAAACACGCCCTATGTCATGGGCGTGTCGCTGGGCGTATCGGGTTGGGTCGACGAACCTCGAGCTTGGTTTCGTCGAATGCGTGATACGTGCCTTGGTCACGGGGCGTATCAAATGACACGGGTATGTGACCGGGCGTGTCAAACTTTTCTCCTCAAATTCTACTGATTCCACGGGAAATGAAGTGTCACGGCTTGGTCACAGGCATGACCATAGTACACGAGCGTGACTTGGCAAAATTTGACATTTTCCTGAAAATTATGGAAATCAAAATAAACTTAGGTTAGAATAATTTTTACAAAAAGCAACAATTTATTAAAGAAAAATAAACAAAAATAACAAAAATAAACTAAAACGACTAATTTAATGTACATTTAAATAGGTATATTTATAACATATCAGTTATCCCCTGTAGGACTGAAAGTGAGGGATAGATCTACTTTACACTAGAGGAGTGGTGAATAGTGTATATTAAAAAAATATTAACTTGTTTTTACAGCAGATTAAAGTAAGTGATGTATATGTATATATGAAAAAGAAAAATCACAGGACACAAATAAAAAGTAGTAAGAGCAATAGAGACGACACAAGGAATTTATAGTGGTTCCCCAGTAAACCCGAGTACATCCACTCTTCTACCACCCTACTAGGAATCCACTATAGGTTTTTGCTCTGGTGCCCTGCCACAACATATTTTTGATCTGGTGCCCTGTCACAAGAAGATCTATTTTTCTAAGGGAGATCTAGAAACCCTTTGAGCTTTGATCAGGTGCCCAAAAACCAATCCCAAGTCTTTTGATTAGGTGACTTGTGAACCAAAAGATTAACTTTTGAATGGAGTAAAAACCCTATAGTCAGTGAAAGAAAAATGAAAATGATTATGTCTTCTATGTCTCAAATCTCCGAGAAGACTAGTGGATTGTTGATGATGTCAAAGCTCCCCCTGAGTTGTATGGATCTGATCAGGAGTGGAAGCTTTGCTTTAGGGTGTAGGCCTTCAGAATTTTGTTGTACTTCAGCAAGCTTTTAGACTGATTTTGATTTGTTGTCTCTTGAAATCCTAAAGCAGATGAAGAATAACTCTATGTATATGAGAGCTGTGTTGTGTTCTTCACTTTTCTATGCACTATTCTATCTTGTTGACTGATTACTGGTTTTTTAATTATTTGTAATCTTCTGAAAGTCAATTTATATATATTGATTGTAGATTCAAAAACATTTGAATATTAAATTCTTTTCTTGAAGTCCTCTGCATAATTTTGGGGCATTGGAATGGCTAATTTAGTTTTGAATGCATTTCCCTAAATGCCCCAGAAAAAAATGCTAGGGAATAACTCTGTGAAATCCGTAATTAATGTTGGGAGGTAACAAATATATTCTTGAGAATATTGATCCTTTATTATAGGAGTATTACTGTGTTAATATAATATAATTTGAAATCAAACTGTTATAGTCGAACTGAGAAACTGCGGAGAAGATTAGTCAAACAGAACCTGAAAGGAGTTAGTCGATCTCCGCAAGGATTTCATCGACCTGAGCTCCAAGTTCGTCGAACTGAGATAGACCTTCGTCGAGCTGAACTTATGATATGAGATCACAGTTCGTCTATCTCAGCTAGACTTTTGTCGAGCATAACTCAGAGAAGGAACTCTGAGTTCATCGATCTGAGATTGATGATCGTCAAGCTGAGTTCAGCTTTCGTCGAATGACTATTCTGCATTCTTTTTAACTTCTTGTCCTCTGAAGTCTTTTGTCTCTAAAGACTTTTGAAGGAGGGTACTGACAATCTAAGTATGTGCTCCTGACCTTGACCATGGAAATAACCTATGAACCTAGACTATAAATGTTGGGTCATCTAATCAATCCTAATAGTGAATCTAGCCCAAATTATAAGTAGGGTTCCAACAATCTCCCCCTATTTGGGTGAGGTCACTATAAAAAAATAAAGAAACTCACAAAGTATGAAATATATCTAACAGAATTATAGAACTTCAGCAGATTTAAACAATTGTGCCTTGTTAATATATATACAACAATAATAGAGTTCAAAATGCATAAGCAGAAAATTATAAATCATTCTTTGGAGCATCTGAAGAAGATTTTGAAGAATGTTTGGTGAAGATCAACTTCCTGGTTGGATTTGTAACTTCTTGCTGAGTCATCTACAAGTCTTGAGAAGCAGTGATCTTCTGGGAAGTAGCTCTAGGCTCAACTGCCTCTAGATGGAGGTGCATATATTCATCAACATTAAAAAGATTCTTTACTTGATACTTATCCAATTCCTTCTTTCTATAAGATGACATTGTTGAAAATTGAGAAGAATCCTTCCCTTCAGCTTTGGCTTTATTAATCTGAGAGAGTGCTATCAACTTATTTAACCTGGCCATTCTTAAGTTAGGATCCAACTCTAGAACATATATTGGAGAAGAGGGTCTCTCTTGAGTGGAATGTTGTTGACTGCTTTGACTTCTGTGAGAATCAGACCTATATGGTCTATCTTGTTTTTGATAAGAAGATCGTGAATATTGTGGGGTGGAAGTAAACCTTTGGGACTGTGAAACACATCCTGCAGAACCTATTACTATAGGAGGAGGGGGACCTCTCCTAAATTATAGGGGTGGAGAGTATCTCCTACTCTTCCTTTTAGCTTTCAGCTCATTCTTAGAATACCTCATCCAGTGACGGGAGTCTCGATTAAGAGTAATATTGTACAGAATATAATAAGGGGTATCTGCTGTAGGAGAAGGTTTAGGAGCAGCTCTGTAGGGAACCTTCTTCTTAAACTTTCTCTTCTTAGACACAGAATCATCTGAGTCATCTGACTCTTCATCATCATCAGATTCACTAGAAGGATTATCATAGAGTGCATCAATCTATTTTAGCATCTCATCAGAAATTGCTAGAGGAGCCTGTGGCTGTATATCTATATTTATTATTTCTGCTTGTGGTTGTACAACTATATCTTCCTTTTTAGCCTAAGGATGTGGCTCTATATTTTCTGTATTAACTTGTACATTAGTATCTACTGTATCTATGTCTTCAAACATAATATCATCCATATCTGGCATGGGGGATTTAGCCCAAGCAAATGTTGGTGGGGAGAAAGCCTTTGGCTCTATATCAGTTACTTACTCTATAATATTCTCAATAACTATAAAGCTTGTCCATAGTTGTTCCCAAACTATAGGACTTATTAGGGCAGTGTAACATACTATTGCTTTAGAAGAATCATATGCAAACACTGGTAAATTGCTGCTATAAATTGTATCGAAAGAATGTAGTAATGAAGGAATATCAACTGTGGGATTAATGATAAAATCACCGACATTGAAGATTTCTGCTGCAGCATCTTCTGCTGTACAAACCATTTCAGTATCATCAAAAATTTCTATTGCTGCCGCTGGAATTGCTATTTCTGGAGTTGTTGCTGCTGCTGCCAGAGCTTCTTCATAGGACATCTCCCCCTGCCTGGCAGAGAGACCTGAACCCAGGCACCCAGAAGAAGGGACAGTGGAGGAGGAAGCTAGCTAAGCAGAAAGAATGGAAATAGAAGCAGCAAGAGGGGCAATAGCCTCATCTATGAGCTTCTTAAGTGTGGATGTAATGAATTTAAGAAGGTCATTGGCTATGTCAGAGAAATCTAAATACATTGAATCAGAAGTATAAGGAGTAGAGGTGGATATGTTACCACATGTGGAATAGATTGAGAAGGCTTGAGGGATGTCTGAATGTGGGATGGCTGGAAATGTTGGCAGAATATTTGATGGACGGATGACATTAGGGAAGATATCATGTATAGGTGAATGTTGTGGAGTGTATTGTGGAGATGGAGATGATTGTAGATCAAAATTTGGAGATGACAGTGGTGGATCTGTAAGAAGAGAAGTGGATGGTATGGCATCAATATGTGATGGTAGAGGTGATTGAGGAGGCGGAGATGGTGTATCTTCAGAAATGTAGATTGGTTAGTGTGGAGGAAATGGTGGTCAAGATGGTGAGGTAGGAGGGATGGGAGTAGAAGGTGAGTCTGTAATAACAGTGGATTATTTTTGAAGAGGAGGGGATAGTAGTCTGGGTGAAGGAGGTGGAGGTGGAGCAGAAATATCTTCTGGGTTTGGAGGAGTAACTGTATCAGTCATTGTGTCCTTAGAAGCTCTGGAGGAGGAGGCCCTGAATGGATTGGTGATAACCCTATCCCATCTTCCAAGGAGGGCTGATGTGAGCCTCTTACAAGAATTAATAAATATGGTCCGTGAGACCAAAAGTTTTGGGAACTTGGCTTGCAAGAAAAGCCCAAGAATTCTCGCATACCCAACATCCTTCTTATTTACCTTCTTCTTAATAGAATCAAACTAGATAACTCCCCAGTTCACTGATTTTTGATTTACCAGGGCACTCATCAGAAGAAATTGGTGTTTGGTTATGTAGTCATGGGCAGAGTGCTTTCCCAAGATTACTTTTCCAATAACATCTGCCAAGAACATGTATTCATTAGACAAGGTCTTTTTTAGCATTTTATTAGGGTTTCCCTAGGAGTGACCCATTCTAACTAGCATATCATTAAACTCAGCACTAAACAGTTCTATATCATCTTCCCCATTGATAAAACCCAAAACTTCAGTTAAATTAACAGGTGTGAGAGTAACCTGTTGTCTAGATATGGAGCCAATGAGAGATGTGGAATCTGGAGACGATGATGAGAATACCCATTCCTTTATCTCCTGCACCGGAAGTTTAATCCTTGTGGTCATGAACTTCCTTAACTGTTGAGCCTCAAACCACTGTAAGATGTTCTTGAAAACTTGATCAGAATGGCTGAATGAATCCATATCGATGTCGAAATCTACATCAAATTTCATTCCAAAAAGTGTCACTACTGAAATTGCCATTGCCTGCAAAAATAAGAGATCAAGTGGAAAAGAACTAGAAAGCGCGGGATGGAGTTTGATGAAAACCTAATTATAAGTTTTCATAAGATGAAGCGGCAAGCTCCATCCAACGAAAAAGAAAAGCTTAGAACTCAGTTCGACGAAAAATCTCATAAAGAACTAAAAGTGTCGATCTAAGTTTGAAGTGGGGGAAAATAATTCGCCGTTCTCCGTTCAATGAAAAAATTTTCTGAAATAAATTCATCGATCTTTGTTCGACGAAATGTTTCACAAAGAAGGGTTTGTCAATCTCCATTCGACGAACACTCCACGAAGACTTCACAGTTCGTCGATCTCCGTTCGACGAAAAATGGACAATTCGTCGACCACAGACAAAAATCAAATTAAGGCTTCTCCATTAATCATACCTAGCTTATTTAGGAAGAACAGATGTTTCTTTTCAACTAAGTGTTTGTTGAAAATATCTGCCCTTTATAAATTAGTAGAGATAAAGACAAGATTAATTATATTTTTGTCCACATTATTTATAAAGAAATGATGCCTTATCTCTATATGCTTGGTTCTACTATGATGCACTGGATTTTGTGTAATTGAAATTGCACTGGTGTTATCACAAAATATGGATGAGTTATTTAAGTTGAAAACATAATCCAGAAGTTGGTTTTGAGCCCACAAGATCTGTGAACAACAACTATATGTTATAATGTATTCAGCTTCAATAGTTGAAGTTGACACAGATGTTTGCTTCTTGCAAAACCAGGATGCAAGCCTATCACCAAGGAACTAACATGTTCCTGATGTGCTTTTCCTATCAAATCTACATCCAGCAAAGTCAGCTTCTGAGAATCCAGTTAATTCAAATCCTGACTCAGTAAGATACCAGAGTCCTAGATTAGGACAACCCTTTATATATCTTAAAATCTTTTTTAATAAAATAAGGTGAGATTCTTTAGGGTTGACTTGAAATCTAGCACAAGTATAAGTAGCTAACATAATGTCTGATCTACTAGCTGTAAGATACAATAAGGACCCAACAATAGCCCTATATATTTTCTGATCAACTAGTTCGCCCTGTTCATCAGAATCAACTACAACATTGGAGGGCATGGGTGTTTTCTTAGCTGAGGCGTCTGACAACCCAAATCTTTTAAGTATCTTTTTAACATTTTTAAACTGGGATATAAAGATACCATCAGGGTTTTGCTTCGCTTGAAGTTCAAGGAAGTAGTATAGTTCACCCATGATACTCATTTCAAACTTTGAATGCAATAGGTCAGAAAACCTTTTGCATAGTTTGGAATTAGTAGAACCAAATATTATATCATCTACATATATTTATACAAGCAAAACTTTTGACTTACGATGTCTAATAAATAAAGTTCTATCTACAATGCCTCTAATGAACTTATTCTCTAAAATAAAGCTAGCTAAGGTCTCATACCAAGCTCTTGGATCTTGCTTTAGACAATAGAGAGCTTTATTATGCTCAAAAACATAAGAGGGATGAGTTGAAGAGATAAAACCTGGTGGTTGTTCAACATATACTTCCTCTTTTAGTTCTCCATTTAGAAATGAACTTTTGACATCCATTTGATATATCATGAACTTCTTGAATGCTGTATATGCAAGAAATATCCTGATAGCCTCTAATCTTGCAATAGGGGCAAAAGTATGGTCATAATCTATGCCTTCCTCTTGTGAATATCATTGGGCTACCAATCTTGCTTTGTTTCTTACTATTATTCCGTGTCCATCCAACTTATTCCTGAAGACCCCTTTAGTTCCAATGACTTGGTAGTCTTTGGGTCTTGGAACTAAATCTCAAACTCTACACCTCTTAAATTGATTGAGCTCCTCTTACATTGTAATAATCTAGTGGGGATATTTCTCTGAATCTTTGATGGATTGAGGCTCAATTTCAGAAATTAAGCAAGCATGCATTTGATCTTTGTTGAGTTGATGTCTTATTTACACACCAACTGATATGTCTCCAATTACTTGAGATATAGGGTGATATCTAAGTGTGAAAAGATCAGTAGGTGGAGTTGGTAGATCAACAGTTAGTGGAGCTAATGTTTCTTATGGAATTTCATTTGCTGTTGTTGGTTCAACAATTCCAACACAATCTTCATCACTTTCTTCATCAATCTGTGGAGAGTGATGCAAGGTAACCTCTTGTTTAAGGTTTAAATCATCCAACTTCTTACACAGATAGGGTACCTGCAATGAGTCTATGGTAGAGGAAACTTTCTCCTTGAAAAACATGTTAGTTTCATCAAAAGATACATGAGCAGATTCTTCCATTTTTAATGTTGATTTGTTAAATACCCTATAAGCCTTGCTGACTTTGGAATATCAAAGAAAAATTCCCTCTGCAGCTTTGGATTCAAATTTTCTTAAGTGTTTCTTGTTATTATTATGAATATAACATTTACAACCAAATACTTTTAAATAATCTACTTTAGGTTTCTTCCGCTTAACTAATTCATAGGGAATCTTAGCCTTAAGTTTATGTATTAAATTTCTATTAAGAATATAATATACTGTGCTTACAGCATCTGTTCAAAAGGATAGGGGCAAATAAACATCTGCAAGCAATGTCCCAACATATTCAATAAGGGTTCTATTTTTCCTTTCAGCTACCACATTTTGTTGAGGAGTTCTAGGAGCAGAAAAATAGTGTTTGATAACTTCCTTCTCACAGAATTCTTTCATTAGAAGAGATTCAAACTCGGTGTCATGATCACTTCTAATCAATGCAACCTGAGTAGAGTACTCAATCTTGATGTTCCTAAGAAAGTCTGTAAGAATCTTAAAGTTATCTGACTTGTTTCTCAAAAAGAACACCCAAGTGAATCTAGAGAAGTCATCAATAATAACTAGAGTGTATGACTTTCCTTCCAAACTTTGTACAGCTATATGGCCAAAAAGGTCCATATGTAGCAAGTATAAAATCCTCGGTGAATCACTTTTATTAATGGATTTGAACCTATTTTTAGTTTGTTTACTTAATTGACATGCCCTGCAGAGTCCTTCCTTCATATAAGAACCAAAAGGCAATCCTCTAACAAGGTTGTCTCTAGATAATTTAACAATATTCCTATGGTTTACATTACCGAGTCTCTTATGTCATAAATCATTAGAGTTATTGATTTGGTTAAATAAACAAATTTCTGAATTGGAAGATTTGAAATTAACTTCAAATATGTTTCCTTGTCTAATTCCTCTTAAAATAGTTTTGATTTTATCAGAAGTAATAATACATGAAGACCAATTGAATTATACCGGATAACCTTCATCATATAATTGGTTTATGGATATTAGGTTATGCTTGAGACCGCTTACATAGGCTACTTTCCTGAAGGTAACTACTCTAACTTTGGCATTTCCATATCCTTCTGTCTGTCCACAGTTGAAGTCTCCAAATATCACTTTTGGTCCAAGCTTTGCTTTGAAATAAGTTAGGTTGTCTTTACTTCCTGTCATGTGTTTTGAACAGCCATTATCCAGATACCACTATTACTCTGTGGTAGGATAGCTCTTCACCTACAAAAAAATAGGTTAGGTGTTCTTAGCCCAGGTAACCTTGGGTCTTTGATTTCATTCATATTTATAGCTACAGATATAAGAAAATTTAGTTTGGTCCTTGTAACCTAGTGGATAATATCTACTGGGAGGAATAATCCACTGAGTAAAAGGATTGATAAAGGTTTCATTTTGATTAAAGTTTTGAAAAGAAAAAAGTTTCTGTTATAAGAAACTGGGTTCGACGAATTGTAATAAGTTCTCGATCTGCGATTGACGAATAGGGATGAGTTCTTTGAACTACATTCATAAAATGAAAGTATTCCATCTCTACACCACACGTTCGTCGATCGCGGTTTGACTAACCCTATTGAGTTCGTCGAGTACAGTTAGATGAATAATTATACTAAAAGTCTTCGTTCATAGTTCGTTGATCTGAGTTCGACGAACCATATTCATTTCGTCGAGCTTGATTCGACGAAACATGTTGAACATAATTTTTGTTAAAATTTTCCTTTTTCTTTTATTTAGTCTTATATAAAACTTCTGTTTCTTTATTAGTGTCTTCTACCTTTTCTTTTCCTTTTTCAAAAATGAATTTAACAGGATTAGATAATATGTTTTTTGGTAATAGAGGAGGCGGACTAGATGAAGCTCCCAAGCCTAGTTTTTCATTAAACCTGACATTGGCTATACTTGTGATATTCATCAATTTGACACTTCTCCCATTAAGAGATTCTTCAAATTTCTTATCCTCAGATAATATAGTTTTCAAAGATATTATCTGTTTTGAAGAATTATCTAGATCATCTTTGAGTTTAATATTTTTAGAAAATAGGTTATCAAATTTAATTAGCTTTTCTCTGAGGAATTTGATTTTCTTCTCAGATTTAAATAATTCATTGCAGAACAATTTAAATTCAGTTTTAAATTGATCTGAAGTAAAATCACAAGATGAAATTACCTGATCTTCTTTTGATATAGATTCATCTTCTTAGTTGTCAGCTTCTAAATTATAAGCTTCAGAGTTGCTGCAAGATGCATTGATTGCCATCAAGCAGACCTCTCTGGCCTTGGCCTCTTCTTCATCCTCACTGGAGCTGGATGAAGACTCTTCCTCTGAGTCACTCCAGGTTTCAACAACAAATCATGTCTCCTTCTTTTTGTATTTGAAGGAGGAGGGCTTGCTGGAATGTTTCTTGGAGTGTTTATACTTTCTTTTGTCTTTCTTTTGAGTTTCTAGAAACTCTGGTAATATGTTTCCAGGTTTCCAGCATCCATAGCAAACAATTTCTTTAGTTGGAGTCTTGTCATATGTTGGCTTATCTGCTTTTCTGGAAGATCTTCTCCTAAAATCCTTCCTAGCCATCTTGTAGAATCTCTTAGCCAAGAGACTCATTAAATCTTCATTATCAGGAAGAGCTTCTGCTTCCTCAGATTCTTTAAAATCAATGTTTTGCTTTTTCCTTCCTGATGATGAAGTCCTTTGCTCAGATTCTCTGGTCTTGCTGAGCTGCTCATAAGACTTAAGCTTGCCAAACAAAATTTTAGTAGAGATTTCATTTAGGCTTCTGGCTTTCTTGATTGGCCAGATCCTAGAGTCACATGTGCTAGGGATGCACATAAGGATCTTGTCATTTATCTTTGTCAATGAGATGTTCTTATCCAATGATTTCTGCTCATTGATTATGAGGCTGAGTTTATTGTACATGTCAATAACTAATTCTGCTTCTTCCTTCTTGAAGTTCTCATACTAATAAATTAGATGTGATCTCCTGTCTTTTCTTTTATTTGTAGATCCTGCTACCATAGTATTGAGAGAATCATATATTATCTTTGCTGAAGTGCATTCAACAAATTTCTAGAATATGTCATCAGACGTAGTCTCGGCCAGAATGTTCATTGCTTTAGCATCAACAATCTTGGCCTTCTTCTGTGCTTCAGTCCACTCAGGTGGTGGCACTGAACTGAAACTTGTAGTTGCCACTGATAGTGGTGGTCCTGTCAAGATAAAATTGTAAATGTCCTTATCAATAGAATTCATGTAAAGTCTTATTTTTGTCTGCCAAAGTGCAAACTTATTCAGATTGCACACTGCAGGTCTGGTGCTTGAATACTCTTTATTTTGTGCCATGATAAACTACTAGGTAAAGAGAAACTCTATAAGATCTTATGGTTCAGGTGTTATCCTATACAACCAAGTAACTTGTCCCTTTGATACCAATTGAGAGTGAGGGATAGATGTCCTTTACACAAGACGGGGGGGGGGGGGGGGGGGATAATGTATATTAAAAAAATTATTAACTAGTTTTTACAGTATATTAAAGCAGGTGATATATATATATATATATATATATATATATATATATATATATATATATATATATATATATATATATATATGAAAAAAAATCACAGCATACAAATAAAAAGAAGTAAGGTCAATCTAGACGACACAAGGAATTTATAGTGGTTCCCCAATAAACCTGGGTAAATCCACACTTCTACCACCCTGGTATGAATCCACTACACGTTTTTGCTCAGGTTCCCTTCCACCACAGGTTTTTGATCAGGGGCTCTATCACCAGAAGTTCTATTTTTCTAAGGGAGATCTAGCAACCCTTTAAGCTTTTGATCAGGTGCCCAAAAACCAATCCGAAGTCTTTTGATCAGGTGACTTATGAACGAAAAGGTTAATTTTTAAAGGGAGTTAAAACATTGTACACAGTGAAAGAAAAATTAAAATGATTTTGTCTTCTCTGTCTCAAATATCTGAGAAGACTAGTGAATTGTTGATGATATCAAAGCTCCCCCTGAGTTGTATGGATCTGATTAGGATTGGAAGATTTGCTTTAGGGTGTAGGCCTTCAAAGTGATGTTGCTCTTCAGAAAGCTTTTAGACTGATTTTGATTTGTTGTCTCTTGAAAGCCTGAAGCAGATGAAGAAAAACACTGTGTATATGAGAGTTTTGTTTTGTTCTTCACTTTTTTGTACAATGTTCTAACTTGTTGACTGATTACTGATTTTCTAATTGCTTGCATTCTTCTGAAAATCACTTTATATATATTGATTGTATATTCAAAAACATTTGAATTTTAAATTCTTTCCTTGAAATTTTCTGCATAATGTTTGGGAGTTGGAACGACTAATTTAGTTTTGAATGCATTTCCCTAACTGTTCTAGAAAAAATGGTAGAGTAATAACTCTGTGAAATCCATAATTAATGTCGCCATGTAACGACTATATTCTTGAGAATATTGAGCATTAATTATCTGAGTATTACTATCTTGATAAAATATATTTTTAAATCAAACTTCTATAGTCGAACTGAAAAACTACAGAGAATGTTGGAACACCCTATTACTAATTTGGGTCAGGATCACTATGTCTCTAGGAAACCAGTTTTTGACCTCCTGTATAGATCTAAAGGTCAATTAGAATTGAGTCTAAGGGTTTGAAGTCTAGGTTTGAAAGCTGCCCTCAAGACCAAGAATTTTTCAGTTTGAGACTAAGTCATATCGTCGAACTCAGCACGACGATTCGTCGAACTCCAATCGACGATCGTCTAGCTCAACTTCGACAGATCATCGAACTCCATTCGACGATTGCTGAGCTCAACTTCCACAAATCGTCGAACTCCATTCGACGATCTGCGAGCTCAGTTCGACGATCTTGACTCAGCATTGGATCTCAATCTCTGAGCTCAGTTCGACGATCTTTGAGCTCAGATCGACGATATTTTGTTGCTGTATAAGTCCATATCGTTGAGCTCAGTTCGACGATAGCAGAGCTCAGTTCCACATTTTCTGATGACTTCAAAGATTTTCAAGATTCAAATTCAGATCAGTTAAGGAGTTATTCAGCAATTAATTCAGAAGATTTTCTTGCCGTTTTCATTTATTTCTGGACCAAGTTTCAAGGGATTATCAAGGAATGTTTCTTTGGACTTTCCTCCAGAAGATATTTTGCAATTAAGGATGCAATTAATGCAGGCCAACGACTATTCTTGACAGAGGATGTTTTTCTATTCAGTACCAGAGAATAAAAGACAAGATTTTTGAATCTCTCTTACACATCATCAATCCTCAGAACACAGACAAGAAGAACAAGAACAAAATATTCTCTGTCTCAAAGAATTCTCTGAAGAACACAAATCCAAGGAGATCAATTTTTCTGAAATCTTCTGATCTCTCTTGTCTCAAGTGTTCAAGGCCAACATCTTTCAAGACTCCAGACACCTAACATTACAGATGTTGCTGAAATCATCTTCTACTGGAAATCAACTTCTGAAGGTCTATCACCCTACATCAAAGCTTCTTTTCCTGAACATCTCAAGGACTCAGGGGGATCTTTGACACCATCAAATCCACATAGTCTTCTCAGCTGCTCTGAGAAAGAGAAGACTTCCATAAATCTCTCATCCCCGTCTCTGTAAAGGGTTTCTTAAACTCCCTTCAAAAGTTTGAGTTTGGTTTTTGAGCACCTTGTCAAAAGCTCATTGGTGGCAAGACACCTGATCAAAAAATCTGATTTGGTTTTTGAGCACATTATCAAAAGCTCATTGGTGCCCAGGACACCTGATCAACTCATCCTGCAGTGGATTCCTACCTAGGGTGGTAGAAGGGTGGATGTACCCAAGTTTAGGGGAACCACTATAGCTCCTTGTGTCTTCTGGCTTGCTTGTCTTTATTTTTGTTTCTGCCTGTGATTGTTCTGTGATTATTTTGTGATTCGTTTAGTTCTGTGATTAGATTTATAATTGCTTCCCTGCTCACTCAGATTACAACAATTGTTGTAAAAAGTTTTCAAGCACCATATACTCTATTCACCCCCCTCTAGAGTATATCAGATCTAGCTGCACTTTCAATTGGTGTCAGAGCCAGGTTGGTTAAACATACCACACCTTGGTGGTTGCACAGGCTAACACCTGAACCCAAAGATTCCTAGTTAGATCTGTTTTCTTTTGAGTTTAGTATTAGATTTTGTTTTCATAAATCATGACCCAAAACAAAGATTATGCTAGCACCAGACCTCCAGTGTGCAATCTATCCAAGTTTGCACTTTGGAAAGCAAGGATCAGATTATACATGAATTCTATTGACGAGGATATTTTTAACTCTGTTTTGACAGTTTGTCCAAGACCTCCAGAGAACTCAAGTACAAATGCTGTTCCACCTCCATCAGGAACAGATGCTGATATCAAGAAATGGAAGGTAGCTGATGCCAAGGCTATGAACATCTTAGCCCAGACCATGTCTGATGACATCTTTCAAAAGGTAGCTGAATGCAATTCAGCAAAGGAAATCTGGGATAAACTCTCTAAAATAGTCTCAGGCTCAGCTGATGAGAGAAAGGACAGGAGATCCCACCTCATATCTCAATATGAGAATTTCAAGAAGGGAGAAACTGAGTCAGTTGGAGATATGTACAACAGGCTCAGTCTAATAGTCAGTGAACTCAGGACCTTGGATAAAGAGATCTCACTAACTGAACTTAATGACAAAATTCTAATGTGCTTCCCTAGCACTTGGGATTCAAGAATCTGGCCAATCAAGGATGCCAGAAGTTTGAATGAGATCACCACTGAAGCTCTATTGGGTAAGCTCAAATCTTATGAGCTACTCATTAAGAATAGAGAAGAAGAATAGAAGGCTGCCTCACCAGCCACAAGAAAAGAGAAGACAATAGCCTTCAAGGCAACTGAAGATCAGCCTGAAGACAAAGTCACAGGCAATGATGAACTGCTCAGTCTCTTAGCCAAAAGATTTTACAAGATGGCCAGAAAGGACTTCAAAAGGAGATCATACAAGGAGCATGATAAGCCAAGGTATGATAAGTCAATTAATAATAATGAAATTGTCAGCTTTGGTTGTAGGAAACCAGGGCACATTGTTCCTGACTGTCCAGAAAACAAAAACAAGGACAGAAGGGACAAGAAAGAAAGAAGAAAGGAGAAAGACTCCAAGAGGAATGTCAATGGCAAACCCTCAAGCAAAAACAAACACACAAGAAAGGGGTTTGTTGTTGAATCCTAGAGTGAGACTGAAGAGGAGTTAGAAGCCTCATCCAGCTCCAGTGATGATGAAGATGATGCAGAAGAGAAAAAGTTCTGCATGATGGCAATCAATGCCTCTCAACATAATTCAGATGAAGAAGAGTCAGAGTCAGATTCAGAGACTCAACCTAAAGAAGATCAGGTAATTAGTTCATTTGATTTTAATTCAGAGGACTTTAAATCTGTGTTTAAAGCATTATGTTTAGACCTGCTAAAATCTGAGAAAGAAATTATCTCTCTCAGAAATCATTTATCTGAACATAATACCTTAAAGTCAGAAAACCTCAAACTCTCTCAGGAGTTGGAGTGCTGTAGGGAGCAGATAGCTTCACTGAAAGGTGAGCTATCTAAGGCCAAGAAGCTTGAAGAATCCCTTAATGGGAGAAGTATCAAGCTGATGGACATCACAAGCACAGTGAACTCCAGATTTAATAGTACACTGGGCATGGGTGCTTCATCCAGCCAACTCATAGTTCTAACAACTCCAATCAAATTCATTTCTGATAAAGGAAAGGGAGTTGTAGAGGTAGCTAGGAAAAATTTTGATCTGCCCAAGAAAACTAAGTCCCAGCAGAAACCGTCGAACGGAGATCGACGATCGCCGAACGCAGATCGACGATCTCAGGCAAAATCGTCGAACTCAGGTCGACGATCTCAAGTTCCTGAACTCTGCCATAGTTGACTGTCGAACGGAGCTCGATGATCTGACCCAAGATCGTCGAACGCAGCTCCACGATCGTCGAACAGAGGTCAGAGCTCTAAAAAGTCTTTCAATGGCAAATCAAAATCCAATCCTAAGGGTCCTTCATCCCAAATCTTTAACCCTTATACTGAATGGATTATACCTCCAAAGAGATATCATCCTGATGGTTATAAGAGTCAACCTGGGATGTCTTTTATTTTAGAGTTTAAAGGTTATCAACCTAGGCCCAAGGTAAACTGGGTCAAAAACAAATGAATTGTCTTATGTGCAGGTGAAGACCTATCCAAAATCTAACCAGCAATGGTACTTGGATAGTGGGTGCTCTAAGCACATGACAGGAAATAAGGACAACCTCACATCCTTTAGAGCCAAGCTTGGACCTAAAGTTATCTTTGGTGATTCAAACTTTGGACAAACTAAAGTATATGATGCTGTCCAGATTGGATCAGTAACATTCAAGAAGGTAGCTTATGTGGAAGGACTGAAGCACAACTTAATAAGCATCAGTCAGCTGTGTGATGAAGGCTACCAGGTGACCTTTAGCAAAGCATTATGCAAAATCAAGTCAGAGGACAACACAACTGTGTTGACAGGTAAAAGGAAAGGTAACATCTATCTAGTAGATTTTCTTTCAACATATGTGGATATTTGCCTGTTCAATTCTGTTTGTAGACCAAATATTTTATGGCATAAGAGACTAGGACACCTAAATCTTAGAACTATTGTTAGGTTATCCAAGGACAACCTTGTTAGAGGACTACCTTCTGGCCCCTACAAGAAGGAAGGACTCTGCAGGGCTTGTCAATTAGGCAAGCAAACTAAAAATAGTTTTAAGTCACTTAATAAGAGTGATTCACCTAGGATATTGTATCTGTTACACATGGATCTTTTTGGACCCATCACAGTACAAAGCCTAGGAGGGAAATCTTACACTTTAGTAGTTGTAGATGACTTCTCTAGATTCACTTGGGTGTTCTTTCTGAGGAAGAAGTCTGATAACTTTAAGTGTTTGACAGAGTTTCTCAAATGTATACAGATTGAGTTCAATACTCACATTGCCCTGATCAGAAGTGATCATGGGACAGAGTTTGATTCTCTTCTTATGCAAGAGTTCTGTCAGAGTGAAGGGATCAGGCATACTTTCTCAGCTCCTAGAACTCCTCAACAAAATGGGGTAGCTGAAAGGAAAAATAGAACCCTTATTGAATCTGCCACTGCATTGTTGTCAGATGCTCACCTCCCTCTATCCTTTTGGGCAGAGGCAGTGAACACCTCCAACTATGTGCTGAATAGAAGTTTGATACATAAACTAAAGGGAAAGACTCCCTATGAATTACTCAAAGGGAAGAAACCTAAAGTTGATTATTTTAGAGTTTTTGGTTGTATTTGCTACATACATAGTAATGACAAGAAATATTTAGCAAAATTTCAAGCTAAAGCTGATGAAGGAGTGTTTCTGGGATACTCCATGATCAGCAAGGCTTATAGGGTTTATAATAAATCATCTCTAAAAATTGAGGAATCTGTTCATATATCATTTGATGAATCTAACACGTCTTTCAAGGAGAAGATCTCTTCTACCATAGAACCTTTGCAGGAAAATTCTCTTGTCGAAGACTTGAACAAGTTACATGTTACTCAAAAAGAGGAAAACAGTGAAGATGAAGAAAGTATTCAACATATTGAAGAACAACTTGAAGAGCCAGTTGTTGTACCACAAGAGTAAACAACAACACAGGTTGGTGAACAATCAACACCCCTGTTGATTTAATAACATCAAGAGACCATCCAATTTCCCAAATAATTGGAGACATCTCAGCTGGTGTACAAACCAGAAATCAGGTCAACCAAAACCTGTTACACACCTGCTTCCTATCTCAAATTGAACCTCAGTTCATTCAAGATGCAGAGCAAGATCCACACTGGATCATTGCAATGCAAAAGAGTTACATTAATTTGAAAGGAACAAAGTGTGGGAACTAGTGCCAAAGCCTAAGGATCACTCCATTGTTGGAACAAAGTGGGTGTTCAGAAATAAACTAGATGATCAAGGAGTAATTGTAAGGAACAAGGCAAGGCTAGTTGCTCAAGGATATTCTCAAGAAGAAGGAATAGACTATGGCCAGAATTTTGCACCAGTTGCAAGATTGGAAGCCATCAGAATATTTTTGGCTTATGCAGCACATAAAGGATTCAAGGTATATCAGATGGATGTCAAAAGTGCATTTCTAAATGGAGACATCAAAGAAGAAGTATATGTCAGACAACCTCCAGGTTTTATCTCTCCAACTTATCCTGATTATGTTTTTAGGTTGAACAAAGCATTATATGGTCTCAAGCAAGCTCCTAGAGCATGGTATGAGACCCTCGCATGCTTTCTTTTGGAAAATGAATTTATAAGGGGTAGAGTAGACCAAACTCTTTTCATTAGAACCCATAAGTCCCATACCCTACTAGTACAGATTTATGTAGATGATATTATTTTTGGTTCTACTGACTCAAAATTGTGCAGAAGGTTTTCCAACCTAATGCATTCTAAATTTGAAATGAGTAGCATGGGTGAGCTATCCTTCTTCCTAGGATTGCAAGTCAAACAGCATGCTGAAGGCATCTTTATTTCTCAAATCAAGTATGCAAATGAATTGGTTAAGAAATTTGGCATGTCTGAAGCATCTTGTATGAAAACACCTATGCCTACTAATGCTGTATTGGATGCTGATGAACATGGGAAACATGTTGATCAGACAACATATAGAGCAATGATTGGCACTTTACTGTACCTTACAGCCAGTAGACCAGATATAATGTTTGCTACATGTATATGTGATAGGTTCCAAGTAAGCCCTAGAGAGTCACACCTAACATTAGTAAAGAGGATTCTCAGGAATGTTAGATGGAGGAAGTCTTAAATAATATCCAAGATTTTAAAAGTTTAAAAATTGACCAAGACTAGGCAAACATCTTGATTTTTCTTAGTGTCTAGAGTTTTTCTGGTCTCTGAACTGCGCTCGACGATTTTCCCCTAGATCGTCGAACGGAGATTGACGATTTCCGAAATCGTCGACCTGAGTTCAGCGTTTCTCAGATAGTATGAACTATCTCTTCCGGTCGGCTATCGTCGAACGGCGCTCGACGATGTTGTTCTCTGAACGATCGTCGAACAGAGCTCGACGCTCTCCAATATCGTCGAACAGAGATCGACGATATTGAAGACTCTTCAAATTCCTTTAGAAGCCCCGATCGTCGAACGGAGTTCAACGATCTTTCCTTTTCTGCGTCGAACCCTAATATAAAATTCATTTTTCGCCGTCGTTATCTTTTGCGCTTTCGATTTCTCTGCAAAAACTTTCTTTCCCTCCAAACATTTCTGTTCTTGGTCATTTTGTTTGTTGATTCTTTGCAGGTAACTATGGACGTTTCTGTTGCTGTTCTCGCCGCCATGAAATTTGATGCCGGCTTTGACATTGACATGGTTTCCTTCAGCACGACAGATCAGGTTTTCCAGGACATCTTGGAGCTGTTCAAAGAGCAGAAACTTGCTACAATCATGACAACCAGGATTAAACTTGCTGCTGATGAAATTAAAGAATGGGTCTACACTTCTCACAATCAAGATCAAAACACAATTGTTGGATCAATCTCTGGCACCCAGATACCCTTGACCCCAGCAATTCTGACAGAGGTTTTTGAGTTAAGTACTGGTGGAGATTCTTCTGATTTATCTGGAGAAGAATATGCTGACTTGCTTGCAAGAATGGGTCGTTCTGAGGCTAACCCTAGCAAGCTGTTGAATAAGAATCTGTCTGTGGAATATAGATTCCTGGCTGATGTAGTGGGAAAGGTCCTATTGGCTAAGCACTCTACCCATGATACAATTTCCAGGTATCAGCTCTGCTTAATGGGAGCCATAGTGGACAGGAAGAATCTGAACTGGGGAGAGGTCTTCTTTGACCTAATTAAGAAGAAAATTAATAAGAGTTTTGTAAATTTTGGAAGGATTTTAGGACTTTTTCTGCAGAACAGATGCCCTACATTGCTAGTATCTTCTGGGATACACATAAATGCTTCCAAGAGACTGTCATGTGCCTTATTTGGTAAATGGGACAGGCAGATCATCAAGTCTAGCAGGCCCTCTTCCAGCACACCTTCAGGCACTAGGACTGTCAGAGTCACTTCCCCTCAGGTCTCTGCCCCTACAGATGACCTGCCTGCTGTTGCCTCTCCTCCTCCTCCTCCTCCAATTCCATCTCTTCCAATTCCATCCACCATTCAAACTCCATCCACCATCATCATCTCCAGCCCCTCTCCAACATCTATACCATCTCCAATCCCTACTCTACCAACAACAGAAGAACAATTCCATCCATTATACTCCTACCCTCAACCAGATATTGCCACTTCATCACCCTCCATTCCCTCATTCAACCTTATTGATGATTCCTTCATGGATGACTCACCCTCCTCTCCTCCTGAGCTGCCCTCATCATCAATCTCTTACCAAGACCTTCTACAAGAGATCATTGATCAACCCACCTTCACACCATCTATCTCCATCCCACTGTCCTCCATCACCACTTTACCCTCACCTCACCCATCTCTTCCCCAATACACTAGCTCTCCTCTACCATCACCCATAGCTCCTCCTCCATCCTCTACCTCTGCTCCAGTCACTGCTGAGCAAGTAGATCTTCCAGCCCTTGCTGACAGGATTTATGAATTGCTAGCCCCCAGGCTATCTCTTCTCTTGGAGACCTCCTTGGCTCCATTACTCCAGTCAGTGGCAGCTCTCTCTGCCAGGCTCTCTTCCTTATTCCCTCAGGCAGCCCCTTCAGCAGTGTGCCTGGATCCAGCCTTGTCTGAATCTAGGCAGGGGGAGATGCCCTATGAAGTGAGCTTGCCTGCTGTGTCTGCTGTTTCTTCAGCTTCAGTTGTTGCTGCTGCTGCTGTTGCTCTTCCTCAAGCTCCAGTTGCAGTCTTTTCAATAGACCTCATGTCTCTGCTGTCAGTATTTGATTCAGCCTACCTTAGTTGTCTTCCAGAGATAGTTGTTATCCAGCCCCCAGAGGATCTCTCCAAGGCCCTTATGCCCTTCTCTTGCTGTGATACCAGCATCATAACTTCCTTTGTTAACTCAGTTTATGCTGCTGCTACTCCTGCTGAAAGCATGGTTGCTTTTTCTGATACTGCTGTCCCTCCTACTGAAGATAGTGTTGATGTATCTGTTGCAATTAGTGCTGTCAGTGCTGCTGCTACTGCTGTTCTAGTTTCTACAGATATTCTTATGACAGAGGCACATGATGTTGAGCCTTCTGTGTTTGCTGATGACATTCTTCCTGCTGTTGCTGATATTGTTGTTTCTGAAAGTGAAACTGTTGCTGCCCCAACTGCTGTTATTATTGCTCCAGAACCTTCAGTATCTGCTGCTGTTGCTACTGCTTCAACTTCTGTTACCAGTTCTGTATCTACTTCTGCTTCAACCCAGCTCAAGAAAGATTTGATGAAAAGGATTGATGCTCTTTATGATGATCAAAGTTCTGAAAGTGATGAGTTCAAGACAGATTCTGATGATTCTTCTGCTACCATTTCCAGGAAGAGAAAGGCAAGGAGCAAAGCCATGAAGAGAGTACCTCCAGCTAAGGTCAAGGACAACAATGACATACCATATTATATTCTTCATGACTGCCCCATAATTGAGCACTGGATGCAGTACTCAAAGAATCAACTCAAAGCAATGAAGAAGAAAAGGAAATATGAAAAAGGATCTTCCCAATTTCAACATCCTCATCCTCCTCCACCACCTCCTCCTGATGCAGGTGTAGGTGGAAGTTCAGCGGCTCAACCCTCTACTAGAAGTCAAA
This sequence comes from Platanthera guangdongensis, assembly GCA_039583875.1. Lineage (NCBI taxonomy): Eukaryota > Viridiplantae > Streptophyta > Magnoliopsida > Asparagales > Orchidaceae > Platanthera > Platanthera guangdongensis. The sequence goes on from CM077149.1 coordinate 91,670,213, forward strand.
CCCCCTATCAGCCACATGCCAGATCCTACCATAGGGGAAGCCAGTCCAGGGGCTCTCAATCCAGAAGAGGAATCTATAGAGGAAATCAAAGAGAATTCCAGGTTTATTCTAAAGGATATTCACGGCAACATCCCTACTCCAGGGTAGGACAAATCTCATCTGACACAACCTCTGGTCCTTTTCCCTATAAACTAAAGGAAGTAGTTTCATCTAGGCCTCCTCAGGACAATCCATCAAATAGATATGATCCACCAGTGCCATTTGAAGATCCTGAAAACAATCCAACTGCTTGGACTGCAAGGATGAAAGAGCTTACTGCACTGGATCAGATTAAGAAAGCTAGAGAGCAAGGCAAAGACTCTTCCAACATCACTACATTATCTGAACAGAGAAAGAAAGAGTTGGAAAGATATGGTTCAAGCAAATTCTTTGATTCTGATAGATACATGGAGCTGCATCCTGAAGCTGTAGTTCCAAGGCCTAGACAACAAACCTCTTTAGATGCAGCAGATGATACAAGATCAAAGAAGGAAGCTCTCAACCCCAATAGAGAAATCAAACTCATTAAGAGCAAGGAGAAGAAATGATTATGTAAGGTGACAATCACTCTGATTTCTGATTATTATCTGGGATGATATATATCTGTGGTTCTACAATGTCCAGCTTTTTGCTTTTCTGTATTATTGCTTGTATGTTGCTATTTAATTTTTCCAAATTCTGTAAATAGTAATCCTAACATAAATAGGGGGAGATTGTTGGAACACCCTATTACTAATTTGGGTCAGGATCACTATGTCTCTAGGAAACCAGTTTTTGACCTCCTGTATAGATCTAAAGGTCAATTAGAATTGAGTCTAAGGGTTAGAAGTCTAGGTTTGAAAGCTACCCTCAAGACCAAGAATTTTTCAGTTTGAGACTAAGTCATATCGTCGAGCTCAGCACGACGATTCGTCGAACTCCAATCGACGATCGTCTAGCTCAACTTCGACAGATCGTTGAACTCCATTCGACGATCGCTGAGCTCAACTTCCACAAATCATCGTACTTCATTCGACGATCTGCGAGCTCAGTTCGACGATCTTGACTCAGCATTGGATCTCGATCTCTGAGCTCAGTTCGACGATCTTTGAGCTCAGATCGACGATATTTTGTTGCTGTATAAGTCCATATCGCTGAGCTCAGTTCGACGATAGCAGAGCTCAGTTCGACGTTTTCTGATGACTTCAAGGATTTTCAAGATTCAAATTCAGATCAGTTAAGGAGTTATTCAGCAATTAATTCAGAAGATTTTCTAACCGTTTTCATTTATTTCTGGACCAAGTTTCAAGGGATTATCAAGGAATGTTTCTTTGGACTTTGCTCCAGAAGACATTTTGCAATTAAGGATACAATTAATGCAGGCCAACGGCTATTCTTGACAGAGGATGTTTTTCTATTCAGTACCAGAGAATAAAAGACAAGATTTTTGAATCTCTCTTAGACATCATCAATCCTCAGAACACAGACAAGAAGAACAAGAACAAAATATTCTCTGTCTCAAAGAATTCTCTGAAGAACACACATCCAAGGAGATCAAACTTTCTGAAATCTTCTGATCTCTCTTGTCTCAAGTGTTCAAGGCCAACATCTTTCAAGACTCCAGACACCTAACATTCCAGCTGGTTCTGAAATCATCTTTTGCTGGAGATCAACTTCTGAAGGCCTATCACCGTACAACAAAGCTTCTTTTCCTGAACATCTCAAGGACTCAGGGGGAGCTTTGACACCATCAAATCCACATAGTCTTCTTAGCTGCTCTGAGAAAGAGAAGACTTCCATAAATCTCTCATCCCCATCTCTGTAAAGGGTTTCTTAAACTCCCTTCAAAAGTTTGAGTTTGGTTTTTGAGCACCTTGTCAAAAGCTCATTGGTGGCAAGACACCTGATCAAAAAATCTGATTTGGTTTTTGAGCACCTTATCAAAAGCTCATTGGTGCCCAGGACACCTGATCAACTCATCCTGTAGTGGATTCCTACCTAGGGTGGTAGAAGAGTGGATGTACCCAAGTTTAGGGGAACCACTATAGCTCCTTGTGTCTTCTGGCTTGCTTGTCTTTATTTTTGTTTCTGGGTGTGATTGTTCTATGATTATTTTGTGATTCATTTAGTTCTATGATTATATTTATAATTGCTTCCCTGCTCACTCAGATTACAACAATTGTTGTAAAAAGTTTTCAAGCACCATATACTCTATTCACCCCCCCTCTAGAGTATATCAGATCTAGCTGCACTTTCAGAGAAGATTAGTTGAACGGAACCTGGAAGGAGTTAGTCAAACTCAGGAAGGATTTCGTCGACCTGAGATCCATTTTCGTAGAACTGAGATAGTCTTTCGTCGAGCTGAACTTCTAATTTGAGATCACAGTTCGTCGATCTCAGCTAGACTTTTGTCCAGTTCAACTCAATGAAGGAACTCTGAGTTCATTGATCTAAGATCGAGGATCATCTAGCTTAGTTTAGCTATCATCGAATGACTTTTTTGCATTCTTTTTAACTCCTTTTCCTCTGAAGTCTTCCGTCTCTAAAGTCTTCTGAAGGAGGGTACTGACAATCTAATTATATGTTGCTGACCTTGACCCTCGAAATAACTTATGATCCTAGACTATACATGTTGGGTCATCTAATCAATCCTAATAGTAAACCTAGCCCAAATCATAAGTAATGATCCAACAATGGCGTGGCATCTCGACGCGCGTTTTCTCTTACTCTGATAGTTATTTAATTGCGGAGAAAATGCGGGTTGTGCCAATAATGGGGAGGCATTTCTCCGATTTGTTTGGAAATCTCGTAAAGGCATAGATTCTTTTTTGTATTCTCAGACTCAACGAATAAGGAAGACTTGGAATTGGAATACACTATAGCAAAGAAACTTTTCTTGGAGCATCTTTGCCGGTCTTTGTGAATTGACCCCGTACATGTACTTTCTGTTTATTGGTTTATGCTTTTCTTGATTAATGGTTTTTGCATTGTCCTATTACTGTTTGAGTTTTCTTTTAAATTTTACTCCACTCCACTCATATGACGTGATGTTCGTCTCAAGTGCAGAAAATCCAACAATACCTAGAGGCATATTAAAAATACATTATTCTATCAAGTAGCACCCAGCAGCTAAATATCAATTGATTAGACACATCATATCAAAAACATACAATGGAAGCATAGATTAGCATACCTAAATCAAACATTGTACATAATCTTTAAGCTTTTGTTATAGTCATGCATGTCCCAAAACTAATTGTCATACCATTTATGTTGTGGTTTTTTTTTTGTTTTTTCAAGAAAGAAACAAACACAAAAAACTGTCAGAACTTATGTACTCATAACGTGTTGGGTATTGTATCCACAATTACCTAGATTTGAGGAAGCCACCTGTCAAGCTAAGATGAATTCACAATGTATTTGATGAAACATCTCAAGTTGTGCTTGCAGTTCCTCCACGCTAAGTGCACACCAATGTCAGGGTGCAGTAGGTCAATATACACGGGTCTGCACGACGTAATCCCTCGTTGAGCAGATCAGTGTGTTGGCCTATGTGCACTCTCTCTATTGGAGTGCACTTACTTTCAAGTACAGGGCCGTTCATATGCAAGAGAAGCCAAGGAGCATGGAGGATCAAGGAGCAGCTCCTGGGTGGAAGACGAAAATTCGTCCAAGGCAAATTCGACGAGAATCACCAAGTGATTCTCGCCGATTCGGCGAGAATCACTAGTGATTCTCGCCGAATCGACGAGAATCATTAGTGATTCTCGCCGACTCCTTCTGGCCACCTCTAAATGGTGCCAAGTAAGATTCGGCTAGAATCACTAGTGATTCTCTCCGAACCAGTGGCCAAGCAGCTCATGCATACAAAGTAAAATTCGTTGAGAATCAATAAGTGATTCGGCGAGAATCACTAACGATTCTCGACGAATCGTCGAGAATCACTTAGTGATTCTCGCCGATTCGTCGAGAATCGCCTGCGATTCTCGCCGATTTTCACTTGGCGTTTTCTCAGGATGCTGCTGGACCGGATTCTGCCTTTGGACTAGTTTGAACCGAACTTAGGGATTTCTTTTGTGGGTCCCGCAAACGGTCATATTTGAGAATTCAACAGTATATATATTCCAGTATTTTTGAACAGTAAAATGACGGAAAACGGAGAAAGAAACCGAGCCGCCTCGTAACCCTAATTCCGCGACTCCTCTCCGCCGCCGCCGTCGCGCTCGGGATTGTTGGTCGCCGTCAACATTTGAGATTCCTTCGTAATCTCCGGCGACAGAAGCCTAGCAAGGCTTGAGTCTCACGCGTCTATCCAGAGATATCTTGTCTCTCGATTTGTTGACCGGGAAAAATTCCTCCGTCCGAATCGATCGAGACGACCGATCCTAGAGTGACCGTTGGTAGACCTAGTTTGCTTCGCTACGAAGTTTGGATCTCCAAGTTCAGCAGCCGCTCATCATCGTAGCCGCCGATCCCTAAGCTAGCCGCCGCTCGTGTGCCGCCGCCGGTTCCGGGGAGATCCTCTCCAAGAGAGACCAAGGTTGTAGACTCTTCATCGACTTCAAGAACACGTCGTCGAACGAAGAGGAACACCGTAGTCTCCAAAAGAAGTTTGTATCACGTGTACACTCTATATTTAATTTCGTTGTAAAGGAACTTTTGTTCCGTGTTGTAAGGGTTGGGTGCAACCCGTTTTGTGGGAGTGTTGACTCTCACGTGTGGAAGGGCTCCTTCCGTTAGTGAAGGGATTGGATTTCAATCCCGTTGGAGAAGTGACCGAGTCGCCCCTTGTTGGGGAGATAGGTCGAAGGGGGAAAGTGGATGTACCCAAGTCGGGGAACCACTATAAATTTGTTGTGTATTCTGTGTGCTGTGCTTTTTGTTTTTATTGTGCAGGTACATCCGTAAATTCCGCAAAAGAACCACACGTCACCTATTCCCCCCCCCCCCCCCATAGGTGCACATAGCTGACACTAGGTGGACTTTCAAGTGGTATCAGGGGAGGTTACTCTTCAAAAAGGTTAACACCTTGAGTAGAATCCTGCCACCAGTGTCAGAAGCATGGATTTGGATTATGAGATTCCGCCACTCAAACTCCCCGCATGCACAAAGGATTATTATCCCATCTGGAGAATGAGAGTATCCTTTCACCTTGATGCTATCGATCCTCGAGCTTCCTTCATCCTGGAAGAGGGTCCGTTTATCCCCATGAAGACCTCCGACTCTGGGATCCAAGTGCCCATGGGCATTGCTGAGATGTCAGAGACGGAACTATCACTATTTCACTTGGATGAGAGGATTCGACAAATCATCATGGATGTCTGGTCTGGAGCCTCTCGCTCTAGATTGGAAAAATGTAGAACGGCTAAATCTCTGTGGATGATGATCTCAGAGCTAATGGGGGGGGGGTCAGAGAAAGCTGGATTATGCTGTCAATCAGAGGATGAAGCGTATGTAGGAGTCCTCACTTCTGAAGATGAAGGAAAGGATCCTTCGGACTGCATCAGAGCTCCAGTGTCCGTGTCAGAGACTGAAGAGGACAGTGAGGAAAGCAGCTCTGATGTGGATGAACCAATAGTCACTGGATCTAATGACAATAACACAGAAGTGCAGGTAACTTCCTCATCCTGCCCCATATCTCTTGAAATTTCTGAAGACAGGAACTGCCCTCCTTCAGAAAATGCTGATTCCCTGAAGAGAGCCCTTCAGTCAAGCAATCTACTTGCTGAGGAGCAAGCACAAGAGATTGCTCGACTGAAGGTCTTGTTGGTCCTCCAATTGGCATCCAACAAGGCCAAGGACTCTAAGATCTCAGCTCTAGAGAGTAGTCTGGAGAATGAGAAACGTATAGTATCAAACTTTTCCCAAGTTGATGCTATAAAGAGAAAGCAAGAAACCGGGTGGATCTCCCGGATTATCAAGGCATGGAGAAATGGGGAAACGGTATTCCGACCCCCCACTCCAAGCAGGAAGGTAACTCATCATGCCTTCAGGTATGACCACAGGAATAGTCGTGGTCACTGCAAGGGTGATTTGTCCCCATATGGAAACGTCCATAGTGCAAGGGGCGTCATGGCCACCCATGAGGAAATATCTAAGGCTCATTCTGAGCCCTTCATATTCACTGCCACTGCCTCAACACAGTGTGGGTCTGCATGTCCCAGCTCATAGAAGACTTCTCACCACTCGAGGACACGGGATAGAGAGGATAGAAGTCATGATGTCAGGTTCCATGGGGCCCCTATAAGGGAGATGCCTGAAAGAATGGCACCACCTTCCCGGCCTCATAACGCTCACAACATGCATTCTTTCCACCCTTCCTCGTGTCACGATGGAAGAGGAATTTGTGTGACAAGAACATGCCCTATCCCGTTTAGACTTAGGACCGTGACTTCATCAGTCACTAGATCAGGTCGAAAACGGCGATACAACATTCACCCTTGTTGGTGCTGCAGCAAAGTGGGGCACTTTGCCATTGACTGTTGGCACAACCCCTCTGTGCCCACAGCAAGGGCTTATCCACATTCTAGGGACAGAGGTAGTCTTCCAGACAGGTTTTCTGAAGGAAGGCAGTTGCGTGCTTATGCTAATAGAAACCTAGGACCCAATATGATTTGGGTTCCTAAGGTAAAGTAATTCTGTCTTGCAGGGTAGTCTAGGTCCCCGTGAATACGATGGGAACTGGACAGTAGGTGGCTCAAGGCTAACGTGGAACAAACGTCTGCAATAACAGATGTGCTACCTGTTTGAGCATATTCACTTTGAGTCTCTAATGTGTTCTACCTGTGGGACTAAGACGATGACTCTCCAAATCCCAGGTAATTTTGATCAGTTCAAGGACTTGTGTCATGATGCATCCTCATTCAAAATAAATATATATATATTTATCCTTGTGTATACGTATACTTATGCTTATCATGTATGTGTGCACCTTTATGGAGAGATTAACTCGAGGCATGCAAACCATTACACATCAATAAAAGGTTAACAAAGATATGTCATTGTAAATTTCGACAAATCACAATTGACATCAAGAAGTGTCTGGAGAAGTCTCGCTCAAATCCAAATAGATTGTCGTTACAATAAACATGTATTTATTAATCTTATATTAACTTGACATCCGAAGAATTTGAAAATGTTGCAATGCTTCCCAACATGGAAATTCCCAGTAGAAAAACTCTTCAATTCGGAACCTCGGAACCTTTCAATTCCTAGTAAAGAAAACCCTTAAATTACAAGTGGTAAAGAAAAATATCAATTTCACTTTTTATACTCGGAATCCCGCCGAAGGAGCTCGCCGACCCTTGGCATTCACCCCGAATCCCGACGACTTAGATAAATCTCGCCGAAAGAGTCACTCCGCCTATTCGCCTTCTTCACGACTCCCGCAAGAGCACTCCCGACGACCCTTGCCTTCTTCACGAATCCTGCAAGAACTCTCCCGAGTTCTTCCTCCGACTCGCCGAAACCCGCAGCTGCTCTCGAAGTCTCCCCCTTAGCTCCCGCAAGGGTCTCGCAAAGTTCTCCTCGAAAGGCTCCCGATGACTCACTCTGAAGCCCGCACCGTCGATCTCCGCAAGTCTCGATTTTCCTCCGCTCAAACCACCTCACCGACTTCACCTCTAGGTATCCCCTCACCCGAAGCATCCACTAATGAAGTTTCCTTTTTGAAAGTTCATTAACATTTTGAGTAGGGCTTCTCTCTAGATCTACAATGGCTCCAAGGACGACTGCAGTGTTGGTCTCTGGCTGTGAGCTGGTTCGCACTGGATTTTCTCATGCCTCAGACGAATTCCGGAATATCATTCTTATGCTGGAAGAGGCTGGGCTAACCTTCGTCTTGGAGCACCCTTGCAAAGTCCTGGACAAAGAAGTGCTGGAGTTCTTCTCTACCGCAAGGCTCCGAGATAGAGACTCCATAATCAAGAGCAAGGTGGCTGGGACTAAAGTAAAGATGTCTGCCAGTAAGCTAACTCGCTACCTGCAGCTTTCTAGTTCGGAGCAGGAGGACTATCTGGAGGACGAGGACAAAGCCAGAACTCTCTTGTTCTGCGGTCTTCCAAGAGGAACTCGATCAATAAAGAGAAAAGAGATGAATGAAGAAGGGAAGCTCCTATCTGACGTTATTGGAAAAGTGCTCATCTGCAAGCCGGGCTCCCATGATCATATCTCAGGAGATATGTTCAAAATTCTCATAGCTGTTGTCTGCCGCAAGAGGTTCAACTGGGGGGAATTGCTGTTCCAAAAGATCAAGGACACTCTGGGCACTCCTAGTTTCGGCCGCATCATAAGTCTATATCTCAACCAGCTCAACGGAGACAAGTTCGACATGAGCAAAGGCGTCCCTCTCCACTACTTGAAAAAGATGGATGCAAGTGTATTTGATCGATGGGAGCGGCGCATCGGGCAGCCTGCTGTGGAAGAGCACGAGGAAGTATCTCCAGCAGTCTCCCTCGGTGAAATTCCTGATACCGTGACTGCAGGAATCGAGGGGGAGACTCTACCCCCTCATATGGATGTAATATCTGAAATCGCCCAGGTGGCCAGGGATGCGGTGGCCGAAATTCATGAAGTAAGTGAACCTGAGCTGGAGGATGAGGAGGTCCTGAACAGAAACACTCAAGGAACCGAAGCTGAAGCACTGGAAACTGTTGATCGAGAATTGGAAGAAGCTGCTGATATACTTGACTTCTTGGATGAGGACGGAGCGGAAGATGAGAATGAGGGCCATGAAGTACTTGAGACTCCGGATCCTGTTGAACCTCCACCTGACAAATCTGCACCAGTGGAGGGGGAGTTAAATAACTCTACAGAGGCCGCCAACATTCCTCCTGTAGAGACTGTGATGGTATCCAGCTCCACAGATGCGTCTGCAGAAATGCAAGGCCCTCAAGTGCCTCCGACCATACCGTTACGAGATGAGCTGGCCACTCACACTATCAATGTCATTCAAGGAATAGTGAACGAGCTTAAAGCCTCTTTTAATACAGCTCAGAAAACACTGCTGAAAAAGATTAAGACTTCTGAAGATCTCATGCTTAAAAATATGGTAGAGATCAACCATAAACTGGATGTGATGGAGAAGAAATTCGAAGAAAAGTATACCGCGGCCGGCGAAGCTGTCACACTTTTAATGGCCGGTTTGAAAAAGAATACTGATACTCTGGCTGTTGTAAATCAGAACGCACACGTTGTAGCCAACAATATTCAGAAGTTTGATGGTAATATGGTCACTTTAAATGCAAATCAGCAGGCCCTGATCACTGAATTCACCAAGACAACTAAGCATATTGATGACTCCCTGCACTCATATGCCAACTGCATAGCTGTCGAAGCCAAAAAGGGGGAGAAAGAGTATATAGCTAAGTTGGCCGAGCTTCAAGAAAGCATGGACACAAACTTCGCACAATCAAGCAGATATGTCTATGAGAGCTGCTGGTGGATGCTCCAACAGGCGCTAGGTACGTTAGGCGTCGTTCTGCCTGACAACCCTGCCGGTATTCATGTCCCTGAGACATCTAAGGCTGCTGAGGAAGTAAGTGTTGCTGAGGATGTAAGTGCAAGTGCTGCTGCAGATACTCCCACACATGACGCTGATGCTAGGGCCCTCTCCAAATCTAAACTGAGGAGTATGTTTGACCAGGAGGCCTTAGCAAAAGCCAGGGGAAAGAGAAAAGTTCAAGAAGGGACATCCAAGGAGACACAGGCTGCAAAGAGAACTCGAATGAATGAGGAGGAGGTACGAAATGAAAGGTGGAGTCCAGTGTCAAGGAACATAATCTTAGACACCTTCTGGCTGCAAGAAAGAGGAGAGATCAATCGAAACGAAGTATATAGCCAGTATGAGTGGGAAACGCACAAAACGTTTGAAGCGAAACGCAACATCTTTTTCAGAAATAACAAGGATCCAGATAAAGTTGCTCCTCCTAGGTACTACCCGAAGCCCAAAGAATACATGGAGAGGCAAAGCAAGAAGTACTTGGCTCAAAATCTTAAGGGTGACGTAGCTAAGGACAAATAGTCAACACTTTATAGCTTGTCACTGTGTCTTAAGAACATTTAATGATTATTATTGTCATATAAACAATTCTGGATTATATGTGAATATATTTATCTTGGTATATATATTTGAATTTGTGAATGACTCAAGTCCTGATCTGATTGCATATATTCTCTTGTGCTGCATGTTTAATTTCTGAATGCTATGTTTATTATTTGATAAGTGTTATTCATCTTAGCTAGTAGGGTTTTGGCTTCGTCAAATAGGGGGAGATTGTTGGGTATTGTATCTACGATTACCTATATTTGAGGAAGCCACCTGTCAAGCTAAGATGAATTCACAATGTATTTGATGAAACATCTCAAGTTGTGCTTGCAGTTCCTCCACGCTAAGTGCACACCAATGTCAGGGTGCAGTAGGTCAATATACACGGGTCTGCACGACGTAATCCCTCGTTGAGCAGATCAGTGTGTTGGCCTATGTGCACTCTCTCTATTGTAGTGCACTTACTTTCAAGTACAGGGCCGTTCATATGCAAGAGAAGCCAAGGAGCATGGAGGATCAAGGAGCAGCTCCTGGGTGGAAGACGAAAATTCGTCCAAGGCAAATTCGACGAGAATCACCAAGTGATTCTCGCCGATTCGGCGAGAATCACTAGTGATTCTCGCCGAATCGACGAGAATCATTAGTGATTCTCGCCGACTCCTTCTGGCCACCTCTAAATGGTGCCAAGTAAGATTCGGCTAGAATCACTAGTGATTCTCGCCGAACCAGTGGCCAAGCAGCTCATGCATACAAAGTAAAATTCGTTGAGAATCAATAAGTGATTCGGCGAGAATCACTAACGATTCTCGACGAATCGTCGAGAATCACTTAGCGATTCTCGCCGATTCGTCGAGAATCGCCTGCGATTCTCGCCGATTTTCACTTGGCGTTTTCTCAGGATGCTGCTGGACCGGATTCTGCATTTGGACTAGTTTGAACCGGACTTAGGGATTTCTTTTGTGGGTCCCGCAAACGGTCATATTTGAGAATTCAACAGTATATATATTCCAGTATTTTTGAACAGTAAAATGACGGAAAACGGAGAAAGAAACCGAGCCGCCTCGTAACCCTAATTCTGCGACTCCTCTCCGCCGCCGCCGTCGCGCTCGGGATTGTTGGTCGCCGTCAACATTTGAGATTCCTTCGTAATCTCCGGCGATAGAAGCCTAGCAAGGCTTGAGTCTCACGCGTCTATCCAGAGATCTCTTGTCTCTCGATTTGTTGACCGGGAAAAATTCCTCCGTCCGAATCGATCGAGACGACCGATCCTAGAGTGACCGTTGGTAGACCTAGTTTGCTTCGCTACGAAGTTTGGATCTCCAAGTTCAGCAACCGCTCATCATCGTAGCCGCCGATCCCGAAGCTAGCCGCCGCTCGTGTGCCGCCGCCGGTTCCGGGGAGATCCTCTCCAAGAGAGACCAAGGTTGTAGACTCTTCATCGACTTCAAGAACATGTCGTCGAACGAAGAGGAACACCGTAGTCTCCAAAAGAAGTTTGTATCACGTGTACACTCTATATTTAATTTCGTTGTAAAGGAACTTTTGTTCCGTGTTGTAAGGGTTGGGTGCAACCCGTTTTGTGGGAGTGTTGACTCTCACGTGTGGAAGGACTCCTTCCGTTAGTGAAGGGATTGGATCCCGTTGGAGAAGTGACCGAGTCGTCCCTTGTTGGGGAGATAGGTCGAAGGGGGAAAGTGGATGTACCCAAGTCGGGGAACCACTATAAATTTGCTGTGTATTCTGTGTGCTGTGCTTTTTGTTTTTATTGTGCAGGTACATCCGTAAATTCCGCAAAAGAACCACACGTCACCTATTCCCCCCCCCCCATAGGTGCACATAGCTGACACTAGGTGGACTTTCATAACGTTATAACATTTAAGGATGGCGATTAAGAATGGCAGACAAGTTTGGTACACTAGAGGTTTTACTCTAGGTGGCCTGCCTCTTTAAAAGATCAAGTTATGTTATCGCACTAGTAATGGAGTTAAGACATATGGAACCCAGCCAGTATGGAGGTCTGTATAGGTTGACTAGTGACTAAGTCATGATGGTCTGACAGTCTGGCAGATCTGGTTATATTACCTCACAGGTGGCAAACTATCAACATGGTCTGATGGTCTGGTGACTTTCTAAGGTTGACCGTTGGTAGTTATTTAGGCCATGGAATGGAGATCAGCAAAGGAAACTCAGTTAGTTGCTACATGATATCTTATGTGCTAACCGCAATAGAGTAGTATGGCGACCAGCTGGTGCTAGTGATTGTGGTCTGGCGTTTCAATAATATCATAACCAGCTCTGTTGCCCTAAAGTGAGCAACCACGTTGAAGATGGATAAATATTAGAGTAAGCGTGTCGTTAGTTTTTTCTAACAGCGTAAGTATGTGCGGTCTATATTTATATATAGGCCTAGTCACATGTGACAGACGTTGGGTATTTTCTCTCTCTTATTTTTCTCCCCCCCCCCACAGTTTCTATAAATAGGGGGCAAAACCTTTTATTATTCATCCTTTAGTGCAATAAAAATCCTTTTATTTACACTTTTTCGCAAGGTATCAGAGCTTATAGGTCTTTTTGCTCTGATTTTTGCTTTCTTGGGTGTGGTGCAGTGCATGCGGTCTTCAGTTTTTAATCGCCTACTCTTCTGTTTCCATGATTTTTCTCTCTTGATTCTGGTCTTCTCCCATTCTGCGGTTTTCTTCTTTCCACGGTCTGTCATTTCCATTGTAACTTACCGCCCTCTCGTCGTCCCTTTGCTACTCGCTCATCCTGCAAGTTACATCATTCTTATGGCTTCTATTTTTTCTTGTAGTTTTAATCTGTTCACAGAGTCTCGCCATGTTCATGGCTTCTGCTCTGTTCGCCATTTTCGTGAGGTCTGGCCCTGTTTCCGCGATCTTCCTTTGTTCATGAGGCCTCACTTTCTTTAACTGGTTTTGCACAATTCTTGCTGGTTATCTATGAAGACTTGGGTCTCTTCCTCAACTCTATCAGTGCAACCTGTTCCTACTATTATTGTTTCAACTTCTTTTGGCAATCTTGGAACTGTGTCCAAGTTAAGTGGTCCCTATTCTCGGGACTGGAGTTTTTTCCTTCACTTTTATATTATGGTCTCAATGCAAACGTCATCATCCTACTAATGACCCAACTCAATTTGGATATGCTTTTTTGTTGCCATTCTGATGAATACCTTCCTGTCATTTAACATGTTGAGATAGTTAAGACTGATTGGACATATCTTGCTGGTTTGTACTCCAACAAAGCTCAAACATTTGTTATTGCCTATCAGTAAGTGCATGCTCTTGGGGCTGAACTTCTTTAGAATTGCTGCTTTTTGCTGATCTTGCTGAGAAACATAAACACTTTCAGGAACTTCTGGTGGTGTTTTATTTACTTCATTAACCTGACACCTATGATCTAATTCGGCAATAAATTATTTGAGAAGCTGACACTCCAACTCTGGAAGCCACTATTGCGCAAAATTTGGTTATTACTACTCTTATTTACTGTCCTTTTCTTCCCTCTGCGCATCCTCCTGACACTATTGCTCATCCAACTCATCATGAAATTCCTGGTAGCTGTGGAGTCCGCTCTAGTGTATGTTGTCCCTATAGACATCTCTGCTCTCACTATCGCAAGACCGGTCACCTTGTTGATCGTTGTTCGATCAAACATCCTCAACTTTGTCCAGTTGTGGGTGACACTACCTCGAAGAAGTCCACTTCATATGCTACATGTTCGGGTAGCGCACATATGGAAACTACAGGTAGGTGGCTCAGAAACTTTGGTGCAACTAATCCAATGATGGGTAATCTTCATCTTTCTCTCGTTTAGACAAATATAATCGGTCACCTCTGATTTTTATTGTGAATGGTTCTCCATCCAGTATGGATAAATATGGAACCGTGCATGTCACTCCATCTCTACAACCTGAGGACAAACTCTACATACCAACATTTTTGTTCAACTAACTTTTAGTTACCTCTCTTTGTAAACAACTAAATTGCACGACTTCTTTTACTTGTTCTTTTAAAAATTCTCACTCCAAGGAGACAATTGATATTGTGACTGAAAGTGGCGGCTTATTCTACCTTGATATTATGTCTGATTTTTTCCTTCTACTTCTCTTCTATAGTGGCATCTTCGACTTTGGCATCCTCCTCCACGTCTTCTTTGACAGATCTTCCCTAATCTACCTTGCGGAAGCTCTTCTCTCAATTGTGAGCCTCTCCAACACAGCAAACACCACCGTTCGTCTTTTCTACCGAAACAAGGACGTAGTTCTTCTCTTCCTTTTGAACTTGTTCATTCTGACATTTGGGGTCCGGCTCCTACTAAATCAATTGGAAGGTGCAGTTTGTATTTAATCACATCTATTGATGATTCTTATAGATGTACTTGGATGTACTTATTGAAAGAACATTCTGATATTTTTTGTTTTCAATATGTTCTATGATAACATACATACTCAGTTTGAATTCCCTATTAAAGTTCTTCACACTTATAATGCCGAAAAATATCTTTGTCATCAATTCTCAGTTTTTTGTATGTATATTGACATTATATATCAAACTAGTTGTCCTTACACCTCTCAATAGATGTGGTTTGATGAACATAAGAACCACCATCTCCTTGATGTGGCTCACAAAATTCTCACTCAAATGAATGTTCCTCGGTCCTATTGGGGACATGCCATTATTCTTTCTTTTTACATCATCAACTAAATTCCTTCTTCGATTCTTAATGTCAAAACTCCTTTCTCCATTATGTATCCTGATGCAAAACCATTTCCTTTATCTCCACATGTCTTTGTCTACACAGTGTTTGTTCACTCTCCTTCCTTAGTTGTGACAAACTCCCTCCTCGCTCAGTTAAGTGCATCTTTCTTGTCTACTGCCTAACACAAAAAGGGCATCGGTGTTACGATTCTCTTTTTCGGGAACAGTATGTTTCCACGAATATCACTTTCTTTGAAGATGCTCTTTTTTTCTCTCACCTCTACCGTCCCACCATATAATGATACATCTTTTCTACCTATTATCTCTGCACCTATTCCTGAAATTATTCTTATTTCTCCTACACTAGTTTTTGATTCTACTTCATTTTCTCCTGATACTGCGTCTTTACCTGAGTCATTGCTAACAACTACTGGGCCATTAGTCTCGCTGATGGACGGATTTGATACTATAGATAATTCAGATAATTTATTTAGATTTCCTTTCAAAAGGGAGTTCGAACATGCACTCAACATCCTATTCATGTTATTTTTTCTAATGTTCGGCTGTCTCGTTCCGACAAGAGTTTTACTCTTGCTCTATCGGACAAAGTCATCCCTTCTACCTATCAAGAAGATCTTATTATTTCTAATTGGAAAGACATTATGGTTGAAGAGTTAAAAACTCAAACTGAGTTGGGTACTTGGACTCTTGTCCCTACCTATCTAAGAGCTGATATGGTTGGTTGTCGTTGGGTCTTTGTGATCAAGTTTTATCTTGATGTTACCATCGATCGTTATAAAGCTCGGCTAATAGCCAAACATTTTTCTCAAACATATTGTGTGTACATCTTTTACACCTTCTCTCCAGTTGCTCGGAATACAACAAGTCGTGTTCACTTTTTTGTGATCGTTAACAGATATTGGGAGATGTCTTAGTTCGATATCAAGAATGCCTTCCTTTATGGAGATCTGTAGGAGATAATCTAGATAGAGCAAACTCCTTTGTATGTTGCATAGGGGGAGTCTCAAGTGTGTAGGTTGAGGAATGAAATCTATGGACATAAGAAAAGCATGCGTGCCTAGTTTGAGAAGTTCAGCAAAGTTATCTCTGTTATTAGGTTTGCTTGAAGTGATACAGATCACTCTTTATTCATACATAATATTTCTATAGGGTTTGTTGTTCTTGATGTTTTTGTGGATGACATTCTTCTTACAGGGGATGATAAGATGAGATTTGACCTAACAAAGAAGTATCTTCTTCAACATTTTGTTACAAAATATATGGGGTCTCCCAAATACTTCCTAGGGATTGAGTTTTCCTGGAAGTCTAATTATGTAGTGCTCTCATAGCATAAGTAAGCCTTGGATCTTTTAAAATAAACGGGTCTTCTTGGGGATAAACTTGCTTAGTGTCCAATAGTTATTGGTGATGATATGTGCAGGAATGAGGATTCACCTCCTCTTTCAGATATCACCAGGTATAGACTAGTTGTAAGAAAACTCATTTATCTGATAGACATGAGACAGTATACCTGTTATGCGGTAGGAAGGGTAAGCCATTTTAAGCTAGCCCCCAAGGAGTGTCACCATCAATAAGGCCTAAAGATCTTGGAATATATGAAAGGATCTCCAGGAAAGGGACTTCTAATTCAAAAATAATAATCATTTGAGGATTGAAGCTTATTCTGATGCCAGTTATGTTGATGACGGGAAATATATAAAGTCTACATCTGGATTTTGAACCTTCGTAGGAAATGAAATACCAAACATCTGTGTAGCGTAAGACAAAGTTATATTATAGCGAAAGCAAAGGAGTAAACGTAATGCACAACACAGAATGTCCACTATATATAGAACTTGGAATGAGGGTATACACTAACATTTGTCCTTAAGTCCTTACAAACTTGTTAATGTTTATAATACGTGTGATTTCCATACTTTGACACACAAGTCGACAATACGTGAAATTCAAAACAAGCATTTGGGACTTCGCGGGCTAGCATATGATCAGGGCTTCAGCGTGCTATTTCTTGCTCAGCTCAACAACACCTGCATAGGTATTATCTATAAAGAAATGAAAAAAAAACAGTGGTCAGCTATAGCTGACCATAGTGGAGTAATCACCTTACCCGTTTCTTAGGGCGGTGGTTCTCCTTCACTGCAGCAAGCAGTATATAGTAGAATATATATATATATATATATATATATATATATATATATATATATATATATATATATATATACTACTCTAAAAAGATATATTGATGGATTTTAAAAGCCATGAATTTAAAATCCATGAAAATAATCGTGAACTTATATTCCTTTCATTCACAACTCCTATTAATTATTTACTTAATGCAATTTCAATACCAAGCAAAACCTAATCCTCGCGATCATTTCCTCCCCAATGTCACGGAAACAACGGCAACTCCACAGCGCCCACCCCAACAACTCCTCCTTTGGGCAGTTCCACAGCCGCCATCCCTGGAATACTCGCTCTAAGGGAATCCCTCTCTGTGTACATCGACTTCATGAATGGTGACTGACGGCTTCAAACCCTCTCCTCTGCCATCTTTTAGAAACCGCGGCTTCCCTTCTCCTCTGCGCACGCCATGATAGCAGCAGCTCTTCTCTGGATATGAATCAACATCACGAACGTCGGCTCTTCTTCATGAGTAAGACCTATTCAACTTCTGAAATAACTCCACTTGATCTCCCACACATCTTTACTTATCATGCCTTTCTTCATTACTTGTCTTCAGGCTTCACTGTTTACGGCTACTCAGCCTCGCCGCTATCCTCAACGCACGCCACTTATTACGGATCTGTCCACTCCAACACCTGAACAGGAAATCTCCTCCTACCATATGTTAAATGCAGGCATTTATGAATGCCATTAATTGACTGAAAACCTTAACTACTATTCTTTTAAACTACTACTCCTTATTTCACAGATCTACATCCTTGAAAACTTCATCGAACTCCCCTTCAAGTGTGGCTCCTCCTCCCAGTTATGCAACCTCTGTGAAATTATAGGAAAAATGTTCTTATTATTTCTGTGAACATATGCTCTTACCCCTGTGAAAAAATGTTCTTAGTTCACTAACATCTAGAATTACTAAATGGGCTTGAAAAAAATATGTACCTAAATGGGCAGGCAAATAGTTGAGGTAAACAAATTGTTCACTAACATCTACAATCACACATGTGTTTCAGGTTTAGATGGAGTGTTAGGGATGTCATAATATTAATTTTCAAGCATTTTGCTCAGTTTAGAAATAATATTTTTAGTTCTGGAATGGAATGAATGTACTCACATAAACAATATCTTTATGCAAGAGTAAGACGAAGCAACAGTGACGACTTTCAAAGTAAATGTCAAATTAAAGAAACTATCATATATTAACATTCACTCTTTATTTAGGGATTGCAGATCTGTGAAGACATTTACCATACCAAAAATATTATCACTAAAACAACTTGTTTGAAATGCCATTAGAGAAATCCAAATGCACAGTGTTAAACTTGTCGGATTAAAAATCCAAATTCAAACGACACAGCAGTGTAAACTACAGTGCAGCAAAATGCAATGGAGTGCAAACTACACTGCACTGTAGTGCAAACTACAGCAAAATGCAGTGCAGTGAAATTTTCACTGCAATATTAAAATTGAATGTTGCAGTTTTATTAAACTTGCATGTTGCAATTTTATTAAACTTGCATGTTGCAATTTTATAAAACTACGTGTTTTATAAAACTGCAATGGCTTGCAATTTATAAATACTCCAGGTTGCCATGACAATTATTGCCCCCATGACAAATGTTGCACGGGAAGCCATATGGCTTAGGATGCTAGTAGAGGACATCCATGAAGAAGTGTACTGTCCTACTCTGGTAAGCGATGACAACAAAGGTTCCCTTAAACTAGTTAAAAATCCAGTTCGACACGCGCAGACCAAGCACATTGAGATTGAGCACCATTTCATTCGGGAGGTGTTGGAGTGGTCTCATGTAGTTGGACATGTGCGGAGCGAGGACAAAATCACAGACATCTTCACGAAGCCACTATCAAATGGGTCATTTACACTATTACGAGGAATGTTAGGGCCGGTTTCCACTTATTACTTCAAGGGGGATTGTTGAATTGTTTAAAGTAAAAGTGGCTGCCTAGGAAGACTTAACAGACTATCCGTGTGGTCTGTGAGGACATATATGGCAGATAGCTAGGTTGGCAAGAGTGTTGCAGTCAACTTGTTCCCTATAGGTAATTGGGAGGACAGGATGTTTACCATCAATGTTCACTATAGTCCAGGATACGGATTGGTTTGGAGCTCGGGAGATTCGCATGGCCATGTGCCTAGATCTTGCTCTGGTGTGATTTGGGGGTAATCGTGCAGTTCGCCGGTTTGTTCAGAAAACTTTTCTATCTGCTAGTGCTGTATTCGCATCAGGGATGGCTGGTGGTGTTGACTTTGTCTGGATCTGTACCATGTTCAGGTGTGCTCAGTCTAGGTCATGCGGTTTGCGCAAACTATTTTCTTTGTCTATCGAGTTCGGCATCTGTCAGTATTGTGTTCTCCAGTTGCGAGCTCGGAGTGTGCGGCCTGGAGCATTGTTCGCAAAGGCGTTAAGACTGGAGCTGTGTCCGCTTTGTACGGATTGGTGGTGTTTCCATAGAGTCTGGTGGGGTGGCAGATGTCTTGGTTTGGCCTTATGGTGACAAGGCTGATATGTTTTCTATCCAGCCTTGGTGGTGCGAACTTGGCGGATTGACTATCCAGACTAGTTGCGGCGACAAAGGAGATTATCATTATGTCCGCGGCTGTGAGGATACTCTCAGTTCACACCGCGAGATAGGGTTGGTATCTTATCATCTTGAGTAGTGATCACACTCCTCTCCATACGTATAAATAGGACCACTTGTCACATCAATAGTACAATCAAATGAACAGTAAGTGAGCTCAGGTAGTTGTTGTGGACTGGTTTTTGTGTTTGCGGGGTTTCAAAAAGTTGACCGATTTTTTGCTGTGCAGATTGTGCGGACAGTGCTGAGAAGCCTGGGACTTGGTTCTGAATTCAGTCGGGGATAAGTGCATACTCTGCGGTTACAATCAGTGGTTAGTAGCTGGCCGCGTCTTATGATAAGGAGATCTTATCTCTTCGTCAAACTTTTTCCCAATTCAATAAACTTTCCACTTCTGGCGGCTTGTTCAGTTCGGTAGCAGCTGTTTGTGGTGATCTAGAGACTAAACGACCTCACAATTAGGCGACTTGTAGATTAGCGGACAGAGTTATTTAGCATTGGAATAATGAGTTGTTCTTGCAGCTAGGTTGTGGTCTGACAATTTGACATTTTCAACGGACTCTATTGGCAGCTCGGCAGAGTCGGCGGTTACTTATTGAGACCGTGCGGCTAGTTCTGACAATCTTGTTTTTGCTTCTATCGGGTACATCGATGAATCTTATCTCGCCATCTATGCCTCATCTTGTAACGATTTTTTATAGTACAAGATTCTTGCTCTTCGTGTTGCATCTGGTTTATTCTGTCTTGGTTATGGTTAGAGTGTTCCTGCGCCTGCTTTCCCGTTTTCCACTTTTCACAAATTTTTACACCTCCTGTTAGCCAACATTATATACTTTGGGATGGCCTGTAGCATAATGGGATGTAGTTGATTCCATTGTCTTGCCCTTCTCAGCATAAGTTGATCCTACCTTTTTCTCAATATTTGTAGGGAAACTCCAACAATCACGGGCTATGTGTCCTGACTTGCCATAAGTGTAATAGGTAATTGGGCCACACCCAAAAGTTTCTCTAGATACAACAGAAGAAGGATTCGGTCCAGATGATTTGGACTTCTTATTTCACCTTCGGTACCCAGTCTTTGAAGAGTTTGGTACTTTGAACAACGGTTTTTGCACACCCAAGTCCTTACTTTAGACTCTCTCCAGATCTTTCTTCAGGGATCAGGGAGTATTCACCAACGTTAGAAAGCCCTATGTCATCGAACCTGTGAGAAGTAATATCAGGTCGTCACGCAGACCTTCATAAATTCTGCATGTCTTGTGCTCCTCGTCAGCAAACGTAGAGCCCGCTTACCATCCCAATCTAGTAAACTCATGTAAGTGGTCATCAACACTACTCTCACCATGAATTAACCTGTGAAACTGATTCTCCATAGCAATCCTCTAAGCAGATAAGAGATACCTTGCCAGAAAAAACCTCGAGAACTCCAAAATAGATTTCTCGGACAGTTGCCTTCCAGCAAATTGATGTAATTCCATCTCATCCCACCAGAGTCTTGTCTCACCATCCAAAAGAAAGGTAGCCACATACACCTTCTGCCTCGCATCAATCTTCTTCAGCATCAAGATTCTCTTTATTCTTGAGAGTCATTCTTCGTCCTGAGTAGGGCGTCCAGTTCCCTCAAATGTTGGAGGGTGGAAGATCATAACGTGATTTAGTTGCTTTTATGTTGCTTGCCACATCACCAAAGGCTCATCAGGCACTTGTTGCATTTCTACCGGCTCTACTAAGCCAACCTGCTTCAGGGAAACCATAGGGGTAGGAGGTTGTACTCGCCCTCCTACTTGCGCATTGATCATCACGAACACGACTTCAGCAACTAAACATATCATTTCAGCAGAAGGTGTAGGTGTATGCAAATCACCTAATGCACTACTCTTCG